>JAXGGA010000033.1:0-428626 GCA_038373865.1 Uloborus plumipes
AATAAAAAATAAAAAAACATTCCATTTAGTTTCCTCTTAAAAAAGCGTATTAAACATCAAAAATGCGAAAAATCCGATTCCTGTAGCGGATGCAAACAGATTGCAGTTTGCTAAGTGATGGCATCAAAAGCATTAGAATGGAAGATTAACGAATTTATTTTGATAAATTTTTTTCAATTTCATTTTAAAGGTCCATGATAAACATATGTAATGTCTGTTGACACAATTAATGCAAAAATAAAATAAAACGATCCATTCAGCATTTAACATTTAGACTCGATAAAAGATCAGTTAATTTTGCTTCAAAAAATTTTAAATAGTGATCTGAACAAAAAATAAAGCGAATTTTAATTTTTTTGCCTACTAATAAAGAGTAATTAGTTTGAAAAATAAGTAAAATTCGATTTTCATATCGGATGCAGAGATCACATTTTTCAAAATGAAAGCATCATAAGTATAAAAATAATAATTTATTAAATTCAAATAATTTTAGAATTACATTTCATCAAGTTTATATGATGAATGTCATTAATAATCACAGACATATTCGCCGAAAATTCGGTAGGGAGGCGTAGCAAAACATACAATACCGAACTTCCAATATTAACAGACGAAAAAAATACATTAATTCCTGAATATAACCAAAACACCACCTCCTTGTAAGCAAAAAAATAAAAAAAAACGGATAATTTTCTGCCAAAATAAAGTCAAAACGTTGCAGCGAAGACATCAGATGCTATAATTATAAATAGCTGATCACTTTACCATAAGCAATCCCATTTTTTTCTAACCCTAGCTATCTGTTTGCACTTCTAAGTTCATTTCGCAGATAATTGCTATTATTATTATTATTATTATTTTGTTTGTTTGTTTAAGTCAAGAGCAGTGAGAAAAACCCCTACTCTATTTCCAGAGAAATCTATAACAACAACATCCCAGCAAGCGATTGTAACTTGCATATGATAAAACAAACAAGAACTAGTAAAGCAAAACAACTACCTTTTTAAAGTTGTTAATTACTTTAAAAGAAACCAACAAAAAGTGCTTCATTTTATGTTAAAGATTTATCGCTTGCCAGGCAGGCAGGAAGTGCCGCTTGCCAGGCAGGCAGGAAGTGCCGACTTTTTTTTTTTCTTTCGCAAAATTGTCGGATAAGCGATTCGCTTCTTTAACTTCAGAAAAGGCCCAAAAATTATGGGATTTAAACGCAGAAATATGCTATGCGTTATTTTGATTTCAGATTTGCTCCTTGAATGAATAATGTGTGAAATGTCTGTTTTGTTTGATCAGCATTTTGTGAAAGTTCTGTTTCGCTTGATCGTATTTTTGTGAAGGGTCCGTTTTGCTCGATCGTATTTTTGTGAAGGGTCCGTTTTGCTTGATCGTATTTTTGTGAAGGGTCCGTTAACGGACCCGAATTTCCTCTGGCCAGACCCCTGATGATGAAAAATACTTTTTATTTTTGATGACGTATTTTTCATATTTCAAAAAGGAAAACCTTTGGGATCCTTTATTAAATGTATCACTCTAAAGATGAGGTGGGTATTAGTTTTAAATTTTTAAATTATAACTTAAAATGAGAAAAATTTTGAAGCTTAGTGTTGTCATCTTATCCCACTTTGCCCTACAGTTAATCAGTTTTTTACCTTAAATTTCAAAAGCTCCTACTGTATATTTCAAAAACTCTTTAAAGATGTTTTGCCTAAGTGTTCAAACTTGGTTTACAAGCTGGGTTGCCAGACGTCCCGTATTTCAAGGGACAGTCCCGTTTTTTGAAAAATTGTCCTGCATCCCGGGGAGCATCCATACGGGACGGCTAAAGTCCCGTATTCTAGCAGCCAATAACAATACTTTACAAAACGACACATTATTTTAAGAGAGAAAAAAAGCATATTAAAAAATGTGAACTAAAGAGCAATAAGAAAATCACGTGGAAGCAAATGCAAATTTGATTTGGTTCGTATGTTTTTGTTTTGGCAGCAGATCACAGAGGAGCGAATGGTTGCTTTCCTTTTCTGATTGACTAATGTTGAAAATATATCCCTGCACATGCGTAAGTCAATCGCAATGAAAACCAGAATCTATCCCTAAGCCTTTCAGAAAATTATTAGAGAAAAGTTCTTAGAGGAAAGTACAACTGAAACATGTGAAGCCAATGAGGTTGCATTTGTTTTCTATTTTCTTAATAATGTGGCCCCCATAATTGATGTTGTTTGTAAAAACTTTAAAATTAATCTACAACTGCAGTTGAACTATCAGCAAGTTGATAAAGCAGCTAGAGAGCAGATTTGTAGATAAGTTTAATGGATAGTTAGCTTATAACATTTAAGCGGTAGCAAAATGCTATGTCTGACTGATGGATACCAGATATTTCTTGAAGTAGCTGTGAATTACCGAAGAAAGTGATTTGACTTCACTGATGAAAATCCCCTTTTTGTTGTAAGACCGATTGTTTAATGGATAAGGTCGTTTTTTAACTTGTTAGCAATTGTAGAACAGTTACTGTCTAATCTTTTATCGAAAAACCTTCCTCGCATTTGCGCATGCCTGAGGTCTCTTCGGATTTTCTCAAATAGGGGGAAATGCGAAATAACATTAAACAGGAAGTAAGAAGCGAAAGCACTGGCAAGTGCGTCTCCTTATCTTATCACCCCTTTTTCAAATGGAAGTGATCGTGACTGTCAGGCGCGCAGTACGTAGACAGACAGTACATGCTGAACATAAAGTTTCAGAATATGATCTATATTAATACGCTGACTTTTCATCAATAAAGGAAGTTTTTAATGGCTTAGTTGTACAAAAAAGTATGAGTGTATGCTATAAATGGCACACATTGTTTCAGAAAAGCTCTGGGTTATAAAATTTGTTTGAAGTTCAAGTTGTTTCCTATTGTCTTAGCATTCTACTATATAATTCATTTTTTGAATGAGTATCTTCTCATATAAATTTGAAACAGTTCGTCTGTTCAGTTAATTGAAGCAGAATTTGTGACCAACAATTCATTAAATATAAATTGCAGTTAATTTTATAAAACTTGAAAATACACAAAAATTGGAAAAGACATGTTACAGAACTAAAGTCAAACAGCAAATATGATGGTTTTTGAAGACATAGGATTGATCAATATTAAATAATCATAGTTATTAAAATTTTGAATTTTAGTTTGTGTTTGTTAACTTCTTTTAGCTTGCTCAAATAGCTCGGTTTAATTTTATGTCTGTTTAATTGTGTAACCCACAGGTTTATTAATGACACGTTAAAATTATTTTTCTCATTCCAAAATCTCCATTGGCTGTTGTGGAATTTAGGCACAAGTTCTTCTCCCCATTTCCTTGCATTATTGTTTTGATAAAGTCGTAACATTTTGCAGGAAAAAGGTAAAACTGCACTGTTTCTCTTGTAAGCGCAAGTAAGAAACTAATTAGCACCTGTTCCTCGCATTGATCTGTATACTGAACTTTCTTTCTATTACTTGCTCTAATTTTTAAGTCATAGTCCTCCAAAAATGTGTTTACATTTCAATTGGAATTTTCTGAAAGCCCTGTTTCTCTTAAAAGTACACCATAGCCAGTTAATGCCCTCAAACACAAAAATATTCCTCACCTTCACCCCTTGAAGCCTGTCCCGTATTTACTGCACTTAAATCTGGCAATCCTGTTTACAAGAGAAACTGAAGCACAATGAGGAACTTACGAAGTGCATTAGTGTATTTTATTTCAAAGCTTAATAAAATTTACTATTTGATAAAGCTTTTTTCTCTCTTAGTTTTTAGTGTTACGCAAAGTCTTGCTAGAGAGCATTTGTACTGCTTTAATCCTTGACATTTTCTTTTATTATAGGACTATACAAGTGCTACCTGAAGGACTAGTTACAGGTGCACTCAGTGCTGCTGCATCAGTGTACAATACAGCTTGTGCAGTGATATCAACAATTCAACAACCTAGGAATGAAAGGGTATTCCTCTTTTTCCTTGTGAAGTTTTCATTTATTTAGCACATGCTTTTGTTTATGAATTAAAAACCAAATAATGGTTGATGAGTGTTTAAAATGTTCTTAGTTATTGTAGGAATAAATTATTGCAATTTTTCAGGGATTTGAAATTTGGATTCCAAACAAAAATATTGCTTCTTTTTCATAACCTCTGCAAGAGCACAAAAAATAAATAAATAAATAAATACAGTAAAACCTCTCCAATACGGACACCTGAGGGGACGTAAATATTGTCCGGTTTAAAGGGGTGTCCGCTTAAGAGAGGGACAAGAAAAGTGAATACAAAATTGGTTTCTAAATATTTTAATTATTTCAGAGCTATTAACTACACATGTTAAAAGAAAACTTATTCCCTGATCAAAAGCTATGTCTTTATAATTACAGAAAAATAATGAAATGGAATAAGCTTTAGTTCCCAGGTTCAAAAGTAATAAAATAATTTAAAATATGCTAAGAAAGTACATAAACAATAAGCATACCTATGTTAGTTTGGTGAAAAGAGAGGTAATAGAAGTTTGTTTGGAGTAGTTTATGCTCATCAATCTTCATGATAAATTTTAAGCTCTTGACTTAATTTTACTACCATTTCCTCATTTATTGTTGTGTAAAAACGTTTTAATTCATCAATGTATATTTGAGCATCACGTAAGTTTCTGATCTTTGTGTCTTCAGCAGGTACTTCCACTATCTGGGCATCGTCTTCTTCTCCTTCACTTTCGGTTTCCTTGTATTTTACGCTTTCAACTTTCTCCTCCATTTCTAAGGAATTTATTTCATATTCAACATCTGCATCAATGTCAGCAAATTCATCGTCATTAAAAGCATTTTCATCACTGAGGCGTATTAATTTTGTTAATTCATTAATGTGTTCTTCCTCATTTTCGATTTTTTTCTTTCAAAGTCAAAGCTTTGCGGACATTTTTTCTACGTGGACGCGAATAGAGGACACATGATGTAACAGGGTCAAATGATACTTCTTCGAAAACTCGAGAAATGAAACTAAATCATTCCAAGGAGCTTCAGTTCTCCCTGGCAATAATCCTCAATTCTTTCAATTCACACGCTTATGCTATAGCATTCTTTTGCAGCAGAGGCCGCATTCTGGCAGTAGAGGTTTTAATAAGACTCAGGCAAAATCACGTTCTCAACCTCTATCGTAAACACTGAAGAGCACATGGCGGCAGGACCCTATGATCTATAGTCCTGACTTGGCGGACAGTTTGATTACTCTAGGGAGAATCAAAACATTTAACCAGTTTACCTAGCGGAGTCGCACTCTATGACCAACAGCTGTATTTCTTAGAATCCGAGCTATCCCCAAGAGCCCTACGCTAAACCAGCATTCGCTTTCCACCTCAGCAGACTTTTTCCTGTCAAGTTCTGAAATGGTAGTGTATTTTTGTGGTTTGTTGTAGAAGAAGGTGTTCCTAATTCCTCTTTGTGGTTGCCTCCATTTGTGTTTAACAATCTCTGTATTGGAAGTGAACTAAATCAAGTATTTTCAATGGATCTCTCTTTTTTTTTCTTCTCCCAACAAGAAACTAGGCACATTTCTCCGAACTTGTCCGTCGATGTCCGTTTTAGTGAG
Organism: Uloborus plumipes; assembly: GCA_038373865.1. Classification (NCBI taxonomy): domain Eukaryota; kingdom Metazoa; phylum Arthropoda; class Arachnida; order Araneae; family Uloboridae; genus Uloborus; species Uloborus plumipes. The sequence goes on from JAXGGA010000033.1 coordinate 5,579, forward strand.
TAAAGAAACAGCCTTTTTGCAAGATAAGCTGTGTCCGTGTCCGGTTAAGTGAGTGTCCGCGTTAATGGGGGGATTCTTAATGGTTTAACCCTAGAAAAGGATGGGAAAAAATAAACTGTCCGTAATGAGGGGTGTCCGCTTTGAAGGGGTGTCCGTTAAGCGAGGTTTCACTGTAAATAAATAAGTGAATGACTAAATAAATATTAATAAAAAAAAAGAAAAAAAAAAATTTATAAATATTAAGAAACTTTGGGACGAAGGTCGCATTTCTTACTATCATTAATGTAACTAAAAGATAATTATTGCTGCTATTTTTGTGTTCTAAAATATTTAGCAATATGATACTCACTATTTATTGTTTATTATTTATGAAGGTTAACCATTTTAATGATTATTCTTTTCAATTTCCTATGAGGCTACAAATGTAGTTATTCTTTATATTCTTAATTTGTGTCTAAAAGAATCAAATGGTAACAAGTATTAACTGAATCAAAAATCCATGCAAGCTTGAGTCTTGTGGAGACACATATTAAAAAGGAAAAAAACACAATGTTTGTGCATATGCATTTATTTGTTTTAGAGCATCTAGCTTTGAAATTTGAATCCTATCATTTTAGTAATTAACAAGTTTGCTAAATTACTCAAACTAAAATTAAATTACATGATAATGTATGACAAACATTTCTAGTATTCTAGTTTGTACTTCACATGTTTCCTCAGCAAGCTCTTATTCATCCCTAAGGGTTTTTGATACTCAGAGGTTTTGGAGAGATTTTTGAATTTAAACATGTATTATCATAACAGATGTTATGTCAAAAATCCAACAATGCACCGTGCCAAGCTTGGGCACAATGCTACATATGGCCATAAGCAGCTGTTTGGTCCAATTATACACTACAATTATTTTTCATTGCTTTGAGCAATCATAAGCATGACTTAACCTTTAGGAGCCGGGCGGTACACATGCTGTACCGTAAGTCTTTTTTTTTTTTAGAGGACAGGGTTGAGATTTTCACTCGAACCCTTTGGAGCCGGGGATTTTTTCAAAATTTCATACGTCTAGTACAGCAGTTTATACCTTCTCTTTTCAATGGAAAAGAAATCTGTGGTTCAACTGTCGTACTACCTGGGTCGAAAGAAAAATTTCTAAAACACAGCCCGGATCCAAAAGGTTAAATTAGCACTCAAATTTTTTTTTATCTTTGAGTTACTTCCAATAAGTGGTTTAAGCGCATCTTTATTTCACATAAAATTCTTATTAACACACAACATATAGGTAGCCTAGCAACCATGACAATGGCATTTTGTGGACGCATTTTGCAATATGAAAAGTTTGAGCTACTAAAATTAAAGCATTAAAAAGACAAAATATGTACAAGTACCCACCCCGCTAATAGATAGCAGTCTGGAACGAGTACTAACACTCGTAATGTGTTAATTTGCTGTATTTTTCAAGAAACCTGCTTTAAACCATGTAAGAAGGAAAACTCTAAACTATTTTTATTGAACAGGTAGAAATGTTGAAATAGGAAACAGTATTGCCACATACACAAAAATGTAATTCACTTTGAGAGTAGTGATATTCAGACTACTTCATACAAAGAATGCTTCAATCACACTCACATATAATAGAATAAGTATAGCACTTAAACTAATCTTTAAAAAATCACTTGACGTATAATTTTGCTTTCATATCAACATTTATTCATTTTATCAAATTGTAAATAAAACTTTTTTTTTCAGCAGGCATTAGCTCGAGATCCACCTGTTTTACCTAGTAATCCAACTGCCAGGCACACTACAGTTGAAAATCCTATGGATCAGTTAGTGGAGATGGGATTTTGCAATAGAAACCTGAATGAACAATTACTAAAGAAGCATAAGGGAGATGTTGCACTGGCTGTGGCTGAACTTGTTAATTTAAATGATAATGATTGGTATGCATCACGTCATGTCCCCCCATCACCTCCTGATCTCTTTGATTAATTTGTGTATTAAAGAATACTTTTATCGAATGCTACTTCTGTTATGTTTCGGTTAGTGCATTTAACTTTTAAGGATTTTGCAGATTAAGGTTGATGCATTAAAATTGTGAAAATTTTCTTTTGTTGCATTAAATATTCTTGATGTAATAGATATTGTAGCAATGATACATATAATTCTTATGTTATTGTAAATATTTAATGTTTTATTAAAAATTGACAGAACTAAATGTATTCTATTTGTATTATTTGTTTTTAACGTGTTATTCCTTCAAAGATTTTTTCTTTCAGTTTGGCTGAAGCATAACTTTTTTTTCTGATAAGATTTTTATGAAAAGTAATAAAAGATCTTTTTAAAAAACGAGAATATATTTTGTTATTATTGGTATTATTCTTACACCCCAAGATGTCAAAAAAAATTTGTTTTAAAAATTTCTCTAGCAATTAATCCCCCAAGGTAGTTAACCTCCATCAGGGAGGGGGGGATTATGGCGCAAGTTGCACCATCAAAATTTTTTTCTTGGGGGAGGGGGGGATTTTTAAAACTTATTTATTTATTTAAATTAAACTATTCACTGATTTTTTAAAAATTATTCATAAAATTATTTTTTATTTATTTAGTGTGTGTGCTTGGAATATCTGGAAGAAAAAAAAAGCGATTCTATTCGGCGTATACTCAGTACTTTTAAAAAATTGGTAGTATATATTTAAAAAAATATATAATTTAAAAAAATAAAAATAATAAATAAAATTAGAAAGGGGGATAAAAATAAAAAGCACAATAGGGTTGTGAAAAATTTTGGGGGGGAATTTGCAACATTGAGCTTGGGGGGGATGGGCACCCCTGACCTCCATCACAAGTTACCTCAAAGCTCAGTTTTGGGAATCGAAGACCAAATTAGCCCCAACTAATATGATTTGGGCACTCGATCTCGAAGTTTGGCCTGGATGCCATTCCGTGGATGATAGGATTATTTTCGATATACTACTTTGCTATATACTATACTACACTAATCCAGTTTGTCCGGGTCCTTTGATTTTTTTTTTATTTTTATTACTTCTAATAGATGTCTAGTAATCCAGTAGCGACTAGATTGTAAACACTGTTCAAGGATACATTTTATTGCTTTATTGTTTAAACATGAAAACAGCTACTTAACTTTGCTTGCACTGTTGGGTGGTATGCGTAATGCAAATAATTCTTCCCAATTTAGTTTAGAAATTAGAAAAAAAGACAGTGAGAAGTTCACAAGAAAATATATAATTCTAACATGGGGATAAGTTAGTGAATTTGAAATTCCTCTAAGTGATTCTAATAGACACAAAAACTCGTAACTAGGCTTCCCTAGAGATAACAAAATAAAAGATTGATCTAACTGGTGTTAGGAATGAGAAGAAAAGATTATTGGGAATCCTTTTAGGTTGACAGACACTTTATTAATGTGATTTTATCTATAAAGCATAAAAACAAAGACCGTGTTTTGTATGTTGTTTGAGAAAGAACAATAACAGAAATAGGCTTTAAAAAATAACTATATTTTTGCCCCAATTGTGACATTGAACTCTACTTATCTCTATGCTTCAAAATGTAGTATAGCCAAACTGAATTTTAAACATTTTTTAAAAATGCATGCATTTTTTTTTTTTTGGATTCCTCCCTGTGAAGTGTTTTTTAAAGTTCTTTCTTTAAAAACAATGATTCTGATTTTTGGAAAAATCGAGAAACAAATTCCTGAATGCAATACTTACAGCAGCTTTGACTGTTGATTTAAGTGATTGATATTGACACGATTAGAAACAGCAGAGTGTACAGTAGGACCCCGCCAAGTCGAGCAAAATCAGTCGAACCATCATTTTCTCAAAAGCTACTCTGGAATCCCCCTCCCCCACTTGTAACTTCATTGTCAATAAAGCTGAAAGTCTGAATTTTGAGTGACAATTACAAGCTATATTTACAGATCACATACTATTTATACTTATATTTTATGAACTTGTTACCAGTTGAAGTTCTCGAATTTTGGAACTAACAGGGTGAGGATCATCAAAACTAAAGGTACTTCTAGAAGACACACAAACTTCAAATTTTTGATTCACTTAGTATTTAGCATACTAGGGATTTTCAGCTGCTTTCCGTTATTATTGGTTATCCAACAGATGGCGCTTTCTCACTATCAAGAAAGAAATGCTTCATTAGCAAATCGGCTCTTGGCATTGCTAAGAAAAATGTTTCTGTTGCACAACCAAGTCAAGCTGTTTTAGTTAACATCTTGGAAAGCACCTATTTAACAATTTCGCCAGAATTTAATTCATATTAAGTTACATTTCAACCTTTCTAGTGACTGTATTAATATTGGGCAGTGTTTTTTTTCTAAAATATAATGACATGGCAATCAAATGGCATCATACTGAAATAACAATAATTAGTAGTTTTCCCTTTTGTTAACACAAACGAAAAAGTGGCACAACAGACACCAAAGAGAATATGGTCCCACCAAAGAAAAAGGAAAGAGCACTGTGTCCTGCCATGTTTTTTGCATCTCTCAATGTGCTCTCGTTGACCATTTGAAGTTAATCCACTTTTTATCATATAAGCAAATCTTTCTTAGCCTGTCTTTTAAACGCTACTCCTTTTAAGTTTCCCTTATCTACTAAAATAGCATGTGAATAGGCCCAAATCTATAGATTTTGTGTCCCTTGCAACAAAATTTGCAGCCCCCTCCCCCCCACACAAAAAAAATCTTTTAGATTTTACATAAAAATTTATTTTTTTTTGGAAAATTAATTTTTTCTTCCCTAACATGAAAGTGAAAAACAAGTTGCATGTGCATAGGTGTTGCACTCTTTTGTCTTGACTATAAGTGAAAAAAAATCTAGAAGAGTTCTTTCCTTTATGTCATGGCTTTTGCAAGTTTTCCATTCTAAAAAAATCTTTAGTTCGGTTAATAATTTAGCTGCTGTTCTGTTTTTCTCATAATCATTTTTGTACTTAGATCACATTTCGTTTGCTTTAATGAATTATCTGTAATGGATTTTTGTTCGATTTTCAAGATATTTTCAAAAGTTTTCTAGGCTCTCCCAAGATTTCCAAATATAGTTTTTTCATTGTCTTGTTCTTTAATATGCTTTACTTAGTCGCACAATTTGTTTCCTTCAACGTAGTTTTAACTAATCTTATCACATTGTTCCATGTTTGGAATATAAGGAAATGGTGTTTTTCTTTCTCATCTGAATAATTAATTAATCAAACTGAGTTCAACTATTTTTTTCATTGGCTCATCGTATAGGATACTGGATTTTTCGTAAATTGAGATAATATTTCGCACCAAATAAGTCCTTCATCATTCTGTTGTAAAAAAACTTTCAATTTCTTGAATAGAAATAGGAGGTTTTAAGCAAAAAAGATACGAGTGAAAAGAGACCAGAGAACCAGATTTTAATTTATGGTCAACACGGGCAGTGACCTCATGTGAATAAGGTCCATTGCTTGGCTACTTTTTTTTTCCAAAGAAAATTTATTAAGTGCTTTTATTTATGAAACAAAAATTATTGCTCACAGATCTTAAATAACTTTGTTGCATAACTTTTTTTACTTCCTTTTACGTAGTAAAGGAAGTATTGTGATCGCGAAAAAAAAATTCACTCAAATTTGGGTCTAAATTTTGATTTTGCTCAACTCCGAATGAATGTTCAGTAGTTTTTTCGACCTGTCAGCACATGCATATGTACCTACCAACATATAAACAGCCGAAAAATCCTTTTCAACCAACCCCGAGTTAATCACGACGAGTTTTCTCGTGACGTCTGTATGCACGTATATGTCTCGCATAACTCAAAAACTATATGACGTAGAAGCTTCTCGTTTGGTATGTAGGCTCTGAGGATGGTCTAGTTGTGCACCTTCCCTTATGGCTGCATTCGAACGTTCCCAAGGTTGTGTTTTACCCTTTTTGGGGGTAAATCAGTGTTAATTTCAATGCAGACTCAAGTGAAATGAATTGGCGCAACCACTTGGCGATATATCGCCTCGCTTTTGGTCGCCAAGTGTTTGACGCCAACTTGGCGACATATCGCCAAGTTCGTGACAATTTTGTCAAAAAAAAAAATTATTTTTTGAATTTGGGTTCAACTTGGCGCTGTTGGCGAAGTTTTGCGAAAAATTCACTGAATGATGTTAAAATCGGCGATATTTAGAAAATGAATCATTGTAAAACATTTGTTTTGCATTGTTTCGTGGCAAACTAGGGGTGTAAATGTTCGAATTGCTATCTTGCTCACTCCAAGCACTTTTTTTAACACTTAAGGCAACTACTAAGAAATTTACATGTAAAAGGAAGTAGTGTGGGGTCCATACCAGATTTTTTCTTGATGGGAATTTGGTTTGTACTTGTTTCCTGTTGAGGCTTCATTTTGTTTTATTAATTTCCAGTTTTTGCTTATCTTCAGGGTGTAAAAGTCATTTTTTTTTAATCTTGATTATTTTTTAAATTTTAAATCGTATTTTTTTAAAAAACACTTCAGAAAGTTTTAAAATTGATTAGTTTTACTTATTAACCCACCGGAGGTCCGACTGTTCCAGAATTACATGTTAAATGGACGTGATAAGACATCCAGAACCGTCAGTGGGTTAAATACTAGTAGGCTTGAAATTGATGCTGTTAAAATGTTCAAAAAAATAAAATTTTTAGTATTATGTTAGCAAAAAGTTTTCATTACATTCGAAGTAATGCGTATTAAATGCAAATGCATATGATTCAAATTAAAAGTAATACAAAGGACATAGTAACACTAAAAAGCATAAAAAACAGGGGGAAATGAATGAATTAGCTTTGCCAAATGCTTTTACAACCTTATGCAGGGGTGATTGTGTCCCGGTGTTTTACCGGATTTCCGGTATTTTCATTATCCATTCTGGTATTTTCATGTTCAAAAATACTGGAAATAAAATATTTTTAATCATGCTTTTATCTTCCCACCTCCAGGATTTTTTTGCTCTTTCAAATTTTTAGTGATTATACCAATAATTAATATTTTTCATCGAATAGAAATGTTAAGATGCCATTTGTGATGCCTTCATTTAAAAATCTGGTATGGACCCCACACTACTTCCTTTTACATGTAAATTTCTTAGTAGTTGCCTTAAGTGTTAAAAAAAGTGCTTGGAGTGAGCAAGGTAACAATTCAAATATTTACTCCCCTAATCTACCACGAAACAGTACAAAAAATATTTTACAATAGTTATTTTTCTAAATATTGCTGATTTTAATATCATTTAGTGAATTTTTCGCAAAATATCGCCAATAGAGCCAAGTTGAACGCAAATTCAAAAAATAATTTTTTCGCCAAGTTGGCGTCAAACACTTGGCGACCAAAAGCTTGGCGACATGTCGCCAAGTGGTGGCGCCAATTCATATCACTTGAGTCTGTATTGAAATTAACATTGATTTACCCCAAAAAAGGGGTAAAAGACCCCTTTGGGAACATTCGAATGCAATCACAAGGGGAGGTGCACAACTAGACCCCCCTCAGAGCCTACATACCAAGCTAGAAGTTTCTACGGCATATAGTTTTTGAGTTATGCGAGCCACATACGCACATACATCCGCACATACGTACATACAGACGTCACGAGAAAACTCGTCATAATTTACTCGGGGGTGGTCGAAATTGATTTTTCGGCTGTTTGTATGTTGTTAGGTACATATGCACGTGCTGACAGGTCGAAAAAACTACGCGACATTCATTCAGGGGTGAGCAAAGTCAAAATTTAGACCGAAATTTGAGTGCAATTTTTTTCGTGATCACAATACTTCCTTTACTACGTAAAAGGAAGTAAAAAAAGGCAACAGATTTGTATCCGATATGAGAATCGTATTTTTCTCATTTTTGATGTTTAGTACCCTTATAAGACAAATAAATGAAATGTATTTTTATTTATATTAAGAAAGCATAAATATAAAAATTTCGACCGAAATTCTTTGTCCTTTATGAAAATCAAAATGTCAAAAAAGTTATAACTAGAAGCTCTGATTTATTTTTATTTTTGCTTCAATTATGTGGATAGTAAGAATAATCTGTTTATCGTAGCGCTTTCAATTGTAGTCTGAGGTAAGTTTATTTGAATTATTTTATATGCCATTTTCATACTTTAAACGCTTTAATTTTGAAAACTGCAATCTCTTTACATCCGCTGTGAGAATTTGCTTGCTATTTCTTGTTGAAAGGCAAACAGGTAACATTTCTTTTTGTTTTAATTAAATCATGAAAATAAAAGTTTTAAAGAAAATTCCATGCTCTTTAAAAGGGTCAAATGTCAAAAACTTAAATGCTGAATCTCTGGCTGAATTTTATTTTTGTTTCAACTATTTAAATTTTTTAAAACATACATAACCTCTTTATACCACTTCATTAATAAATATGATACCTTTGACTTGGGTCATATTGAATTGATTACGAGATTTATAGGTACTGCATCTAGATAAATTCTTTTCCATATTTTCAGTACCAAATGCAACTTTCATTACTTGATAAACATCTTAGCACAACAAACTGTAATTCTGTATGACTTGTACTTTCTCTTTAAAATAATTTTTTGGAGATAATTTGTGCAGCACCAGCTCAAAAGTAACTTTATAATTCATTTACAATTTAATTAAATACATGCAATTTTCGTCAAAATGCAAATTTCAACTAAAATCATTTGAAACTATTTGAATGAATGAAATGTGATCCCTCCCCCTCCACACACATATTTTCTCTTTAAACCTTTCAGGTATTTTTTCATGAACTCACAATCACCTGCTTATGCTCTTTTATTTATTTTTTTGGATTGAAAATAGGATTTCTTTTTAAACATGTTTGCAGTTTCATGCAAATTTGGGCTTCTCAACATATTATTCTTTAATTTGAAAAGCGTGTATGATAAAAAAAAAGTTAAAGAAAAAGCAAAACATAAATTTAATTCTTTTGATGAAAATTATTTTTTTTTAACAGCACACATCAGATTTAAAAAAAATTAAGTTTATTCTTTATGTTTTGAGATGGTTTCTTAAAACCCAAAAACCTAACCATTTTCATTCACCTACTTTCTGATAAAAGTATATACATACAATTTGTATGTTAACTGTTTGCATGGATATTTATATCCAAAAAAATGTCCAGAGAGTTACATATCCCAACAAAAACATAAATGTGGAAAAGGAAGTTGTGTGAAGTGTTAAGTTGAAACAACATTTGGGCAGTTTGAAGCAGCGGTGCCACCGACATAAGAGTTGAAATCTAACATGCTCCAAGTTCTATAGCTGTTCTGTTAACTACAGTCGTGAGAGTTATTGAAATGTTCAGTAATTTATTTTAATAACATTTCGTTAGTTCCTTTCATATCGGCTTCTTATAACTTGGCAAGTTCATTTATAACTGACGGAAGTTGGACTTTTTTGAACGTAACTTCGTGACGATTAAAACCTGCCCAGTTCCGAAGCCGATATGAAAGGAACTAACAAAATATTATTGAAATAAATTAATGAGCATTTCAATAACTCTCACGACCAGGATTGCCAGACGTCCCGGATTTCAAGGCACAGTCCCGTTTTTTGAAATATTGTCCCGCGTCCCGGTTAAACTTGATACAGGACGGCTAAAGTCCAGTATTCTAGCTAGAAGCAGTATTTCACAAAACAAAACATTTTTTTCAGAAAAAAATGAAGTAAAACAAAAAATGTGAAATAGAGTGGTAAGAAAATTGATTGAATTATACGAGGCGTGTTCAAAAAGTAAAGGCCATTTGCGTGTATTTTAATAATGGTGCTTCGAAGCACAGTTTTACTACTGCTGGGCCATTAACTAACCCATTATGAAGCTACAGCGTCATTTATTTCATTTCTAAAGTCGTATTGTTGTCCATGAATGCAAAGAACAATGGCCACGAAAATCGTTGATCCCGCCAACTGCGAATTGCATTATGTGATTCGTCGACAAATTAAGGTGTGCGAACCAAAACAAACCCCATGGGAAATTGTCATCAGGCATAATCTTAGTCACCGATAACGCGCATCCTCACACTGCTGGAAAAAAAAAAGGATAAAATTTAATATTTTCGTAGAGAACTTCTTGACCACCCGCCGTGCAGTCCCGATCTTGCACCTTGCGACTACTTTCTCTTACATTTTAAACAGCGGCTAGGTAGCTAACGTTTTGAAACCGAAGAGGGACTCAAAAACGCTTGTCAACTGGTTCAACTCTCAAGCGGCAAGTTTCTACGCAGAGGGGTAAAAGAAGCTGATGCAGCGGTACAAAAAATGCTTAGAAGTGAACAGTGATTATGTAGATCAGTAAAGTAAGTTTGTACCTAACTAAATATGACATTAATTTTTTTCGTATGAATATATTTTTCTGTAATCAAACGGCCCTTACTTTTTGAACGAGCCTCGTAATACTTTCCTGTTCTGAAGTAATGCTAGTGTTCTATTCATTAAGAGCAGAAGTTATTGTGACAATCAATTCAACAAACGTTCGTTGAAAATGTGGTGTATTTCCTGTGTAAATGATTTTACTATGCCTTATTATATAAAAGATTTACGCAATTTTTACATTATGAAATAAATATGTGTTCAGTTACTATTAGTCACTAGAGTTTTTGTATCAATCAATTTCAATCTTTTGAAATTTGCCTCGCTTCGCTATTATACTTAAAGATGTAACTAAATGTTATTCCATTTAGTAAACAAATACACTTTTTAGAAATATGAAGATACATAATTTTAACAATGAGCGACAGAAATATAAATTACAGTGAGTTTTATAGCAACCTAAAGACTATCAATGTTTTACATATAGGTCGGCTAGGCTTTTGCTTTTTTTAAAATTTTATTTACAATGAAATTTGGTATAATTTACCGTTTGCCGGGAGGGGGTCCCAGCAAAATTAAATGACAGGCCTGTGTCAGGAAAAAATGGGTTTATAACAGGAAAATACAAATTTTCACAATAATTAGTGTTAAACCTTTTCATACTAATATTTATGATAAAAAATAACTGTGCAATAGTAGAAAATGAAGTTTTTGCTTAATGATCATTGTGTATTTTTTTCTTCATATATATTTGTGAGAAACCTTTAATATTAAAGTCAAAGTTATAAAATTCAACCTTTAGACTTCATCTCTCAACCCCCCCCCCCCCGAGAGTCTGTCCCGTATTTAGTTCTTAAATCTGGCAACCCTGCTCACGACTGTAGTTAACAGAACAGATATAGAACTTGGAGCCTGTTAGATTTCAACTCTTTTGTCGGTGGTACCAGAGCTGCAGAGTCGGAGTGATTTTGGACCAAAGGAGTCGGAGTCGCTGAAAAACATGTCGACTCCGACCACCTCCGATTTGGATGAAATTTCATAGAAGTGAAAACATATCTTTGAAACTAACAGATAAAAATTTTCAGCGTCCAATATCCAAATCCTAAGCATCTAGGATCATTAAAAAGGGCTTCAAAATGGCGGGTCTGCTTTGTGAAACGAATTGCTGTGTGTGGGCTTATACAAGTGAATAAAAAATATTTGCAGCAAAAATGCAATGTATTAAAATAAAGTCTGGCCATTTAACAAGAAAAGGATTAGTTTTGTACGGAGTCAAATGACAAGAGCGGCACTTGTCTTTTTCTCTGAAGAAAATGAACTTTTTGGGAGGTCACAGTGACCTCCAAGAATTGAGGTAAATGTGGTGAAATTACCTGCGAGAATTTTTGAAAATATTGAACTTTTTGAGAGGTCACAATGACCTCCCATGACCTCCAACTGGGATACCCCAGCTTGCTACCCCCTCCCCCCCTAAAGTGAGTCCTGGCAACGACCATGAATAAAAATGAAGCTTTTAATAAAAAAAAAGCAGGAGTCTGAGTCGGAGTCGAAAGTGTTAAAATCCCGGAGTCGGAGTTGACCATTTTTCTTCAGACTCCTCAGCCCTGGGTGGCACCGCTGCTTCAAACTGCCTAAACGTTGTTTCAATCGAACTTGGCTCCTTTTTCACATTTATGTTTTTGTTGGGATATTGTGCATTTTTGAAAAGCCGAAGTAACGGTTACGCTTTCATTTAGACACAAATTAATACACACATAACATGAGATTTCAGTTACGCTGACAAAGCAGATATAACATAGGCCATGCTACATTCGACATATTTTTAATTTTAATGATTTTACTCGTAATTCAAATAAATAATAGGAGAAGCTGCAATTTATGATCAATTGCGAAAGAAATAGGTAAAACAAGTAAATTTTCTTCGTGTTTACCCTATATTTTTCTTAAAAGAGGAATCGCATATTTTAACTACTTGGTTAATATCTTAAGTCACCGCAAGGTGGCATAGTCAATCTCTAGAATTCAAATTATTTATTTCATCTTGATAAACCATTTTAATCTTCCGTAAGGCAAACTAAGCCTTGAAACAGCTTACAATAAAAGATTTGATTTTAAACTTAAGTATTTTATTTTTGGCAACATTTTACAAGCATTTTGGCGCTTTTGTTTGACGAACCATTTAAAAATCGCGCCAAGATACTCATAAAAAAATGCTTTTTTTCTTGCTTTTTTTATGTAGTTTTTGGAGTTTTTAGATTTTTCCCATAGTTAGTGTATGGAAATATACCTTGATGCCAAATTTTAAGATTCTGAGACACTTGGAAGTAGGTAAACATTTTGATGAGTGAGTGTATAATCTAAATCAGAAAATCGTCATATTTTCACTATTCCAATATTAACAACTTTAAAACTAAAAGAGATATATTCATAAAATTTAGGATTATAGGTGTTCTATGCCACTCTAATAGACTTACAAAATTTAAAGCATGTAGATGAAGTAGTTCTTGAGAAACGGAGGGGTCAAAAGTAGCCCGAAATGGTTCGTGTAGATACACTAGCAGATGTGCAGCGCGAACTTGGCTGACACACTGCCGTGTGTCTTGATTGTTACTAATGGTTAATTTGCATCAGTGAAAATAAATCTATGAAACTGTTAAATGAGATAAAAATTATTATAAAAAGTATAAAATCTTCGTTTTATTTTCCAAAAATAAAATGAGGAAACATGAAGGTACAAAATTGCAATTTTAGACACAAAATATAAATATCACTAGCATTGCACTTTGCATTAAAAAAAACTAACGCAGTAAAATAAGTAAACATTGGAACAGTAGAGGGGAAAATTAGCAACAATATTTTAAAATATTGATGAAGTATCTAATGCTAAAACATGAGATAAGCTCAGAATCTTTTCTGGGATAAACATTATTTTTATTTTAGAATTCAGTTTTATTTTGTGCTTGGAGTCATCTGGAATAAGATGCATAGGGTATCCTAGAAAAACATCATGTGTTTTTATTTTCAAATTCAGAATAAGGCTTGATTCAGTAATCAGACTAACAAAAGCTTTTTTCACAATAATAGAATTGTAGCATTTAATGCAATTGTATTTATAAGAGGATTTTGCAGTTGCTTTTTTCTTAATGCGTTTAAAAATAGGCAAAGATTTTAACTTTAAGTACTTATCTGATTTTGCATACTTAGAATCAGTTTTATCACAGTCGTTGCTAAAATCTTCATATTGCTTTGATTCCATTACTGTTAAACAATCAGATAAAGGACTGCTTTTATATTCAGCACCTAGCAATTTATCACAGCACTCAGAAGCTAAAGCTTCTTTGGATTCTGCCAAAAATGAATGAACAGAATGATAATGGTTGCTTGGGTCTGTATTATTTGGCACCACTGAAACAGTTTCTTTTATTAAGCCTTTGTTCTGTAAGTTCTCATCAAGACTAAAAACAGAATCACAAGAGTAATACATTTCCTCATTTGAGTCTTCATAGGAATCACATGCTAAGGAAGAATTACAACTTCCAAAACTGCTTCTGCTTTTAGAAGGACTACTTGAGTTACTTGGCGAGACTAATTTTGTAGAAGATATTGGACTAACAGGAGCTGTACTCTCACAATTTATTAAATTTGGCACTGTATCCTTGGAATTTGATGAATTAATTAAAGTATGCTCTTGAACATAAGTATTTTTATAAGGCAGCATCTTAGAACTGTTTTTACTTAAAATCTGAATATTTCTTTTATTGCATACCTTTTTTTTCTTTGCGAATGTTCTATTAAATTGAAATGCAATGTGCAAATATACCAAAAAAGCATTATTTAGTTTCAAAGATGTTTTCTTAATCAACATACCTCTATTGCTAGGTAGGGACAAATAGTTACAATTGTGATCACTTACATGTACACCATGCAAGAGATTATTTGCGAATTTTTCTGCAGATAAGGTACACCCTTCAGCTTTAACAGCTTCTTCGGAACTTAGTAAATATACAAAAGTAGCAGCTAGCACATCATTACTTCTTTCTGCACCATAAGGAACATAGAGTAAAACTTTTTGACCAACTTTAACAACTTTGAGATTGCTCACCGGGTAAATAGCTTCAAACCTGAAAAATACATCAAATCGATTACATTTATGCACACTACTTGCGATTCCTGTATCATCAGTAACAATTGTTACATTACCAAACATATATACAAAATTTGACAGTTCAAAATTTGGCACATGTAAAAAGGATGATTTCTTAGCAGAGTTTTCTTTAATTTTACTGAGAATGTTGAACTCACCTGCAGTTTTTTTAACATTTTCATTTAGTGCCAAAGGATATGTTGCACCTGAAGTTTTTGGCTCATCCTCAGAAACTGCTAAAAATGTTTTATTTGAGAATTGTTTTCTAATGTCAGCATCCTGTGAAATTTTCATGTGAATTTCATTTGCACATTTCTGAATGTTTGATAAACTAGGACTTTCTTTTTTGGAACTAATAACTTTTAATGAATTCTCATTGTGAACAACTTCTGCAGAAGTTATATCTAATTCGTTTTTGTACAAAGATTCTCTGTCAGAAAAAAAGGTTTTTTCAAGACTAAATGAATTGTTGGCAATATATTTCATTTCTACAAAACCATTTTCTGTTTTACTTCTGCAAATGGATTCAGTACTGGATAATGATGAGCAAAATGACATTTCTTTGGACTTACCAGTTGAACATATTAATCCTGTCTGATCACACACTGTTTTATTGTTACACATTGACTGAGTATTTGATTGTAATTTACTAGATTTATTTTCTCCAGATATGTACTTCAATTCTGCTTCAACATGTTTTGGTATATTATTGCAAATGGATCCAGTATGCAATAATGACTTGTAAGATTCATTTTCTTCTCTATCACATTTATTACTGCACATAACCAATCCACACATGACAGCAGACAAATGATGATCATTCTCTGAATTAACATCGAGTACTTCAACATCAGATTTTATTGTTTTATTTCCAGAGCTTTTTAAACTTCCATTAGCTTGCTGCAGAAATACATTTTGTGCATTCTCTGTCATTGACTT
Organism: Uloborus plumipes; assembly: GCA_038373865.1. Lineage (NCBI taxonomy): Eukaryota > Metazoa > Arthropoda > Arachnida > Araneae > Uloboridae > Uloborus > Uloborus plumipes. The sequence goes on from JAXGGA010000033.1 coordinate 20,989, forward strand.
CTCATTAGGTAAATTTATTCCGTTTATATTAGGTAAACTTAAACTACTTAACTTTTTCAGTTTGTTATTTTCTTCCCTGTACAAGAATGCTTTTTCTATAAAAGAATTTTGATCATTTTTAAAAGACATATCCCGATGGAATGGTGTTTCCATTTCAGATTGTTTTCCGCTTTTTAACGTAAGACACATGTCAGGTTGTACGTCACATACACTTTTCTTATAACTTATAGGAGTAAGATCCAAATGATTCAAGTTCTCCACTTTCATTTTAGCTTTATTGTTTTCATACGAATTTAAAATATTGTTTTGACCCAAGCCATTTTGACCACCTCTCTCTTGGAAATTATTTAGAGTTTCTTCAATGGAATTATCACAGATAAGTTTCAGATCATGTTTAAATGTTGTTCTGACGACTTCAATCTTTGTAGCCTTCCAAAACCTATTCTCTGACCCTTCATAATATTCAGCCTGAAACTCCACTATATCACGAACACTAAGATAATCTCTCAAATCCTTTATTTCAGAAACCTGTTGCAGGGAATTTCTGCTGAAGAAAACACAAAAGATGCCTTCATTACTGTCAATAAAATCAATGACACAATATATGAGGCCATGATCTTGATGCAAATTCCCTATCTCACCTGTCCAATTTGTCAAGTGAGGACCATGCAGTTTGTAAATGACATACCCAATAGGCATACCGCAGGCAGACTCATTCACAAACAATCTCTCTAAATCAAGTTTTTTCTTTTGCTGCGAGCTCCGCTTTAATTTTGACTTCAGCTTTATGTAGCTTTTTCTGCATTTAAATAAACTACTGCAAAACATTATGCACAGTAATTTCAGAGCATCGTTAAGCTCGCAAACAGGTAAAAAGGAACACCTTTTCAATTCAAGGTATGAAATCTTCTTGTTATACTGTAGATAACTTTGAAAATAACTAATCACAGTCTTGTAGGCAACGCTGTCAAATCCCAAAACACCTTTCAGTTGATTAATGGAGATGAAATTTGAATGTTTGACATCAAAATATGCTGAACGTGACAGCATGGATAACAATGAGCATTTGTCAATAAAATAAAACACATTGTTTAATTTTAAATTGTTCCATATGTCATTGATTTTGCATATATCTTTCAAAATTAAGTCCATTACTTTACTAGTTATTATGTCTTCAAAAAGCATTCGCTTGTAAACATCATGTTTTGGAGTAAGAGTTAAATATTCCTCAGAAGCAGAAAAAATAAATGAAGACATACATAACATATTTTTTAACTTCTCATCAAGTGTAGCTCCTTCAAAGGATTCAACAAAGCAGTTGACTTCTTGCTTGAAGAATTTCAGGTATTTTGTAATATTCAAAATATTTGCTTCACCATTCTGTCTGATATAAATTATAACGAAATATATAAATTCAGACACAGCATTATATACATATCGAGCATAATAGTTTTCTTCGAAACCAGCCATTCTGACAAAAATGTCCTCAAACTTTTATGCCTTCGATTCTTCATCAAATAAAATAAATATTTCCTATCAACATTCCTATTGTTGTATTTCTCCAGCTGAACAATGAATAATCCTGAAAAATCATGCAAAATCAATCATTTTGTCAAATATCAATTTCATTAGTTCAATGTATGAGTTTTTAAGCAGCATATACAAGTTAAGACAATACTCAAAGAAAAAAATGTCCTTGGATTCAGAAAATATAACTAAGAGTGAAAATAAGTTATAGGGTTTCAACTACTTAACCTTTAGGAGCCGGGCGGTACACATGCTGTACCATAACTACTTTTATTTAGAGAACGGGGTTGAGATTTTTACTCGAACCCTTTGGAGCCGGGGATTTTTTCAAGGTTTCATACGTCTGGTACGACAGTTTATATCTTCTCTTTTCAATGGAAAAGAAATCTGTGGTTCAGCTGTCATACTACCTGGGTCGAAAGAAAAATTTCTAAAAAACAGCCCGGTTCCAAAAGGTTAAGACGTCACCAAGGGCGTAGCCAGGACTCATGTTAGGTGGGGAGGGGCCCCCTGATGGGATTTTGCTGTGGCTTCTCGAACAGTTCTTATCCGAAATTTGAAAACAATGAGGTTCTATTGCAAGACTGAACTAATTTATTATCTTATTTTTCTTTAATTTGATTTATTCATTTTTGCGAAGCCTTATGTCTCTTTTCATAGATGTACGTATTATCGGCCCGCTAAATCGGGTAACAGAACCCCGATCATACGAATAAAATATCTTGGAGCCGAATATTTCCCCTACTATAGACGCAATGTTAAAGATCCCCGTTTAATCGAATAGTATTTCCTGGAACCGACAGTATTCGTTTAAGCGCGGCCAACAGTATGTATCAGGGTTGGAAAAAACAAACCTGCCAAAAAAACCACACTGGTTTTTTTTTGGGTACAACCCACTCTAAAAAACCCAATAAAATCAGCACAAAAGTGGTTTTATTGGTTTTTTTTAAAAAACAGAGAGATTTATTTCATATTCAGAATTTTTTATATTAGATTTTATCCCTTGTATCTAAAAAAAGTTACCCTACCTATAGAAACTTATAGTCTACCCATGATATACAGGTAGTTATCAAAATAATGGAAACACTTGAGATTCATAAGAAAAATCTACCGTTCATAGCAAAATAAGCCATCAATTGTTCTTTAACTTTAGTCATACAAAATATAGACTTCACCAGACATTTCCACATTGAAATTAAATCACCCATGCATTTGGGGGACGACAAAAAGGGGGGGGTCGGAAGAAAAAACACTTTTTGACCATAACTCTTCAAAAATAGCTCTGAATAAGCCATAAATTTCAGTAATTAATTAGCATACTATGTATAAATACTGTACAAATTTTTATGAACGAACCACTTTTACTTCCGAAGATATGAAACGTTTTTTAAAAAACGGCAATTTTATTTGAAGGGTTTTTGTTCATAACACGCAGAGTTTTTAATCAAACCTTATCAAAACTTCAGAAAAGATGACAAAATACAAGAGAAAGACGGTAAATAAAAATATTAGAAATCCGATGAGATATGAACGTTAAAAGGAAATAATTTTTCACAGCGCATGTGCAAACGACAGAAATTTATAACTACAAAAATATTGTACCCTGATTTATACTGCATCTTATAAAAAAAGTTCCAGTTGAATATCATGAAAATTGAAAAAGATATAAGCGATCTAGTGAGCTGTATTTCATTCATTCATAGACAATACATAAATAGTGAAGGACTGTCCACAAAGAGTTATTTTAAATTACAGGTTATTGCGTCATCGTTCAAAACCAACGTTTCAGGGGGTGTCCTTATACTTTTGCCACCTACGTATAAGGTCTTTTTGGCCGAATAGGCGATATGTGACTTCTATGCCGAATATAAATTTTCAAACTGTATACAATTTAACATTGAAAAACATGCTTGATTGTCACCACACTATTTGTGGACAGCCCCTCGCCATTTATGTATTGTCTGCAGGGTCGGACTGGGCCCTAAAAAAGGCGCACACCCCAAGTTTCTGAGGGCGCATGCCAACCGGGGGGGGGGGGGGGGGGAATTCCGCAATCACTGAAAATATGTTTAATTTTTCTTCCACACCATTCAATGCAAATTAAATACACAAAACAATAATAATTTAAGAAATGATGAGTATTATATTCATAACAAGAAACTATTTGAGTTCAAATAAAAAAAATAATTATGAAAAAGGTAATTCGCATTCCTGATTAGTTTAATAGCTGCATTGTTTTACAATAAACTGCTTACAAAAACCAATTATTGAAAATAATCTTAACTACATTAACAAAAATAAGCTATAAGTATATGAACGATAAAATTATTTTACTAGCTGGGATTATCTATCTTTTCTTTGTTTCTCATGTGTCCCCTTGAATACAATTAAATACATTTAAATTTTAAATGCGAAGTTTATTTTCGTATCAGGTCGGCAATTCGGTCGGTTTTATTTATATTTTTTTTCTAATTTAATTTTGGTATAGAATGAAACTCTTACCACTATTATGTATTGACCGCGTATGTATGTATGACCGCTAAAAATAACTGTATTTCTGCAATGGATTTATATTGTACATCGATACCAATGCTGATATTATTACCAAATAAATACATGAAACATAAGGAAATAACTATTTAAAAGCTGCCGTACACGATTTCTTAAGTACGTCTTGTATCCAATGTATAAAAAATTATGATTTTTTTCAAAACAAGTTTTTAAAAAATCGGATTTTTTTTATTTAAATCCGGCTTTTAAAATTTTAATCGAATTATTTTTCATGACTTTAGAAACTTATGCTATGAATTAATTTACAGTTATAAATGTAATTTAATTTTCAATTGATATTTAAAAAAAATCACAACTATTATATTTTGAGTGTCATTTCACCAACAAGCTTTCGGAGAGTGATGTAAAATCAAACTATAATCTGATCTCCATGGAAACCTAACTCGGTAAACCTAAAATAAATGAATTGAATCAGCAGTTTCCATGGAGACGATGCAAAATTTGTGACCTTGATGCGCCTATTTAAAGTATTACACTATAATACAAGTTCACATGATTCAAATCAAATTTTGTATAGATAGCATAGTAGCACGCTATGAATACACATAAACAGAGGTAAATAAATAAATTGGCTTTTGGCAAACACCTTTCATAATCTTCCATAAGCTGACTTCTTTTACATTAAAAATTGCTTTTTTTCCCCTGTAATTCCGAAACACATTTCTGCAGTTTCCTGCCGATTTATGCTTTCTAAGTTTATTTTTTCTACTTTTTAAATTAGATTGTTACATGAGATAAAAATCATGAGAAGATATTTAAATAAAGAAAAACAAATCATAAATTTAATTTTTTTTTTCGATTAAAATAAATTTTATTGATAAACATATCAGATTATTTTCAAAATAAGTTTTACTCTTTAAGTAATCTCTTAAAGTAATGGTATTTTCAAATCAGACAGCTACCCATTTTTATTTGCCAGCTTGCTGGTAAAAGTATGACAAAATCGTTAAGTATGACGTTTTTAATAACGTAATATGTTTATTTATTGTATAATTATAGTAAAAATATTGTATAAACTTCAATCTTTTCAATTGATGATTTTTTTTAAATATTTATTAATGAGTACATGCTTTAGATTGTCTTACAACAGCTCATGGTTGAAGCAATATTAATTTTAATTTTCCTTTTTCGAATTTATAAAAAAAAATGCACACACTACAGCAACAGGCCTAATTTTGTAGAACTTTTCTGCACACCCATTTTTTTAGCTTGGTGCCTATTGTTTTCATTAAAAATTTGCCCATTGTTTTCATTAAAAAAAAGAAAGTGTACAAATACAGTGACTCAGTTACTAATAGAGAAAACAATAACTACGAATTTAAAAATGCTTACTGACCAAGAAAATGGAATTTCTAGATTGAGTAAGGAGATAATCAGAATAGATAAAAATGATAAAAGTGAGGGAAAACTTTAGGAGCAAAATCAATATAACAAAGAATGATATTACTAAGAAAAATTCACAGCAGATGATATTAAAAATGTTCAAGGAGATTTCTAGGGTTTAATTAAGGGATGCACCGATAAGCAAATTGGACAATTACCGATTAATAGGCTATTGATAATCGTCCGATTAATCGGCGGAGCCGAATAATGGTAAGGATGACTTTTTCTACTACCAAATTTAGCATCACTGTTTTTTATCTTATACAATTCCAAGTTTAGAAATCGCAAGTAATTTATTTCTGAGATAAGTTTTTTTTTTTTTTTTTTTTCATTTTCCTAAGTTTCACAAAATAATTTCAATATTTTGTCAAATTTCTTAGAACCAATTTTCATATTATTGTCAATAATATTATTAACACATTGTTAGTTATGTTAATTGGACATAAAAATTCACAAAAAAAGGGGAAGGGGGAGTCTGTGATGAGCACTTCAATTTAGGAGTACTTTTAATTCATATTTTTTAATAATTAGCAATTTAATTCAATACTTTTATTCGTTGAAAATTAGAGGTCATTTAAAAGCACTGTACTAAAGAGAAAAATATTGTCACATGAAAAATGTGTTGCAAAATTGTCTATGTATATTTATTCAAAGTAGGAGAATTAATTTAAAACAAAACTTTACCTCAACTGTGCGGATTTTTATTACTGTTAATTCCATCATTTATCATAGTTTCTTACTGACGGAATACTTTAAAGAATAAAATTTAAAAAATATTTTTTCGGCCGATTAATCAGCCCGATTTTGCCGATCATTGACAATCGGCAAAGTGGCCGATTAATCGGGTGCATCCCTCGTTTAAGAAAAAAATAGGTTTTAAAAATCAATGATTTTTTTTAAAAAAATCATTTGATTTAAACCGCAGTTTAACTCACTGATTTAAATCGACACCCTAAATTTCTCTAATATAATTCTACCTTTGCAAATAAAAACAACGTTTAAGAATAAACTAGGAACTTTTTCCCATCAACCCTCAACATACCTGCTCTCATTGTTCAGAAGAAATTATCGAAGAGATAAGATTTTTCTCGTTTCTGTCAGAAATAGACAAAGTGCTGACAGTGTTTTCTAGAAGCACTATTTTTTTTTAAAATCAGACACGTGTTACGAGATTACAAGGAACTCTTTCTTCAATGCAGAGAAAAAAACACGTGTGGGTGAAAATATCTGACAGAGATTCTCGAATGTCTTTACATCCATAGTTCACTTCTTTTTGCATTGAAGAAATATATCCTCCTCGCCCCGAAACGCATCTCTCTTTCTCCCTTTTTTTAAGCTTATTCATGCTTCTTCAAAGTAGTTTCATATCTTAATTCTTACTTATCTGAACAAAGTATTTTAAGTTATTTCGTAACCTCAATTCGTCTAAAAATCTACCAAAATTTAAGTGGAAATCCTTAGTTACACATCAAGATGAAGTATGAATATTTTTCTACATAAAGCATTAAGTTTCATATAAGAAATTAGTTTTTATTTAGAACGGGAATTCTCAAGCATTGACCGTTGACCGGTCCTCATAGATTTCCCTCTGTCCGCGTTAAAAAATTTCCCCTTTTCAAAACACAGTAATGATAGCATTTTATACAATTTTTACGCTAATGTTTTGATTATTTTTTTATTTTCAGATTTAGGGGTTCATTTGCAATGAAGCAGCTTCACATTTAAATATTGTATCTTAAAGGTTCATTTACAATCTTTAAGTGTGATTGGTTACTTAAATCATAATAAAATCTTAGAAATAACTTTTGTAAAAGTTTTTTAATACCAAATAGTTTTATCGAATTTTTTAAAAAATATAGCTTCTCCGTTCTTAAAAGTTTTTTCGCAAAATTTTACCGTTCCTCCTATTGAGAAACTGATTTGGAGTACATATGACCCTTTCACAAAAACAAAGCGCACCTTTAACGCTTCATTGAATAATTTTTTATTTCAAAATTATTCTTTTATTTTTTTCTTAAAAAATCTATAATATTTTTTATGTAAAATTGTCAGCAAAATTTTTCAAATACTTTCGTTTTGAAGCAAATTAGAAAAGAGAGAAATATATTTTTAGCAAAAAAAAAAAAATAATAATAATAAATAATAAATAGCTAAAGGAAAATATAAAACAGCAGGGGAAAAAATTATAGCTGGAAAAAAAAAGTGATGTTTCAAAAAAAAAATTTTTTTTTCGCTCTTTTAAAAACGGTTTTCTAAAAAATGACACAAAAGTAAATCAAAGCATGGCAAACAATAGATAAAAATCGGTTTCATTTCTCACCTAAATCATAGAGATGTCCAATAGCCGAAAAAATAACTTGTTTTTCATAAATCGCACCAGAGCTCCAAATAGTAAACTAAATTTGACTGAAATGATAAGGAAATGGCTAGTCTGTGGAGTCACGATCACTCCCGAATCGCTCGCCCCCCCCCCCCCGTTTTTGTCTTGTTTTCCCTTTTTTTAGATCACTGGCGTAAAGCTTAAGCCATAGTTATGCCCAGGGCCTACCGCCTCCTCTCTTGTTGTATGTTTTCCAGCCTAAGTTGTATGTTTTCCAGCCAGCCTGTTTACATTTTATCTTAACTCCCCACTTTGCCATTGTCTGCTTATACACAGTATTCTGAGATCCAAACACGCCGTTGCAAAATGGGAACAGGGGAGCACTTGGGTCTAATCTTTCGGCAATAAAACCATAAAACTGTCCCGATTCCGTAGAAAATGTCGAGTAATCATTCAAGGTCGAACATACAAGCATTGATTTTGGCGCTCCGGGTGGTTACTCGACCTTTTGCTGGGTATTGTTTGCAACTGAAAGCAACACTAACTCACTGTGTGTGGTACATCATGTCGCTTTCGAAGCAGCATTGGATAACTTACGCTCTCATTTTCTGATCAAGATATTTTTTAGTTTCGGAGAAGGCGTCCGTATTGTTCAATAAGAAGGGCGCATCTGCCCTAGGGCTTGCGGGCAGGCGGGCCAGTCCGAGCCTGATTGTCTGCGAATGAATGAATTACAGCTCACTAGATCGCCGATATCTTTTTCAATTTTTATGATATTCAACTGGAACTTTTTTTATAAGATGCAGTATAAACCAGGTTACAATATATTTGTAGTTATAAATTTCTGTCGTTTGCGCATGCGCCATGAAAAATTACTTCCTTTTAATGTTCATATCTCATCGGATTTTTATTACTTTTATTTACCGTTTTAGTATGTTTTTTCTCTTTTATTTCGTCATCTTTTCTGAAGTTTTGATAAGGTTTGATCAAAAACTTTGCATGTTATGAGCAAAAACCCTTCAAATAAAATTGCTGTTTTTTAAAAAATGTTTCATGTCTTCGGAAGTATAAGTGGTACGTTCATAAAAATTTGTACAGTAATTAAACAAAGTATGCTAATTAACTACTGAACTTTATAGTTTATTCCAAACTATTTTCAAAGAGTTATGGTCAAAAAGCGGTTTTTCCTCCGACCCCCCTTCTTGTTGTCCCCCAAATGCATGAGTGATTTAATTTCAATGTGGAAATGTCCGGTGAAGTCTATATTTTGTATGACTAAAGTTAAACAACAATTGATAGCTTATTTTGCGATGAACGGTAGATTTTTCTTATGAATCTCAAGTGTTTCCATTATTTTGATTTTTGACCTGTGTACATATAAAACACTAAGGCAGTTTTTTTTCTTCCTATGCCAACGATTGTTTTATTTACAGTTGTCAATGGCCTCGAGTAATATTTCGGGAAAAGAAGATAATGCTACGAAATACATTTTAAAATGTTACATCTTCATACAAATAATTACAAAAATTGAGCACTAAATATCGTTACATTTTAATATTTTTGTTCCATTTATCTCTGATATTACTTTTATTATTTAGTCTAAAATGTCGATGAATATTATTTAGTAAAATGTCAATGAATTTTAACCAATTTTACAGTTTTCTCTAGTCCTAATCTATTTCTAAGTTTAAACCATACCAGTCCACAAGTGGAAAACACTCGTTCCAGTGAAGCAGAGCTTGCCGGACACTTATTTAGTCCTATCATAAACTGGCAAAAATCCTTCATATTTTCATCATTACTAGCACGCATTTCAGATAATTTCTACCTCTGTGCTGTATTTACATTATTTAAATGCTAATTAATTGCATATTAAATTAAGAAAAATAAAAATCAGCATTCTTAATTAATTCTTTTTTAAACATAGAAATCCCCCCCCCCCCCACCACCTTTGTCGGTACATTGCATGTAGTTCTGCTCTGGCTACATGCAGTGTTAGAAATAAGAATTTGAAATGTAGGCGTCATCATGATGCTTAGTATAAGTTTTTAGGCATCAAAATGAACACCCTAAGTACTATTTTTAATGAATCAAATATTTATGTATCTAAATAAAGTGGATGCCGGTTAATTGAATCACTAGTTAATTAATTGAATAAAATGCTTTAATAAATCAAATCTTGAAAAAACAAAATAATTTCCAGCTTTATTAAATCAGCTGTTATATTGAATGAAAACTGTTTAGAACAAATTTGATTCATATAAAAAGCAACCACTTATAGAGAAATGTTTTAAAAAAGTATGATCGAAAAAGCTGATATCATATTTTTAGAAAAGATATGTAAAATGCACATAAGAAAATGTAAAAGGAGAAGCTTCAATGCAATCTGAAATTTTTGACGTCAAATTTGACATCTAGGGTAAGAATTCTAGGCACCAAATCAAAATCTGTGGTCCACAAACCACCGCTTATTTCTAACACTGGGCTGAAAGACCGGGTGATGTACTGCTTAATAGACAAACTTTACCTTCCACTTAAAAGAGCAAAATCATCCCATTGCTGTGGTTTCTTGCTGGTGCTCTAAATTTACTTTAGCTATCAGTTTGTTAGCACTTTCAGCTTCATTGAAATGACATCTGCCTCTAGCTCGGTTATTGCCTATTCCAGACAGATGCTTGTACAGGGTGGCCACAGGAAGAACAAAATCTTTTTCCCTGACTTTTCCCTGATTTCTCCCTGTCCAACTAAAATTTTCCCTGATTTCTCGTACGACGTATTTTTCATCCTCTTGAAGCTCAATTTCTTCTCTTAATTGATACCTGGTGTGATATTGTATCACATCGTTAGTTTTTTCAGTTCTTCGATCATTTTGCAACCTATCATTTACGATCACTTAACGATAATCTCCCGCGTTTTATTTCTACAACTTTTTAAATTCATTTCGGAACACCTTCCCTTTTGAATCTTTTTACTGCCCTTAATTTTCCGCAAAGTTACATGTATCATTTATGCTTTTTCGGTAAAATTAACGCGTTTTCGAATCGCGATTTTCCTAATTCCCTTTTTTTCAAAATCTCGGTTTTTTGTATTCCGCCATCTTTCGACATGTTGAACGACGCTCCCCAAATTCTTTCCATCTTCCCGCCTTGGTTTTCGATTACCGCCGGGTCACTCTTTGAACCCACGCTTTTTCTCATTGGCCAAAACTTCCCCACGCGCCCTCCGAGGGGCATTGAACTCCAACCGACGCCTTTCTGTGATTGGCTGACTCAAGGTCAGACAACTGGAGTATAGCACGGGATGGCGCGAATTTCGGCAGATCGGCGCTGCGACTTTGCTGCAACGAGAAGCTCTCGGAGAGCTCGAAATTCTCCCGGCCACCTTTTCACTTCCCGCCTTTTTCGGCATTGCCATGGCGGCAGAGGAGAGCAGCGAGGGAGGAGGCGAAAGCCTCAACGTAAAATTACAAATTTCAATGCTTAAGTAAAAAAAATGAATGTCGGATCCATCTTCTATCTCTTTGCTGCATCAATCAACTAAATGGATCTGTGAAGATTTGCGCCTCTCCCTACTCCGCTTCCGCTGCTCGGCATCGATGAGCGCCCTTCTCATCTGCCCGTTTTTTTTTCCTTTTCATCATGCCGAACCTGGAGGATCTTGATGCTTGATGCGTGCCTAGTGCGCCGGGATCTTGATGCTTTCTAGTGCCCCAACGTTGAGTCCACGCAAGAACTCCGATGCTTAATTTTTTTCAACGTGCGGATCTTGCCGCTGGCCTTTTTGTCCGACATCGTCTCTATGCAGAATAACTCCGTTATGGATGTTAGATTCGGCGAATTTGGACGACCTCGCCCGCAAGATGTTTTTTCTTAGATAATTCCAGCTACGAACTTTCCTTGAACTCTTCAATCATAAGAACTTAAATTAGCCGTTTGTTTTTCTTCATGCAACGATATTAGATTCGGCGAATTTGGACGACCTCGCCCGCAAGTTGTTTTTTTCTTAGATAATTCCAGCTACGAACTTTCATCGAACTCTTCAACCATAAGAACTTAACTTAGCCGTTTGTTTTTCTTCATGCAACGATGTGTGAATTTTAAGTAAACCTTTTTTAATTACATAAGTGAAACACTTGTCGAGATATGTCAAGTTATTTTAGATGTTCCTCGTTTTGTCAAAAGGATCCTTTTTAAGTTTGAATAAGTCGTTTTTCTTTTTGTGAAATGTAAAGGAGATAGATGCCAAGAAATAAAAGATGATCTGAGCGCAGATGCTTGTATGTTTTTCTTTGAATTTCGACATGCATTGATAAAATCAACAGAGGGGTAAGTCACCTTTTTTTATTTTTTTCTATTTGGATTTTCAAACATGAAAGGCACCCAGGGCTGTCGTAGGCCTGGCATTATTGCGGTAATTTTTTTCTTTGCTTTGTTACTTCCACTTACGATTCGGCCTTTAACTTGTTTAACTTTTCTTTAAATCTTTAGGGAATATTTTCCCGTTAATTATTTCTTTTTTGTTGTTTAAGCTTGCTAAATTTTAAATGTAACTAATTGCATCTCAAAATGATGAGCCTCACGTCACAGGGATTTTTGTAAAAAAGAAAATATTCAGTTAGGTCCTCACATAGTACCGGATAACCCTCACATCAATTCCGGATAGCTCCTACATCAATACCGGATACTTTGCCGGATATCCCGCAAAAATCTTACAGATATCTGTATCCGGGGCGGTCAGCCGGATTGGATATCCGGAAGTACCGGATACTTAAAATATCAGCCGGATAAGCCGGATACCGGATAGTTACCGGATATCCGGTCCATCCCTAGTTAGGAGACAAATAAATGGAAATATATTTTTATTTATATATTTTTTTGGAGATAATTTATAAAACACCAGCTCAAAAGTAACTTTATTTTACTTATTTACAATTTAATTAAATGCATGCACAATATTTTGACCAAAAACTATGTGAAACTAATCAAAAAATGAAATGTGTCTTGTTTGCTTATATGAAAGGCAATTAATTATTATGTATGTCTAACTATAAAATTAGGTGTGCTTAAGTAATAGGGGCCTTTTGGTTTACCCCCCCCCCCACACACATTTTCTCGTTAAAGCTTTCAGGTATTTTTTCATGAACTCACAATCACCCCTGACTGTAGTTTGTCTTATCCAACAAACAATAAACAGAAGTTTTTGTTTTTCTGTAGGCCCTACAATATTTTGAGCAGTTGAAAGAATCTGAAGATGGATGGAAACTAAGCATTAATTTTTTGACTAACACTAAAGGGCAGTAAGTTATTTTAATGAACATTTTCTACTGCTAAACTTAATTCCTTTGTTATGAATTGAATATGGGTTCAGATTTGTTTTGTTGCATAGATAAAATTATAGAAAATGATAGAATTCAGCCGGTATGTGCATACTTATAACTGATGCATTTTTTATGTTTTACTTTTTACTGTATTTTAAAGATCTGTTTTATTATTGGTAATAAAATTCTTTAACTATCCATTTCAGGAAAGACCAAGTTAAATTTTTCTGTTTCCAAGTTATTTCCCATTACATAAAAACCAAGTAAGTTTATTGTATTTAAAAATAAAATATGTTATGAGATATGTGAATTTATTTCTGTAATATTTATTGCAACTTTTTGATAAACATTTTAGGTATCCGTATTCTGATGAAAATCAGCAACAAATAATCAGGAAGTTTGTAAGTCATTGGATTCAATCCCAAGTAATTATTATTTTTTACTTATGATATTGTGATTTATTTCTGTTACTTTGATGTTTACATAGCTTCTTTACTTTGAGTGAAACTTATTTGGTACCATGAACCAGTAGCACCTATTTATGTAGGGTGTTCAGAAAGAGCTGTACAGCAAAGTTTGAGCGGAGCTCTTAAGTTTTTTTTGTGAGCAATCAAGGGTTGCTATTTAATCTCATTTATCCATAGTTGGCTTTGCGGTCCCTTTTCCAAATTGGATTAGGAACCTGTCGTCTACCTGCTCTCTCTGGTGATGCTTGTTCTCCTCTGGTCCTCTTCCTCCGCTCCTCCTGGTGGTATCCTCCATGTCCTACACACACACTCTCACCTACACACCCACCTATTACAATTGGTGATTGCGAAAACCAAAATTTGAATCTAAAATTTAAAATCTTTTTTTTAGATTTGTCCATGAAATTTTTTTTGAAATGTTGTGTATCCAATAAGTTAACCTACAAAACTTAGAATATGGCTTTGTGTTCTAAATTTTTCAATTTACAGTTAAGTACTCATTATTTACCAGGAGAAGACAATTGGCTCTGCCTTCTTCAAGTGGTGCCCGACGCTCCTATTTGGTTGGTTTTAGAAGGAGGTTTATGATCATTGCATTTAGCAGTAAGAGCATCTGTTTTCAAAAATAAGAAGGTACTTACCGAAATAAGAATAACGAAAGTAACAGCAGACATGAGAAGCAAGGGACATAAATCACTGGAAGATTTTCGCGCACATTTAAATACACGAAAATAAAGGTTGTCTTTTACAATCATGTTGATGTGTTGACCGTTCACCCTTACTGTAAAGGGAACTCCGCATTCGTGAAGGCAAGGAGTTGTGCCTTCTTGTTATGAACTCACAATGTTAGTGATGTGGCAAATCACGAATAACATTGATCTGCGGAGAAAGATATGAATCATTCGTGCCTAGATTTACAAATACGGTTATGAACATCAACTTTTTTACCCAATTAAATCCTGGTTCTAAAAGTGTCAAATTTGTGAGGGAATGTATTCCTATGAGGGTAATGTTGGCTGCAACTGGGTTGGAACCAAGGTTAGCCAAAGCGACCCCAGCCCGAAAAAACCTACCCGGGTTTTTTCGGGCGGGTCCACTCGAAAAAACCCACTGTGTCGGTAAAGTGGGTTTTTCAAAATTTACTGCATTTTAAAGACATTTATTTTAGAAACAAACTAAACATTATAAATATTTTGATCAATACTTAGCCTAGAAATTGGTATTGATCTTTGTATTTATAATATTTAGTTAGTTACAATACTTAGTTTTGGTCAGTACCTAGTCCAGAAATTGCCAACTTATTAGGAATTAGAAATAAAACAACATGTGAATTTCACTCTATTTGTTTTTTTTTCTTAAACACTTAGAAGATCAAAATAATTATTCCAATCTAGAAATTCAATTCAATATCAATTAAAAATATAATATCAATTTAAAAACTTCAAGCTTACAATGCTGTTTCCAAATTTGCATAATAGGAATTTTTTTAGGAGGTTACAGTGACCTTTCTTCAAGACTCCCCTGATTCCATGAAAAGTAAAAGCATAAGGAGGTGCACAGTGTTTGAATAAAGAATGATTAGTAAAATGATTCTTGATAAAACCTGGGTTTTTCATCAAAAACCCGAAAAAACCTGGGTGTTTGATCAAAAACCCATGTGGGCTGGGCTTTTTCAAAAAACCCGGGTTTTTTCAAACCCTGGTTGGAACCTTAAGTTCGAAAAATTAAAAGCAGATTAAAGCAAGCAAATGAAATTGAGGTGGAGTGATCCACCTCAATTGCTTTTCTTACTTACCGTATTTTCCTGTATATAATCCGCGGATTATGTGTTAAAAAAGTTCAAAATTTTGAGGTGCGTATTATACGCTGCTGCGGATAATCTGATAAAAAAAAAATTCAGCTGAAAAATTTTAATTGAAGTTTTGAAAGTACGTTTTATTTTATCAAATAATAAACAGATGGCGCTGAAAGCATTCCGTCTCTGTGAAAAGCTAACTCAACGCTCAATCCTCCTGGTCAACACCCTGCTCCTTGCGTGTCATCCCCCCCCCCCCCGCTCTTAGCGCCGAGCTAAGCAGGCGACTCTCATCGCGTTATCCAGGCGACTCTCATCGCGTTATCGTCCAATTACAGAGAGGCGCAAATAATACGTCACTCGCTCCGCTGAAAATGACGAAATAAACCGAGAAGCGAAAGAAATAGTTCTTCGCGCGGTGTCCGAATTTCGGGCGTAATTAGACCCTCTGCTTCAGAAATCAGATTAGTTTGTGACATTCACGCATTTTTAAGCTTGTTTCTTTAACCATAATCTCCTTAAGTTGTAGAAATAATTTCACTTTTAGGAGCGTCGCTTCGTGGCGCGGAGAAATACATTCATTTGAATCGAAAGCGTCAGCCCACAAACAGGTTTCTCATCCGTTCCCCGTGACGTCATGGTCAAAGAACTATGAATCATTTTAGTGTTCTATTATAGATCGCTTTAAAATCTTAAAAGTTTAATCCTTTCGAAATGCAAATAAGAAAAAAAGCTATAACTATGTTTCGACATCGCGAATCTAATTACGAACGCCAAGAAGGCAGCCAGCTGCGTTTTAGGCTCCCTTGCAGTCG
The DNA here is from genome assembly GCA_038373865.1 of Uloborus plumipes. NCBI lineage: Eukaryota > Metazoa > Arthropoda > Arachnida > Araneae > Uloboridae > Uloborus > Uloborus plumipes. Next base: position 37,184 of record JAXGGA010000033.1, read on the forward strand.
CAAGCCGCCGGGAGCGAAACAAAAGGCGCCAATGAAACGTCGTCTACTGCGGGACCCATCGATGACGTATGTGACACACCTCCGATAAGAAATGCGTCTCGGCTGATAAGACATGCGCGTTAATCAAGCGAAACATTAAAAAGAAAAAAAAAAGGTGCGGACTATACGGCGCTGCGGATTATACGACGCTTTTTTTTGGGGGGAGGGAAAAAAGGGCGCTGCGGATAATACGCCGCTGCGGATTATATACAGGAAAATACGGTACTTTAAAGCATTCTATAATTATTTTTCATTTTTTTATTTCTTTTAGTGCTCAACATCAGATCCCGACTCAGCCCTTATTCAAAACAAAGCAGCACAGATATTTTGCATGATATTTTTATCTGATTATCCTGCTCGGTGGTCAACATTCTTTGATGACTTATTGGGAATTCTGCCTTTAGGACCTACAGCTGTTGGCATTTATCTTCGTTTATTGTTTGCCATTAACTCGGATATTGCTGATCGAGAAATTCCACGATCCCAGAAGGTGAAAAAAAAAATTGTTGGTGCTTCAGCCAATTGTTTTTTTTATTATTTTTACCATGAAACCATATGATTGTGTAATAATAAAAAAAAATGAATAAGTAGCAATCGAAATAGCATTTTAAAACAGGTGTGTCTATGCATGAATGCATAAACTATTTGCCATTGTAACCTTATTTAAATATGAAGTCTTCAAGTCTGCTGAAATTTTTAAGAAAAGTCGCCAAATTTTGTGTGTCTCAATGAGTAATGGCATACATCTTTCACATGATTGATAGATATGATTTCACATGATGGCACAATGATGAAATCGCAAAATCAATGTCTCCCAAATCTTAAAATTTTGTACTTTAAAGTTTTAATTGACAAACTTTACAGCATTATATTTCAATAACTGGCAGACAAGTGCAAGTAATTTTTGTATCAAAAATATTTCTAGAGATGCTCTTTTGATTGCTATCCATGCAACCTAAAGTGAATGTAAATGAGTGAATAAAACGAAAAGAAGTGAAAGGAGTGACCATGCTGAAAGTGAACAAAGACAAGACGAACAGGCTGGGAAGGAGCAATCTGTCGAGCCACCACCAGTGAAGGCAGTTGTAGCCTTCACTGTAATGTTTGAGACAAACTTCTAACCTTTTTAGATGTGTTTTAACAAGCTTAAATTTTTACAATTCATGAAAATGAAGTGCATCAAAAGCTCATTTATCCGACATCAATCGAAGATCCGGCACTACTGCCCTATCCCTAGAAGTAGTTTGTAGTAGTTGTCTCTAATTGAGATGATCTAAAAATTTCTAGGGAGATACTACCACCATGGTCTGACTTTTAACCTCTGTACAAAATTTATAAATATTTTATTAATATCATTTAATATCAGTAATTACCATAAAAGTTTTGTTTGGTGATTGAATATTTCCTTGATTGCCAATTTCCTCTGATTGTAATGCAAAAACTGTTTTAATAACTTTTAAAATAATGCAGCCAGGCTTATTTTACACGTTGTAATGCAATTTTAATATTTGCAACTGCATTGTAACTTTTTTTGAGAAAATTAAGCATAATATGACAACATGCCATGGTATAAGTCTTTAGCACTTTCGGCACTATGATCACGTCTGTGTGATCCCGCAATTATCCCTCTACAGCCTGCATTATCGGATACATAATAAGACTTTCCATGCCATCAAACCAGCGTTCACACTGGGGTGATCTCAGTTTGGAACGATTTATTCGAATTTTTAAATGATACTAGATGGCAGTTGCGGTCCATTATATTTTCCAATGAGGTTCTACAAAATATTGACTTCAATGTATGCTTTCAATTCTGGGGCTTTTTTTTCTCCATTGATATAGGACCTAAAAACAAAAGTGCACATGTTGCAGACTTTCAGCTGGATTAGTCATTTAGAGGGCTTTGATTTATGGTTTTTGCTTCTTTTGTTTCTGTTTATATTTTAGTGGAATAGAAAGGATGAATATATATTAGTTAAGGGTGCAAGACAATGGCAAGCAGACATTTTAAGCTTCAAAAATATTAAGCAGTAATTAGCATCATATATTGCACACCTCTACCGTATTTATTTCCGTTTATATTTTTTATTCTTTATTTATATTCTTAATATTTTTTTCCAAATTTTTGCTTTTTAAAATTTAAATACACCTATAAACGATTGTTTTATTGAAAATAACGCATTTTTTTTTTTCAAAAATCCCAATTTTTAAATAATATTCTGACTATCTTAATTGTAATACATTCTGAGACAATGATAGCAAACTGTTAATTTCAGCTCATTTAATTAGTACAATGCTTTTTATGAATTTTTGAATACAATTAGGCTTAACTTTGAAAATCACCCGGGCCTGTGCATACGTCTATGTGCGGCGCACGCAGGCCTGGGATAGCATTTCTTCCTTATTCCGCTGGTCCTGAAGGGGTTAAAGGTTAAGCCTATCTGAATTGTATTTTATTACTAATTTTTTCATGTTATAAAAGTCCCACTTACTTTCAACAGTGCTGTACATGTTTTTTCTTTTAACTTATCACTGAGCCTTTTTTTTTTAAGGAGTTGGAAACGTTTACTTATATAAAAGATACAATGCGTGAAACCTGTGTTCCAAAGTTAGTGGATACCTGGCATCATATACTAGTAAGTTTTAAATTTCTTCTATGTTGGTCTTATGCAGTAAATCCCATTTATTGTGATTGTGCTGGTGTTGTTATTTAATAATTCAGAAAACCAAACCCAAGTAGTACATATGACTACTTGATTAAAGCCCTATGTGTCGGTAGTTAACATTACTCTATCTGAAATAAAATTGCTCAATGTTTGCGTAATCATCTGATCCAATCAGGTAGATTGGGTAATTATCCAGTGAGTAGGTAAATATTTTTTTGAACCTTTATTTGTGATGTGATGGAGAAATATGAGAAGCAATTCAATTGTAAATTGTATGATTTGACAATCGCAATCTGTAACTGACATACAAAAACAAAAATATTATTCAGAAAAAAATATTTTCCATTCAATAACATACAAAATTTACTGTATCCAACTTCAAAAATTATACAGAAGTTAATTTTTACTACTTCAAGACAGATACAAACAAGGATTTTATTTATTCCAAATTCATGTACAAACTTTGAGGTCTGCAATAACACTGCATGATGAAGAAAATAAATACCTTTGTGCGATAGATGTAGAGTTTAAATCCAACGTTAAAAATGCACAAATATACAGGTATACTGCTGACACGTGTTTCGGGGCTACAGGAGCCCCTTTTTCAATGCAAGAAGTGTGAGGTTTAGCATGAAGAATCATCCGATAAAAGCATGATGCTTAAGTCTCCATGTCATTTCAATAAACAGCTGATATACTTTATTTTCATATGAATTCCAACTTTTATGCAGTTGTAAAACAATATTAGTCAGGTTTTACTTTTCAGCAAATGTGCACATGCTTATAGTATCTCTTTCCCATTACAGGTTACATACCAGAGCTTAAATACAGATCTTGTATGCCTATGTCTTGATGTGATAGGAAGCTATATTGCTTGGATAGACATTGGGCTGATAGCGAATGATCGCTTTGTTCAAGTGTTTGTCAAATTCCTGTCCATGCCATCACTTCGTGAAGCTACTTGTGACTGCATCTACCACATTATAAACAAGGGTATGGATCCTGTTGCCAAAGTGAAGCTTGTTGAGTCCTATGTGACAGTATTGGAGCAGGCTGGAGTTTTAGTTTTTACTGGTGTAAGTAGGCTTTCCTCTTTTGTTTGTCTTGAATTTATTTATTATGAATTAGTTTTCAATATATTTGGCTTGTAGTTGATTTGTATTTTGCAAAAATATCTATACATACAAGTCCTAGATGCTCTGGACAAACCAATTTTTTGGTGCCCCCTAACTGCATTTCAAGAACTAATTTGCTCAACGAACTTAAATTTCCTCTGTGTAATATTAGTTCTTAAAATGCAGTTAGATCTTGATTTAATAGTCCTCTTTCGTAAATTTCTAATTTTTATGATTAGTTTGAAATTAAAAATGTTTTAAGTTTTTGTTTGTAAAAAAAAAAAAAAAAAACTTTTAAATAACATTGCTCTCTAAACCCACTTTTTCCCTGTAACCTTGATTTTTTTCATGGTATTTCCCAAAATTATTTTTTCATATGTAATGATGTTTGATGAACTGAACTGATTTAAAGACTAATTAAAGCTTACTCATATTGTTTGTAAAAACAGCAAAATAAAGTAGTGGGTTATGCTGTTTTAAATGTCAGTGTAGGTTACATTATCAAATCATTAAATTATATAAAGCAGTGAGTAACCGCCCATAAGCAAGGGCTAAGGCAGAAACATGCAATACACCGCCAACTCGACCATTTCGATCCATGGACAGCTGTTTCGAGCTTATTCTGCTTTCATCAGCATGGAATACGAAAGTAGTCGAGTTGGAGGCAAAAATCCTCTTATATAGCAAAGACCAGTTTTTTGGCTGTCTTTGCTATATAAGAGGATTTTCGCCTCCAACTCTATTACTTTCGTATTCCATGCTGATGAGAGCAGAATAAGCTCGAAACAGCTGTCCATGGATCGAAATGGTCCAATTGGTGGTGTATTGTAAATTAAATTATAGTTTAAAAAAACTAAAAACTACGCTTTTAGAGTTAATCAAACTAACATGCACTTATAATACATAAAAATGAAACATAGTTTAGCCTTTAGTGTTAATAATAGTATTAAATATATTACTTCTATGTTTGCCAGTAACATGAATTTTATTTTTTATTCAGAGTTACATACTAACAACTGAAAAAATTATAATACATCAGCATGTAATACAGTTTAGCCTTCAGTATTAATAATATTAAATATACACTGAAGTGACAAAAGTCATGGGATACCTCTTAATATCGTGTCGGCCCTCCTTTTGCCCGGCGAAGTGCAACAACTCGACGTGGCATGGACTCAACAAGTCGTTGAAAGTCTTCTGCAGGAATATTGAGCCATGCTGTCTCGATAGACGTCCATAATTGTGAAAGCGTTGATGGGGCAGGATTTTGGGCACGAACAGACCTCTCGATGGTGTCCCATAAATGCTCAATGGGATTCATGTCGGGCGATCTAGGTGGCCAAATCATTCGTTGGAATTGTCCAGACTTTTCTTCAAACCATTTGCGAACAGTTGTGGCCCGGTGACATGGCGCATTGTCATCCATAAAAATCCCATCGTTGTTTGGGTACATGAAGTCCATGAATGGCTGCAAGTGATCTCCAAGTAGCTGCACATAAGCATTTCCAGTCAATGTTCGGTCCAGTCGCACTAGAGGACCAAGTCCATGCCATGAAAAAACAGCCCACACCATTACGGAGCCACCACCAGCTTGAACAGTGCCTTGCTGACAGTTTGGGTCCATGGCTTCGTGGGGTCTGCGCCACACTCGAACCCTACCATCGGCTCTTACCAGCTGAAATTGTGACTCATCGGACCAGGCCACGGTTTTCCATTCATCTAGGGACCAACCGATATGCTTACGTGCCCACGAGAGTCGCTGCAAGCGATGTCGTTCTGTCAGTAAAGGCACTCGAGTCAGTCTTCTGCTGGAATAGCCCAAGAAATCCAAATTTCTCCGCACAGTTCTAGCAGACACGTCCATTGTACGTCCCACATTGATTTCTACGGTGATTTGACGCAGTGTTGCTTGTCTGTTAGAATTTACGACTCTTTGCAGACGTCGCCGGTCTCGATCTTTAAGTGCAGGCGGTCGACCACTGCGCTGTCCATGGTGGGATGTTATGCCTGAAATTTCATACTCTCGGCACACTCTTGACACAGTGGATCTGGGAATGTTGAATTCTCTAACGATTTCCGAAATGGCATGACCCATGCGTCTAGCTCCAACTAACATTCCGCGTTCAAAGTCTGTTAATTCACGTCGTGCGGTCATCATCACGTTAAAACCTCTTCACATGAATAACTTGAACAGATATGAAAGCTCTGTAAAAGCACTGCGCATTTATACCTGTTCTATGCGATGCTACTGCCATCTGAAAATTTGCATATTGCTATCCCATGACTTTTGTCACTTCAGTGTATTACTTTTACATTTGCAAAGAACGTGAATTTTATCTTTTATTCAGAGTTCATACAGACAAACAAACCCACATGTGAAACTAATAAAAGTGTATTAAAAATGTCTGTACTGTTGAATTATTTTAACTTGAGCATATTTTCACTTATACATGGAGTGTAACATATTGTACTATGAATTTGAAGTTCTTTGTATTCTTAAAGTATAGTATGAGCTTATTTCCGCTCATTTCTATCAATTTTCGTGTAGTAAAATTTTCCAAAAGGTTTTCAGATTTTTTTTCACTTGCTGTATTTAGCAAATCTGAAGAGTCAACCATCTCAGCACAGTGCTTGTAGTCATAACCAGGGCTGCCAAATCTTGATTTTTCCCCCTAAGATCTTGGAGACTTTGGTTAAAACTCTTGGGCTTTGGGCTTTATTGATGAAAATGGTGTTTTTATTATTATATAATTTTCAGGGTAAAAAATATAAAATAGAAGTTTCTTTCATTACAAGTAGCAACAATGTAAAGGGATTGCATTGGAGGGGGGGATCTATCTAAAACTGGATATCATTTTCTTGCACCATCTGCATAATCACATCAAGACATTAATAAAACTCTTTTTTTTTTCAGAAGATTTTTACACCAATGTTTAAGGAAATCACTCCTTAGGAATAATTATTTGGATATGAATTTTCGTATACACACAATGAAAGGTCAAATATTCGCACAGCTTGGGATAAGTGGTAGTACATACTGTCGTCCCCACTTAATCGGGTAACTGATAAACAAATACCCCGCTTATACGAATAAAATATCTCGGAGCCGATGCCATAGATGTAATGTTAAAAATTCCCTGCTTAATCGAACACCCTGTTTAATCAAATAATATTTCTTGGAACCGACAGTATTCGTTTAAGCAGGGCCGACAGTATTTTAGGATTTTGGCAGTTTTCAGGCCTAAAGAAACCAAGCTGTATCTTAAAATTAAAAAAATAATCTGACCACATTTGCCAATTTCCAGAGAGGCTCAAGAGAAACACTGTTTAGTAGGTCTAAAATTAGAGTATAAATTGCTCATTGATTCTTTTTGTGAGATGAATGGTTTATTTTTTTAACTCTAATTATTACTGTGCATGTTATACAAAAAAGTTATTTTAAAAATATATATATTTATTAATATTTTTGTAAATTCTGCAGCAGTCTTTAAATATCTGCTTTCAGATTAAAACATTTCTCATTATTTTTTCTTTAATACACAATGTAAAGTAAGTTGAGAAAAAATAAAAGAATGTATTTTTTAGAATAAAAATATTTTTATTCTTTGCACGTCATAATGCATAATAATAAAGCAAAACATATTGTCCTTGAATTATGTTTTAAAAGCAATTGTTAAGGCAAATAATCCTAATTCAGACTATAGACGGGGAAAAAAAATAACGGAAAGTAAATTCTTAGTGCGAAAAAAAGAAGTGTTTAAAGAAAATAATTTTAATTTTGGACGTTGGAGGTCAGCAGATTTGTAGTGCTCTACTGTATACATATTGTTGTTTATTATGACTTTTATATTTAAAAAAAAGTAAGCTCCAAGATATTGTGAAAGAATGTTTGTGGCTGGCTTGCGTCCAGGCGGCCCCATAGCACCTACAAACTTGAAATTTGGTACAAAATTAGTTCAAGCCCCATAGATTTGCACCTCTGAGCCATGTTTTTTAAATTTCGAATTAGTTTTATTTAATTAATTTTTTAAGCGTGAATTTTACATACTTCACCAAATTGGGGGCAAAAAAATCTCCCACTCCCTAATATTATATGTAGTTAGAAAGAAAAGTTTTTCTGAAGAAGAAGATGCTTGTTCCATTTCTTTCAATTAATTATAACAGGAGATAGAAGGGATTCTAGTTTAGCCATTTTTCAAATCTCACCTCGAGCAAAATTACATTACATTCGACCAAACTGCCCAAAAATCTTTTCAACAAGGTTGCTTTCGACAAACAAAATCTGTGACTCTTCTTTTTCTCTTTTTTGTCTTAATTCAACAAAATATACGGGATTGCTTTTGTCGCATATTTTCTTGACTTTTTTTAACATTTAAGAATATTTTATTTTGTTTAAGTGATTTTGTATGAATTACATTGCGTGTTTGAGTACATTTTTTTTTTTTTTTTTGCGAGGGAAAGGAACTGGATTTTCTGTTTGGGCTAGATATTTTACTATGTTTTTTAAGTATGCACATATTTTTTTCATTTTTTATTTCAGGATGAGGGAGGGGGGTCTCTTTCATTTATTTGGCGAATTATTTTAAATTGTAAAGGAACTGTTACTGTGCTTTTAATGTGTATGCAAGCATTTCAGTTAAAGAAATTGATTATTTTACATCAAGATGGCAGAAGGGTCATTATTTTCTTTTTCAGCGGCGGTGTTGTATTCAGTGGCATATAGTTGATTTATTCTCCAAACCACCAGAAGCAGGTTGGTGATCAAGCCGCCACATGCGACAAACGGAGGTTGGTGAACAAAGCTAGCAGGGGTCGGAGTTTAAGATCAAAAATTGACCAGCTACAGTAGCAGAAATTTCAAAATAGTGAATTAATTATAATTTTTTATTAGTTACATTCTTTGGGTTTTAGCCTAGATCTTAGAAATCTAAGTACAATCTTGGATTTTGGGGAAAATCCTTATTACGCATCATTTTGGCTACTAGCAACCTTCTTGTCCAATCAGAATGTTTGGGGTAAAATATTTTAAGTAGCATACATTCTACCTTTTTTTCTTTACATAAAACCCAGGACAGTGCTGGGAATTAAAAAGAACCTATCTTCACAATTCGATTTTATTATTGCTTTATTACATGCTCAAGAACTTAAAAGTAAAGGATTTAAACCTGCTAATAATTTTCCTTTTTTTTCCCTCTCTCTCTTTATATACTGTTGATGCATTTTAGACAGGTGATGATGAAGATTTCATGGTGAAATTGGCAAATTTGGTGAATGGTATGGGTACAGCCATCCTTAATAGTTGGACAAGGTATGCTTTCATTATTAAACCATTGACATTGTGATGGAAATTTTATGTCTCACTAAAATCATCCTTCATTAAATGTGTTTATTTTTAATTTTGTGTCCTTAATCACTTTCAAAACCATTAAGACCCTAATTCATTGTCCAACCGGTTTTCTCTCTAGTGTGTCTTAGTTGGTGTCTCTTAGTTTACCAGTTATCTCTATTTCTGTCATACATCTTTTTTTAACTGACTTGAAAAGGAGACGGTTTTCAGTGGAAAGCGTATGTATGTTTTTTTTTTTTTGTTTGTTTGTTTGTTTTATAACTCATAGTGTCTGACCTATAGTAAACCGATTTCGACAATTCTTTTTTTAATGGATAGGGATGGTCTAACTTAGGTCCCATACTTTTGATTGACCATATTAGTTCTTTAAAAAAAAGTTATCCACAAAGAACACGAATTTCAGGTATTTTCTCTATTAAATGATTAAATAATAAACTCATTGTTTTAATAAAACATGGTGGCTGTGAACATCAATAAACATCATAATAAAAAAATTTTGCCGTTCTCGTCCTGCTTCACCTGCCCACATCCTAGAATGTATTGGTGCCCCTTTGAAGCTGCTGTATAGTGAGGGGGAGCGTGGACTTGTAGAGCTACTTCAGCGACATGATCTCATGGACCTGGTCTAGAGGCTCTGGGACCAGGGGAACATGCAACAACAACATACAATTTTTAATAAAGGCTTCTATGAAAAACATGAAATTCATTACTATAATTGCTCTCTCTGTGGTATATTTGTCTTTATCTAATGCTAATAATAGATAATAAGGCTATCAGGCTAACTACTTTTTATACGGAGTAACTTGTGTTGTTTTGAAATATAAATTAGTTGGGATGCTGTTAATTTTTAAATGGTGCTGATTACATTAGCACAAAAATAAATCCCAGAGAAGAGCAATGATTAGCTTTTATTACCAATCGCTTAAAAGTTTCGATGCATTGATAATATATATATATATACAACATACACATATAAAATATCAGAATTGTAAGAAGAAAGATGAAGAGACCACACCAAAAGCCCATAGATGCGCAAAGCAGCTAAACTAAAAAGCCAAGTATATAATAATACAAACAAATAGTAAAAATGAAATAGAAAAAGGCACATTAGGAGAAGTGAAAGGAGAAAGGTTGACTCCAGAGCTCATCAGTCGTGGGGGATTCAAGAGTGGTCGAAAGACCAAAAAATTTAAATATAAACTATAAAGAGGATGTTTAAGTTCAAAATATGCAGTCTAGAGATCTTCATTGGGCAAAACAGCACCAATGCGAGTTTGCAAACTGTACATAAGAATAAAAACCTAAAACTAAAAGCAGGGGGTTTCGCCTCGACTGATGAGGAATAAAATTCCCAAACTGTGGATGGCTGATTTTTGGGAATTTTATTCCTAATCAGTCGAGGCGAAACCCCCTGCTTTTAGTTTTTGGTTTTTGTTCTTATGTACAGTTTGCAGACTTGCATTGGTGCTGTTTTGCGCAGTGAAGATCTGTAGACTGCATATTTTGAACTTAAACATCCTCTTTATAGTTTATATTTAAATTTTTTGGTCTTTCGACCACTCTTGAATCCCCCACGGCTGATGAGCTCTGGATTCAACCTTTCTCCTTTCACTTCTCCTAATGTGCCATTTTCTATTTCATTTTTACTATTTGTTTGTATTATATATATATATATATATATATATATATATATATATATATATAGGGTAATTCCATTGTGACTAACATAACATTTAGAGTAAATTTTTAATCTTTCTTTCTGTGTGTGAGCCTTATTTTCGTCACAATACCAAAAACAAGGTGTTATTCTTCTCCGCATAGATGAGTTGTTTAAGTTAATATACAAAAAGAATAGTGTTAATTTCATTTTTGGCAGTTAGAGGACATTTTGATCAACGTGACTAACATAACAGATCTGTTTCAAATCTGTTATGTTAGTCACGTTGATCAAAATGTCCTCTAACTGCCAAAAATGAAGTTAATATTATTCTTTTTGTATATTAACTTAAACAACTCATCTATGCGGAGAAGAATAACACCTTGTTTTTGGTATTGTAACGAAAATAAGGCTCACACACAGAAAGAAAGATTAAAAATTTACTCTAAATGTTATGTTAGTCACAATGGAATTACCCTATATATATATATATATATATATATATATATATATATATATATATATATATATATATATATATATATATATATATATATATATACAGTGCGTCGCAAAAGTTTAAGCACTATGCAAATTTTTGAATAAAAGGAAATCTTTTTAGCAGAATGCTTTCATATTTGTACTGTAAGTGGCTACTATGATAATAATTAAGTGTCTGAAGTTTTGAAAAATATAATCACAACGAATATCAGAAAATACAAAAGATATTTTTTTGGTTGTCGCAAAAGTTTATGCACAGATCAGATTTTATGCAAATATCTTTTGAAACGTGATGCGTGAAGAACCAGTGCGGTTCTTTTGAACGAGTTATATAGTGTAGCAAAGGTTTAGAGTGTTATCAAGATGCTGAAGTCACTACAGTTCTCGTCTGATGTAGTTGTGAAACTCTGGAAGCTGAAAGCAGAAGGTAACTCTGTTATGCAAATTTCAGTGATTTTAAATCGATCTAAACATGGTATTTAGAATGTTCTGAAACGTGGAAATCAATTTAAACCTACGTTTCGCTCAGGAAGACCGAGAAAAACTACCTCTCGTGAGGATAGAAGAATTAAAAAACTGGCCTTAACTGAAAATTTGTCACTTAATCAAATAAAAACTAGACTTGTAACAAAATTATCACGTGATACCATAAGCAGATGAATAAAATAATCAGGATTTATCAAAAAACAGAAGTTAGCTCGCAAACCTTTTCTGAAAAAGTGTCACAAACAAGCAAGACTGCAGTGAGCAAAGCATCATATGCATTATAGTGACGAATGGATTACTGTTGTGTTCTCTGATGAAAAAAGATGGAATTTGGACGGTATAGATGGGTTCTCATACTACTGGCGTGACTTGAGGAAAGATCCGAAGTGAGTATTCAGTAGGCAACATGGTGGTGGCTCAGTCATGGTATGGGGCGCTTTTTGCTTCAACGGACAAACTTCTCTTAGCTTTCTAAAGGGTAGACAAAATTCAGAAAGGTATCAAGATACCCTGAGAAAGCATTTGTTACCATTTGGTGAAATCCTAGGTGGTCCTGATTGGATTTTTCAGCAAGACAACGCTTCAATGCACAATTCCCGTAGTATGAAAGAATGGCTTGCTTCTCAAAATTTTTGTGTAATGAACTGGCCAGCACTCAGCCCGGATCTAAATCCCAAAGAAAACATCTGGGGAATTCTCGCACGTGACGTATACCAGAATGGGAAGCAGTATTGCTCGGTTCAAGAGCTTAAATCTGCAATCGAGGAAGCCTGGTGCAGACTAACTCTCGAAACCTTCCATAATCTCGTGTTATCGATGAAAAATCACATATTCGAACTCATAAGATGCAACGTTAACACCATAGACTACTAAAAGACTTTTATGCTTTCTAAAACATATATATTCCGTTTTTGTGCTTAAACTTTTGCAACAGCAAAATTTTGATTTTATCATGTAATCGTATTTTAATTTCTATGAATTGTTTCCAAATTTGAAACATGGATTTGTAAGCTGTTTGTTTAATTACAGTAAAAATTTCAAAGCTTTTTGGTGTATACTTTTCGTCTTATCAAAAGATTTTGGTTGTGCTTAAACTTTTGCGACGCACTGTATATACGGAGTATTTACTTGAAGAAATAAGGTGAAGTTTCGAAATTTAAACATAACCGTACATTTACACTAATAAATACAAATACAAATACAAATGTGACGACCAGCAACAGGCTCTGGGCCCAACTGGGCTGGTCCTAGTCAAATTATAGATCCCAATGAAGATCAATGGCCCTCTTAAAACTATCTACTCCCTTGCTCCTTACCGCCTCTTCCGGTAAACTATTCCAAGTTCCCACTACTCTGCTAAAATAGTAATTTTTCCGAATTTCCAGGTTAGCCTGAGATTTAAACAGCTTATAACAATGACCCCTTGTCCTGCTTTCCGTGCAAAAATTTAACCCTATAACATCTTTCATTTTGATAAATTTAAACAACTGAATCATGTCCCCTCTGGTTCTCCTTTGCTCAAGACTATACATATTAAGCATTCTAAGTCTGGAATCATAGTCTAAATTAGAAAGTCCATTCACTAACTTTGTAGCCCTCCTTTGTACCCTTTCCAATAAATTAATATCTTTCTTAAGGTAAGGAGACCAAAACTGAACAGCATACTCTAAAAATCGCACTAAAAATCGCAAATAAGAATGTACTGCACTAGGGAACCTGGCAACAGCCTTGAAAAAAATAAAAGTCATACTGCGCAGAAGTGCCGGGCAGCTGAGAGTCTTGAATAGTCACGGCACTAACGTCGTGGGCTGGTGTTGTTGTCGGACAGTTGAAGTAGCGTTTGCCAGTCAGCCGCCTGGAAGAAAGCCTCTGCAGTGAAGCGAGTATCCCGATATGCCGTAGTAATGAAACATTGACCTAAACTTCAAAGCGAATTCACACCGTGGCTCCAAGGATTAGTGGTGAAAGTGGCCCTCATCTACGTTCCGGATGAAATGTAAAGTGCCTGAATAGCGTCTTCGAGGGCTGAAGCACGTCTTCCAGGGCAGGAGCTTTGCTGTTCTCCGAAGACTACCTTCCGGCTGGTATATGCCCTCAGGAGTAAGCGGAGAAGTGTGTGTTCACCTGCGTTAGCTTGGAAAACCTCGACCGGGCGGTCGAATGGGTGTTTGAAAGGCGTTTACTAGTGGCGGCTTGGTGACTGGAATATGTTGTCTACTTCATGAAAGATTGAGTGACTATTTTAACATATCTTAGTGTATTTTACTGTTGGTTCGAAAGCTCTTTTGTGATGTGTTTTAACCTGATATTTTAATTATTCTGAATTCTCCAATGCTACGTGGATAAATCTTGTGGCCCGGGCTATTAAATTATATCGAACTCCCATGTGAAATAATTAAGTTTAGAAGTTGCTTTGGGATGAATACAGATTTGTCTATGTGATATTGATGTTCTATATGTGTTTAAGCGCATCTACTGAGTTAGTCCTTTTGCCATACCCCCCTGAGCATGAATAAAGCTACTTCTTTTTATAAAGAAATTTTTGTGGTAAATTTTGAGCCTGGGCTTTTTGGGTGATAACCCTTTATGTGCTGTTTCTGGTCAGTACAAATTGGTGCCGTGACCTTTCTTTTCTTACAGCTTTATAGGGGTGGTATATATATAAAATTTCATTAATTTCTATACTTTTTTAAAGTATATATTTTTAGTATTTTGGCTTTTTGTGTGGGAGCGAAATGGCCAAGGACCAGGCATCAGGAGTTTTTATACCTCAAAGTTTATCGGTAATGAATTTGTCTATGATACCAGTCTTTAAAGGGGTTAACAGGGAAATATCTTTGGCAGAGTTCTTTGAAAGGATAGAGGATTCGGCCACACAATGGAAGTGGTCTGATAGTGAGAAATATTTTGTGGCAAGAGACAGGTTGTTCGGAAATGCGAGGGAATGTTTTCATGAATTTCGCGACGAAATTAACGATTTTGAATCATTGAAGGGGGTTTTGTTCAGGGAATTTGATTGCAAGCCACCACCTAATGTGATACTTTTCGATTTTATGGCTTTCCGGCAGCCCCCAAACATGTCAGTAGAGAAATTCATCGCAAAGGCCAATTCTAAAAGTAAACTGTTAAAATTTGGGAACGATTCTACCGAAACAGCAGAAAAACAACGCAAGCATATGTTGATGAACATGCTACTAACAAATTTGCAGCCTGAAATTTTGAGAGGAGTAATTGTAAAAAATCCTCAAAATTTAGATGATTTGAAAACGTATGCTATACGTGAGGAAGTAGCATGGCGGGCAACCAGGTCGGCGGATAATCCGTTTTTGACTCAAGCCAAACATATTGAGGTAAACGCAGAGTCAGTGTTTTGGGTCAGTCGGAGAAATGGGGAAGATACCGACGTAAGGGACGGTTTTGATACATTGATAAAGAAAATAGATTTGCTATCAGAAAGAGTCCAGCGGTTGGAGGAACATAAAAGTCAGGGAATCCGGAAAGGGATAACTTGTTTCGAATGCGGACGGGTCGGACATATCGCTCGGTACTGTAGGAGGCGTACAGGATACGAGGACAAACGAAATCAAAATCCGGAAAACTAGAGCAGGGAGTCTGGTCCGCACAAACACAGACAGGAAACCCAAAAGTGCAGAAAGAAAAAGAACAAAACGAAAAACTTCCCATTATTACAACTAAAATAGCACAGAGTATGGTAAGGGCATTATGTGATTCAGGGGCTCCGTTGAATTTAATTGAGGAGGGTTGTGTGCCAATGGAATCGGAATGTCAGCCGTGTTCCTTATGGATAAATACTGTGGCAGAAAAAGCTCTTGAAATTCATGGGAAGATCAACCTAGATGTAACTATAGGTGATAAGATGGTAAGCTCAGAATTTTATATTATCCCAAAATGTATTTCAAAAAAATTTAAAGTTATTTTGGGTCATTCGTTTTTGGCTAAGAATAAATGTGTTATCAACTATGAAAACAAAACAATAAAGTTGAACAATAAAATAGAGTCATGGGAGAATTCAGGGCAGGGGGAGGCTATGTGTAATATCAACGTGCGAAACGATAGTCAAATAGGTCGTTTGTGTAAAAAAATAGTATTGCCCCCTTTGTCTCAGTCGGTTGCTAGAGTAAAATTGGGAAGCGAGTTGAATTCGGAGCTCGTATTGATGGAACCATATGACCAACATGGGAGAGATTTTCTTATTGCCCGCTCGGTGAATAAGCAAAACAACGAGGGAATCCCAGTCCTTATAATGAACCCAACAGATAGGTTTATTCACATCAATAAACAAACAAAATTGGTTAAATGTGAAGAAATTTTTACGTCAGAACAGGTAGTGGATGACTTGCATTTTGTTGAAAACGAAGACCGGTTTGGGGAATGCGATGAGGCGGATTTGGAATGGAGCAGTACATTTAAGTTAGACCATTTGGAAGCCGGTACAAGAGAAAAATTAATTGCTTTGTTAAATAAAAATAAAGACGCCTTTGCTAGTTCTGTACGAGATTTAAAAGGATGCGACGCAGTACTACACAAAATACACCTTTCAGATCAAAATCCTGTCAAAAACAAACCATATAGAGTTCCGTATAACTTAAGGAATGAGATGGACAGACAATTGAATATTTTATTAGAGGCCGGAATTTTAGAACCATCCGAATCCCCTTATTCAGCACCTGTTTTATTAGTAAGAAAAACCTCCGGGGAATATAGATTGGTAGTGGATTTTAGGGGCTTTAACTTGAAAGTTGTGCCCGATTCCTACCCAATACCCAGTATTAACGAGGCAATCGATAAGTTAGAATATGGGAGATATTTTTCAACCTTGGATTTAACGAGTGGTTTTTTCCAACAGGTTGTAGCTCTCGAGGACAGAGTAAAATTAGCTATCACAACGCAAAAGGGGCTGTATCAGTTCACACGTACCCCCTTCGGGTTAAAAACCAGTGCAAATAGTTTCCAGAGACTTATGAGTGTTGTACTTTCCGGTTTAGACCCAATGAACATTGGGGTTTACATTGATGACATTATAATTGGTAGTAACTCAATTGAGAGCCATTTTCCTAAACTCCAAGCGGTGTTTGACAGACTAAAAAAGTATGGGTTAAAATTAAAGCCTAATAAATGCATTTTCATAACAGAAACTATTAAATATCTAGGGTTTATAATTAGTAAGGGTAGGGTATTCCCCGATGAGAAAAATATAGACATTATAAAAAAAATTCAGGTTCCAAAGAATAGGAAGCAGGTAAGATCGTTCTTAGGTTGCATTAACTATTACAGAAAATTTATCCCGAATATAAGTGGGCGATCTTTTAATCTAACGAATTTAACGAAAGAAAAAACAGGATTTAAATGGAATAATCAGGCAGAGGAGGAATTTGAGGATTTAAAACGGGCTCTGATGAGTGACCCCTTTTTGAATCTGCCCGATATGCAAAAGGACTTTTATTTATACACGGATGCGAGTAAAATTGCGATAGGATGCGTCCTCGCGCAGTTAGATGCTCAAAAATTTCCACAGCCCGTGGCCTTTGGAAGTAGGAAATTGAATTCGGCGGAATCCCGGTATTCGACCACTGAAAGGGAGGCGTTGTCCATTGTATATTTTACCAATTATTTTAGGCAATATCTGTTGGGAAGGCGATTCTATGTATACACTGATCATGCACCTTTGACTAGTTGTTTTAAGCTGAGGGATTCTTTTTGTAGAATAGCAAGATGGGTTTTGTCTCTCTCTCAATTCGAATTTGAAATAAAATATTTGCCGGGAAAAACTAATACGGTGGCAGATTTTCTATCAAGAGCGATCTCTCATGATGAGGCACCACATGATGAAATTCAATTAAATGAAGTGTATGAGATGGGTCCCGGTAATTTTGGAAATGTCAGTTGAAAAATTACTAGAGGAGCAGAAGAAAGATAAGGCGTGTATTAGAATTAAAAATAATCTGAGGGCAAACTCTAGAATAAGTCCTGAAAAACTCGAATTTTTTGTTCAAGATGAAATTTTGCTATGTAAAAATAGGAATAGGGGTGTGGAGAAAGAAATCAAATACGTTGTTCCACAATCATTGGTGCGAAAAGTGTGCGAAATTTATCATGATAGCCCCCAAGCATGTCATCCTGGGATAAAGAAAACTTTTAATAAAATTAAGAGTATGTATTATTGGCCGAAAATGCGGGCTCAAATTGCAAACTGGGTGAGATCGTGTCAAAGTTGCATGGAACGAAGGGCACATTTGCCAGGGTGTTTGGCCCCTTTCCAGAGAGCTCCTATTCCAGCAGGCCCCTTTGAAAAGGTCTCCTTTGACGTAGTTGGCCCCCTGCCTATTACTGAAAGGGGGAATAAATATATCATTACTTTTACGGATTATTTTACTAGGTGGGTGGATGCCTTTCCAGTTTCTACTATAGGTAGTGATGTAGTAGCAGAAGTGGTAATGCAGTTTATTAGCCGATATGGCACACCAAGGAAATTTTTGTCAGACCGGGGATTAAACCTGCTAAGTGACGCAATGAAAGAGGTATACCGAAGTTTAAATATAAATAAATCAGAGACTTTGCCCTGGAGGCCACAAAGTAACGGATGTGTGGAAAGATATCACAAAACACTGGGTAATGCACTTTCACACATAGTTAATGTCGAACATAATGATTGGGATATAAAATTGCCCTTTGCTCTCCTCGCCTATAGAACGTCTCCACATGAGTCGACAGGTTTTGCGCCGGCTTGGTTGGTTTATGGACGAAACTTAAATCTTCCCCATGAGTTTCTGGAAAAAACGACTCCTTTTTCGTACGCAGATAACGTACATTTTGCTAACGAACTTCTGCGAAAATTACATAATTCATTCAACAAGGTGAGGCAGAATTTGGAAAATGCGGCAGAAACAAATGAAAAAAGGCGCGAGGGGCAAAGTAAAGTTAAGCAATTTAAAGTAGGGGATAAGGTGTATTGGTATAAAATCCGCTGTAAAACCTGGGCGCTCAAGAAAACTAAATAAACATAACGAGGGTCCTTTTTTAATTTCAGAGGTAATTTCCCCTGTGGTTGTTAAAATTACACATATAATGAAACCAAGCTATGTCAGAATGGTTCATATAGAAAATATTGCTTTAATGACACCTAGACTGCCCTTGGGCAGCCCAAATGCTGAGGATGATAATGCTGATCAGGCAGGACAGGTAAATATGGAGTCGCCGAAAAATGAAACTGAAAGTTCAATTCCTGAAATTCAAATGATGCCTGGCTTGTTTGGTCATTTGGCCCCCAGGGTTTTACATCCATACAATTTAAGACCCAGAATGGATGGACGAGTAGTCCAGTGAAAATTACCTTTGGTAATTTTCTTTTTTGACGGGGGGCATTTGTACTGCACTGGGGAACCTGACAACAGCCTTGAAAAAAATAAAAGTCATACTGCGCAGAAGTGCCGGGCAGCTGAGAGTCTTGAATAGTCACGGCACTAACGTCGTGGGCTGGTGTTGTTGTCGGACAGTTGAAGTAGCGTTTGCCAGTCAGCCGCCTGGAAGAAAACCTCTGCAGTGAAGCGAGTATCCCGATATGCCGTAGTAATGAAACATTGACCTAAACTTCAAAGCGAATTCACACCGTGGCTAAAAGGATTAGTGGTGAAAGTGGCCCTCATCTACGTTCCGGATGAAATGTAAAGTGCCTGAATAGCGTCTTCGAGGGCTGAAGCACGTCTTCCAGGGCAGGAGCTTTGCTGTTCTCCGAAGACTACCTTCCGGCTGGTATATGCCCTCAGGAGTAAGCGGAGAAGTGTGTGTTCACCTGCGTTAGCTTGGAAAACCTCGACCGGGCGGTCGAATGGGTGTTTGAAAGGCGTTTACTAGTGGCGGCTTGGTGACTGGAATATGTTGTCTACTTCATGAAAGATTGAGTGACTATTTTAACATATTTTAGTGTATTTTACTGTTGGTTCGAAAGCTCTTTTAGTGGTTTAAATGATGTGTTTTAACCTGATATTTTAATTATTTTGAATTCTCCAATGCTACGTGGATAAATCTTGTGGCCCGGGCTATTAAATTATATCGAACTCCCATGTGAAATAATTAAGTTTAGAAGTTGCTTTGGGATGAATACAGATTTGTCTATGTGATATTGATGTTCTATATGTGTTTAAGCGCATCTACTGAGTTAGTCCTTTTGCCATACCCCCCTGAGCATGAATAAAGCTACTTCTTTTTATAAAGAAATTTTTGTGGTAAATTTTGAGCCTGGGCTTTTTGGGTGATAACCCTTTATGTGCTGTTTCTGGTCAGTACAAGAAGGAAATAAAAATATTTTTGAATAAAAAAAAGCGCATTACAGTTGGAAATTACTCTAAAAAGTAAAAAAGAATTATATTCTTTGAACACCATCAACTTAAAAGAAATCATACAAAGTTAAGAACAGAACATTTGTACCAATAAGCTTGTATGTGGTTATCAATGCTATTTAAGAACGTGGATCTATTAAGATGCATATTTCCAATTGAATTGTAGTTACTGGTACATATGATTCTATCTAGGGTTTTTGCACTGACTTCGAAACTTACGTGCCGATGGAGTTCAAAGAATAAACTTTTTTTTTACTATTTAGGGCTATTTCCAGCTGAAATCGTTTTTTTTTTTTTTCAAAAATATTTTTATTTCCTTAATAATGAAGTAGAGTGAACTCCCAATTATCAACAGTTAGATTATCCGCGGGTCTTTCACGCGAGAGTTTCCTTTTTTTGCTATGATGATTTTTTCAATGCAAAAAGAAAAAGAATGAAGTGCATTATTGGTCGTTTTTAGCTTTTCAAGATATTTTTTACATTCAATGCTGCCATTTTTACCTACAATTGCCCTCTGTCATTGTTGTGTTATTGTCTTTTTTTAGCTATTTCGTGGATTAATATCATTTTTTATCTATTGTATGATTATCTGCGATATTCACTTGTCCGTGGTTACTGTGCGGATAATTCGGAGTTTACTGTATGTAATTCAAGCCTGGGGACTAAGTGTATACTTTTTTCATTGTAAATTTATACCTTATTTGTATTAGTTTTTCTCTTATTTGAGCATTTCTTTACATGTACAGTTTTAGTGTGTTATTTGATAAATGATTTTCAAAATAACCATTTTTACATTTAGGTTGCAAAAATTTAAGGATGTGGAAGGTATGACATTTGTTTCGAATGCTATCCACAACAAAGTAGAATTGCTTCTGAAATTTTTAAGCAACGACGATGACGAAGTATCCCAAGCAGTTGTCGAATTCGCTCGGGAGTATCTTGGGTTTCTCAAGAATAAAGCAACTGCAGGGGTGTACAGCTTGCCAGATTCTAAAAATGTTGAAGTAAAAAGATTTATGAATATTAATTTTGCTCATTTAATCAAAATTGTAAATGCAGTATGGTTGATAAAGAAGTGTAATATTTGAAAGTCAAGCTAAAACATTCAATTACTAATAAATAAATAAAAAAACTAAACCAAAAACCAATCTAACTTTAAACAAAAAACAAAGTACACCTTTCATCCATTAAATAGCTTGAGGAAAGGTTGTAATACTTCTAACAAAATATTATACAGTAGAATGAGTGGAATAAATCAAAGCGAGTGTATGTAAATGCAATTAATGTACTTTAAATTTTAGTATAGATTTGCTGTAATTCAGTAAAATTATAAAAGGAACGCACAGAAATTTTGTTGCTTGCAGTAACAAAAAGTAGTAGCATTGCAAAAGTATTGGAAGCAAAAAAGAACTTCTATTATAGCTTTGAAAGAGAATGATATATTTTCCCAAAATTTAACATAAAAAAAAAATCCTTGCAATAGCACTTAAAAGTAATTGTTTTTTATTTAATTATTAATTTTAAGTATTAATTATATTTTAATTATTAAATGTAAGTAAAATTTATTTAAAACCGACAGTTGAAAAAGAGCAGATGACATTGAACGGCAAAAGCATTTGAAGGAAACTCCAGGGTTGTTAACTGCTTTGGAGTTTGCAGTTGCTCTTCAAAAAATAGTGAAACTCCACGGCAAAGCTATTTTTCTCCAGATTGTTCAGCCCCAGTCTTCAAGGCCACGCTTACTTTCTACGGCGATCTTTCTCCCGTCGGGAATTTTAAGTGGAAAGAAGAAAGGGACATTCCATAGTAAGAGGAAAGAAATTAAAGGCTTGAGAGTGACAGTGCAAGCATTGGCATTTACACATTTCAAAATCTGATTGCATCCACTTCCATAGCACTCACTTATTTTTGTTTAGCATGCGATTCTACCACATAGACATTAATAACTTAGTGTAGATTATTATTTTCAATCCATCCTATGTATTGTTCTTTTGTTAAGGACTTTCACGCTCATCATTTTGTCACACCTATTTCGAAAATTTCTATCCAATACCCATTCAAGTTTATTTAGGCCTACAACATCCAATTTCGTCCTGATGCATACAAAAGCTATAGTACATGAAGATTTTTATGAAATTAAGTTCATTTTGATAATTTAATTGTATTCTGTTATTTTATTATTACAAACATGTTCCTTTAAGAAATTAAAGATGTCAGTGCTCCAAGTATTACGTAGGTTTTAGAACTGTTTTATTTATTTTTGAAGTAATAATTTTTAGTAATTTAAAAACATAAATTTAAACAGCACGAAAAGTGCAGGAATTGCTGTATTCGCAAATTTTCCGAATGATGGAGCTTATTTTTTTAAAACAAAATGTAATGCGACTGCATCGTAAAATTTTATTGATAATAATTCAAAATAAAATCAACAGATCGCAAAAATTGTAACCGCAAAATCAAACCCTTCCAAAAACTGCGATCGTAAAATCGAACCCTTTACAAAAATAGCGATTGCAAAAATGAACCCTTTTTTTTTCAAAAAGAATAATTACAACTGTGCTGTTTTGAACACAAGAATGCTCACTGCATTTCATTTTCCTTCTTCTTAAAACGCTTATGTTCAAAACTTACGGCAAAACGTTCCTGATCGTTTCAGAAAGTGCGGTCTCGGCTTATACGCGGGTTTTCAATTTTTCCCGATTTTCCTTCCATAAGTAGGGGTAGTCGACTTATACACAAGATCGACCTATACGGGAGTATACACGGTAGTCCCCTTTAGCTTCCACCCAACGCAGAAAAGTTTGTCTGCTTTATTTTTTATAGCCTTTCCATTTGTATTGAATTTGAAATTATAACTCTTATTTTGTATAAAGAGAGAGATATCATGCCATTTTCTCCTTGAAAATTTAAATTTAAAAAAAAACAAAGACTAATTGAAGAAAAACTGCTTCAGTGTACCATGACCTGACCAGTACATGATTGGAGCTATGGTACCATAGCAATATAACACAGGCTGCAAAATAATGTGTTTCAGACTTAGATCTTGTATGGTTAATTGACAAAAGTGGGAAAGGCCCATTGCACAATTGGGAAAGAAGGCCTCATAATAACTGGGATAATTGCGAGATGCAAACTTTCATGTCTTAATTTTTTGCTAAATTTCATAAAAAATTAACCTAACGGTCTTGGTCCCAAGCGAGCCCCAGATGTATTCACAGATCTATTCAGAAAACTTAAGCAACCAATCAATGAAGACGTAACAATATTAACTCTTACAATTTCAAACATGAAATTGTATGAGGAAATATTATCATTAAGTTTTAAACCCCAACAACATTTCATGTTTACTTAACTTATTTTGTTTTACCTTGTGGATTAGTACTTTTTTTACTTAGCATTTGTGTATACTGTTTCTCAAAACAGTACAAATAATAATGTATGTTTTGACAAGTCCATTAATTCTCACTGTCATTTTATTATTAAATTAGAATTATTATTTTTAAATTAGAAATTTTGCATATGGGCAATTCCAGGCAACATGGGAACTCGGTGTTAAAAAAAAAATGTTCAAAAATTGTCTTAGTTTTTTTTTGTATGTTCTTTATATTGATTGAAGTTTACAAATTAGAATAAGGTAATTTCAGGTGAATCATTTTCTTTTTGTAAGAGAACTTGTTCTATGAGCTCACAATCTCGTAAAAGTCTGTCTCTGCTAGACATAA
The DNA here is from genome assembly GCA_038373865.1 of Uloborus plumipes. Lineage (NCBI taxonomy): Eukaryota > Metazoa > Arthropoda > Arachnida > Araneae > Uloboridae > Uloborus > Uloborus plumipes. Next base: position 61,074 of record JAXGGA010000033.1, read on the forward strand.
TTTTAAACAAGCATATTTATTGATTTTGCCTGTTTCCACAATTTAATTGCATTTTTTCCTGGCAGATTTATTCGATAAGAAAACAATTATTAATTGTACATTTTGAAATTTATTCTTAAAATAATTTTTTAAAGTAGCTTTTAAACCACTAAATTTTGTGTAACGTGAGTCACGAAAACTTAATTTTTTTAATATTTCCAAATTTTATAGCTTATAAATGAATTTTTTTTTTCCTGTTTCTCCTACTCATGTATATAACAAAAAGGAAATTATAGGCCAATTTAGAGATTTTTGCTTTTTTATTCAAAAAATAAGGATGTTTATTTTGTAACGTGAGTCACAGCCAATACAAGCTAATATTACTTCTTAAAAGTATTTAATGTGCCCTAATAGTATTTTAGGGTCTAAAGGAAGGGTTAACACTTGTACACACCTATATATAATTAATAATACTGATGAAATTAAATATGAATAGCGTAATTTTAATTCGTTTAGTGTTTTATAATCTTTTAATTAGGGCAAGGGTCTCTGTTTTGGCCCTCAGCTTTCCAATGTGTAGCATGTGTTTATGCATGCACATATGTTTCTTCCGTATCTAAAAAATTTTTTTCATTCCAGTAAAAGAAATTTTTAAAATATTTCACGAGTAACCGCAGATTGACAGAAAAGGTGCCGGGAAAAATTGAAGCAAGAAATGAAGTACATTTCATGTAAACAGAAACATTGTCTCTGTATAAAAGAATGTCTAACGAGAAAAGTTGAAAAGCTAAAGCTGTTGTCTCTAGCAGTTCAATATAAGCTGAAAAATATACATATGAAGCTTTCAAGGGAAATTTTGGCTAAATTCTAACTTCTTAAGTATCGCTTCAACAAGTATACAAATATGTAAATACACTAAGGATGACTAGCCAAAACAAGGAGAAAATCCGTTAATTCACCTCGCAGTTAAACTGTAGTCATAAGTGAGTTACTCAATACTCATCCGTAAATGTAATATACATTTGAAAAGAAGATTTCAATGTCCAGCGAACTCATGCTGAAAAAATTATTTATCCCAAGAAAATCTAAACAAAAATGATTAAAATAATTAGCGCTTGAGCGAGGGGAAAAAAACATATATATATATACATAAATAAATAAATATATATATATATATATATATATATAAAAACATAAACAAAGTAGTAGAAGAATTATATAGAACAGAAAGATAAACTTCACCACACAGGTCAAAAGGTGCCTGTGGCAGCTCTTTGAAACTGGTAGCAGACATATTTTTAATTAGAAGTATAAAACGTTGCGAATTAAATCTTGTTAAAAACAGAAGTAAAGAAAATTCCCAAAAGACCCTGGCACCTTCATCAGGGGGACTCCCCTAGGGTAGGGAAAAGTGAAGTGAGATGTTTCTAGCAAGTTGCAGGCAAAACGCCTAAAAAGATGCAACTTTTAGCCCCCGACATCTCACAAACAAGCATTAGGTCACTAGAAGTCCAATTCATTTATGCATAAACATGAGAGAATACAATTCAAAAAACACCATATATAAACAATAAAATTCAAATAAAACTGACCACATGAAATTACCTTTCAATCAACACTGTAATAACTACCAACCTATGGCTGCTTGTTTTTCATGGTGTTTTTTGAATTGTATTCTCTCATGTTTATGCATAAATGAATTGGACTTCTAGTGACCTAATGCTTGTTTGTGAGATGTCGGGGGCTAAAAGTTGCATCTTTTTAGGCGTTTTGCCTGCAACTTGCTAGAAACATCTCACTTCACTTTGCCCTACATTAGGGGAGTCCCCCTGATGAAGGCCCCAGGGTCTTTTGGGAATTTTCTCTTTACTTCTGTTTTTAACAAGATCTATTTTGCAAAGTTTTATACTTCTAATTAAATATATATATATATATATATATATATATATACACACACATAAAATTGGAACATAAGAGAAATTTTAAAAAGCACGGTCAACATCTCACTTGCTCTTATTTGAAAAGTTTAAAATTTAATTATTCATGAGTAGTGAATGAGAAAAGTAAGTACTTTGTAGAGCCTACTTCTGAGAGCAATCAACTAATTTTACAGCCGTTATTCAACATTAAATGTTATGATTGGTATCAGATGAAATGTAATGGTGTGTAGTATCCTGTGAAAGTTTTCAGATGCATCAATTGAGAGTTTGAAATCAGTACAATATAGCTACAGAGAAAATACAGGAAGTAGTATAAAAAAAAAGACAAACATATTTTTCTAAAAAATTGAATTGATGAATCCACTCGGTGACCGTACAGAGGGGTTAGATGGCAACTGCTAAGGAGAAGTTGCCAACTACACTAGGTCTATGGGACAAAAAATTTGTGCTGCAAAAAATTGGCCGTTAAAAGGGACCTTTATAGAAGTGACCGATCGGAGAGGTTTTTCTGTATTTAAAACTGATCAACTAAAGAAAACAAACCATTAAGCATTAATTTTAATTGAATTTAGGTGAAGTCTCTCAAAAAAATTTTCAAAATAAGATGCAAAGTAAAAGACTAAAACGGAGATGTAACGTGAGTCACGCTCAAAATATTGATTAACTTAATTGGTGACTGCAGAATGAACTTTATTTTCGTATGTATCATAACTTAGAAATAGATTTTGTGCCATGAAAGGCAGTTTTTAAATTTTATTATTCTGAAAGAGCAGAAATCTTAGGTTTTTAGTTATCCAAAAAACTTGAGTTCCCTTTTTTTGTAATGTGAGTCACGATGTTAAATTAAGGTTGAAACACCATCCATTTCTGTTGAAATTTAAAATGCTGACATCCATAGGTTCGCACTGCATCCCAGATGACTGTCAACAGCTTTATTTAAATCAGGCATGGTATTTCTTTAATATATGTAACATTTATTTTTGTAAAATCACGTCAAGTCAAATGGTAACGTGAGTCACGTGGAATTGCACATTTGTTTTTGAACCTTTGCTTTTGTCTATGCAAGTCATACGAAAATTTTGCTTGTCTTTCTTCAGTCAGTTTTATTCCCTTTTACAGTAATAACATATTGATGCTCCGCTTACTGTGCTACTTTATTATTTTTTCTAAATCGTTCGTAAATATTTTCTTCCTTCATTTACATAAAAAAATATTTTAAATATACAAAGCAATTATTATATATGTAACAATTTTTATTTCAGGCTATTCTGTGCATTGTAATCAACAAATACAAATATGACAAGTCGACTGATTTTAACTGTCAGGTAATGCGTTATTTTTAAGTGATAAGTTCTTACTTTTTTTAAAAAATAAATGTCACGCATAATTTGGTATGTCTATAATTGTTCTGTTTTTGGCATTTTGAGGACTTTAAAATTTTGTATTTATATTTACTTCTTAATTGATACCAGTTTTATATAAATCAAAATGCAAGTGCCAAAATGATGACCAGCAAGGGGCTATGTGCAGAGATAGTTTGATCCATATATGTTTATCAATACTCAATAAAAAAATCAAGAGCCCTCTTAAAACTTAGAGTTACTTCAATTCTCACTGAAGTACTAATTAACTGCACTGTACAAAAATAAAAATGGCGCTATTATTACCATTCCCGTGGAGATGATGCAGCGAAGTTATCATTGATATGCCTTTTCTAAAAATACATACTATAGTTTTCAAACATTCATTTTCAGAACTATTACTTCAAAGAATATCAGTGTTCATGCTGTTAACATTTTGTTTTTATAATTCAGTTATCTGTAATTAATATTTTTTGAATGTTGTTTCTGAAAAACATTAATTAAAAGGTTTTCATAGATCAGTTTCCTGAGCATATTATAATTGTGCTGTTTAATTTTTTAAAGAAAAAGCAGACGCAACAATGGGGGAGAAAAGGGCTTTGTACACACACTTGGCATGAATGCTAAAAATATTGGACATAATTACAACTAGGCTTCATGCACTATCTAAAACCACTCTTATCATATCACAAATTAAGCTTAAAATTTAGCCATGTTATTCAACTTTGGAATATTTTTAAGAATATATTACACTCATCTTTTGAAAATTTGAAATGTAAATAGTGTATTGCAAAGTTATATTTGTTATTTGAAATATTTGTATGAAATCAGTTTTATATTTTTGAGAGAAAAAATGCTACAGTAAATAATTATTTTCTCCATGTTTGTATTTTCAGGGGCAAGAAGAAGCCATGTTTCAGGATTATCGAAAATCATTGAAAGTCCTCTTTGACAACTTGGCAATGTTGGTACGATGAATTTTGTTAAATTCTTAAATAGAAGACTTTTGGATGTTTAATTGCTCCAATTTGGATGTTAATTGATGACAAAGTAATTCTGTATTAAACAGCCATACTTTGTTAACTAATTTGCTTTTTTAACCTTTAAGGGAAAGGTATGCAAAGCAGCTTAACTCAAAAAAAGTAAAGCGCTTTACAACAAGGCTTTACACGTGAGGCATTAGATAAGTGTACTGAGCTCAATGCAAGCAAAGCATTAAGAAATAACTAAAATGAATAAATGGAGTTTCTTCCTTTTTCATTAAGTCATTGGCAAAAGTTTGAATTAATGAACCCCTTTTGCAAGAATGAATTACTACAACACTTACCTTCAAGCCGAATGATAAGACCTAAAGCTCAGTGTACACAGGCTGTCTGGTGCTACATCCTGAGATGCAAAACTTAAAAAACACTATTTGAGCATGTTGTTCTTATTTGGGAGTATGGTTTAAAGGGTTTTAAAACGTTGAATTTATTCAATTGCTTTATACCTTTTGCACACTAAGAATGAAAAGGGCACATCTTTTTTTTTTTTAATTTTATTTTTGGTAATTCAATGCTAATCCAAGTTTAAAAGTGCCTCTTTCATTCTCGGTGTGCGATTTGAGATTTTCTAAGTTGGTAACAATGCCTGTGTAACTTGCTTTCTGATTAATCTATTATTTTATAATTAGAAGACTGCATCACATGAATAAATGTATAAAATTTGTGTTGCTAGAGATGTCTATTTTCAGTTATATGCCATAAAAAGCAGTTGTAATTGATTGTATCGGTTCAAAATCTACAAAATTGTAATCATCATACTGTTTATAACATTTTTTTTTACACAGAAAATTTGATTATTCACATATTTTTTTCAACAAAAAAAATTTGATTTATTTATTTGTTACTGTAATTTTTTGTGTAGTTTTTTAAATAAATTCCTTTTTCCTGTTGTTTAGGACTTAAATCTAGTGTTTACTCGAACTAAAGTAATGATTACGGACACACTGCATCATTGGAGGAATTTGCCTTTTGAAGATTTAGAAGTTGCTATCATGTTTCTTTACCTTTTAGGAGAAGCTGTTCCTGTATGTTTGATCTTCTTAATTTTAATGTCATGTCTTTATCTCAACATGCTTATTTTTTCTAAGTTATAGATGAAAATGAGCTTTAAAAATTAATAAGTCATTTTAAAATTGTTACATTAGTCTCTTCTAAACTGTTATATTAATCACAGCTCAACCATTATATTAGTCGCACTATTTTTTTATGATCTACTGCATCTAAAATACATACCTGCCAACTTGTACGTTTTGGCCATACAATGTACGTTTTTTTACCCTATAGTACTATCGTACGGAAAAGGTGTAAAATCGTACGTTTTTAAGAGATTTTTTCTTTAATTTCAATGTTTGATTTCATATAAATAAATTTCAACTACTGGACTTCTTTAAAATTCATCGTTACATATGTTAATAAGCGAGGGAGGGCCTAAACTGCATCATATTTCAGCACTGAACGCGTACTTCGCGGAAAACTGGTTCGCATAGTTGAGACTGCAATCCATTTGCATTGTGCAAATATTTTAATGTTTGTGAACATTTTAGGTTACACAACACTAACTACCTTAGGTTATCACATTTAATTATTTATTTGATAATTTATTATAAATTTTTTCTTCCCTATTTTACATTCTTACATTTTACCCGCAATTTCGTAAAATCGCTTCTTTTGTTTGGCATTTTAATCCTTTAACATCTTGTCAGTGTTTTAATATTTTTGATAGATGAAATTATTTTGACATATTGCTATCTTAGATTCACTTATTGCAGTTTGTTTTTATAATTAATAAATAAATTTATTTAAAAAAACTGATCGATAGTCAACGAAAAATTGTTTCCTGTGTTAAGATTTCAATCCTTTTACATCTTGCAAGAATTTAAATATTTTTGACAATTGAAAATTATTTTACATATCTACCGAAGACTACTTCATTTCAGTTTTTTTTCCTTACTAGCATGCTTATATTTAACACATACTTCACAGAAAATTGCATAACTGAAACGAATTTATTTAATTGAAAATTTAAAATGTTGCTTCAAATTTAAAATAAAAGAAAACTACTGAAAGTGACTGTGATACAGTACGATAACTTATTTAATGTCTGATTTTCATTGTCTTAGTACGGTTTCGTCAGGGAAATTGTAAGATTTTCTAAGTAAACATGTTGGCAGGTATGAAAATATATATTTTGTTCTTTTAAAGTAGTTTTAATATAGATCTAAAAAAAGTAAACAGTTTTTACATGTATAATTTTGTGAAGATTGGTCCTTTTCTGTAACTAATGAAACTAATATAAATAATGAAATAACCATGTTAATTAAAATGCTTTTTTATTAAATTGTAAAAATAACAGTGAAATTATTTAACCTCAAACCTAAATCTGAACTCTCATTACAAATAGTTCTTTTACACTTTGCGTACATTTTTGCTTAGTAATTTTTTTTTAATTTTACAGAATAGTCAGGGTAATCCAATGAGCAACTCAGCTGATAAAAAAACAGAAATGCATGAAATGCTGCAATTGGTAATTCCTTTTCTTTTATTACGTATTTATTAACATGATTCGTTCTTGTGTTATTTGCTATTTGTCATGGGTCTCCAAACTTTTTGACCAGTAGGCCATTTGTAAAATTTCTCGAGATTTGCGGACCAATCCCCCCCCCCCCCCCAAGACAGAGATAGATTCTCATCCTACACATAATTTATACTTACTGTTATTCACAAAATTACTCAAAAAACGTTTTTATATATTCTTTCTGTCAAAGGCAAATGCTTTACATGGGTGTCATCTAGTGTACATATATATGTATACAGATGGAGTACAAAATAATACAAATACCTGTGAAAAAATGACATTTCACACCTGCATTACAGCCGTACCACATGCAATAAGCAAGTGTTACACCTAATGTGCTTAGAGAGGAAGGTATCGGGTTTTCAACAACAGTCCTGTGTGGCATGCGTTTATCAAACTGTCTGTGATGAATTGAAATGTCAGATCTGTGGGAGTTAAAAAGAGGAATGATCATTAGAGCGTGTTTAAATGGAGCATTGGTTATGGAAACAGCAAACCTTTTAGGGTTTGCAAGCAGTACACTATCTGCTGTTATGACAGCATACACAAAAGATGGTAAGACAGCATAAGAAGTTTCTCAATTTGGTGTCTCAAATTGTAATTTATTGAGTAGCAAAGTAATCAGGTTTTAAATAGTAATACATTTAGTTGAGAAACTTTTAAAATGCATGAAAATACATATGTTGAAGATGGCAAATGGTACTGACAAAAAACATGTGATTCTCTTGATCATATATGAAATTAAGAGTGTACTATCTGCTTGACTTGAAAATTGAAATTTCATTCCCCTAATGATTATAGATTAAAAATCAGTTCAATTAAAAAAAAAAATTCATTGGATTTCAGCTAGTCACTTCTGGTATCAGCCGGCATGGGCATCCGGCCGTCACACTGCAATTTTTCGAGACTGTCGTGCGCTTCGAAAAGTTTTTTGCCCAAGAGCCCCAATATATTCCTGAAATCCTTGTAAGTCTATTTTTCAGTTATTACTTATTATAATATTATTAATATCTAACAAAGATAAAACATGTTTAAATCCTCATAGGCAGCATTTTTGGATGACAGGGGACTTCGAAACACAGACCCTCATGTCAGAAGCAGGGCGGCGTATTTATTTTCTCGTTTCATCAAATGCTTGAAGTAAGTGCTGGAACTGTGCAAGAAGCTTAATTTAATTTTTGATATAGTAAAGTTAAAACTCAAAAGTAACAATGAAGCTCCCCCTTCCCCTCTCCAGATACTACATTGTAATATAAATTAAATGTGATGGAAATTCATTGCTTATTAGAAGCATTTAGAGATAAGCTCATTATATTTCTCTAAATTTTATAGCTGAGCAATTTTTGACCTGATTAAACTATGAATTCGAAATTGCTCTGTGGTGTGATAGTATCAACTCGGAAATATTGAATTACCGAGGCGGAAAAAACTTTTAAAGGTCCTTTTACAAAGCTGATTTTCATATTTAATGCCTCAATTCATTTAGGCTGTTATACATTGTGAACAGATATATTGTCATCTTCATCCATTGCCTAGATTTTTTTTCCTTTAGAAAATCAAAAGTCAAATTGCAACAATATATATAAACATGATACATTCTATTTCAGGTCTAATATGTTTAATTACACTGAAGAAATTTTGAAGCAGCTTCAAGATTTATTACTTTTGCCCCTGCCAGAAAATGGCCTTGGGGCTGCACTGACATCGCCAGATGATCAGCTATATTTGTATGAGACGGCAGCTATACTGGTAGTCTCTGGAAACTTCAAACCAGAAGTATGTATTGTTATATTTCTCTATTTTAGTTTTGGAGTAGAAGTTTTATTGCCATTACCAGCATGTCATCGTACATAGGGGTGACAATAGAACAAAGAGGTCAGGAAGAAGTTAGGAGGAGGAGTTTTGTAGAGCAGGAAATATAAAGAATTTTTATTAAAATAACAAACAATCAGGGTTAATTGATTAAACAAGATAAAAATCATTTTTACTTTGAAAAACTAAATAATTCTCACTAAAAATAAAATGTTTTGTGCAATAAGGAATGACAGAAAATCACCTTTTTTTCCCTTTCCTTTTTTTTTTTTTTTGTAATTTCTTTTTTTGGCTTTTTGGATTTCTGCTTTTTTCCCCCTCTATTCAACTGGTTTGTAGTGTGAAGAATAGTTTATTTTGTCCCATAGGTGGATTAATGTTTTAAAGTTTTGACCATCCTGTCCAAAACCTTTCTGTTCAAAAGTGTCTAAAACTATAGTTTGAGGAAAATTATACTTGGTTGAATTAAAAGCAGAATAAAATCTATTAAAATAATAGTTTATATTTTAGATTTTTGAATGTGACCCTTTTTAAAGCATAACTTATTTTTATAGCTGATGCTAATCTAGATACGTAGATGTTGGAATTTTTCATTAAAAATGTATGTATGAGTGTAACGAAAAAAAAAAGCTAAGCATTAATCCATGTGTACCAATGACTGTTTCAAAAAAAAAAAAAAAAAAAACGCACACACACACACGCATAATAATCATCGTAAGTGCAATAACTGAATTTTTCTACTGAAGAAAAACATATTTGAGACTTTTTTACAGCTTTGGTGTAACTTTTCTTCTTGATTAAAGTAATGAAATGATTACAGTGCCATTTCATGATCTGATAATAACTTATCACAAATTTGCTCTAGGAAAATGCTGGTGAAATTTCTCTAAAACTGAAAATTATCAAGCTACTGTAATATTTGTTTATTGTATTTACAGAATGTGTAGTATTTTAAAAATATAGGTAAACATTTAAATTGCCCTAGTTTAAAAATATAAGTGCTTAAATGCTGTCATCAAATTATTCTTCAATTCAGGGTTCCCGCTAACCTCAAAAGGGCATATAAAGGCCCTATTTTCAACTATTGCTGTTAGGGTTTCCTCTAAAAACCATATTTGCAGTCAAGTCTTTAAAAAATAATCAAATGTCTTATTTTTTAGTATTTGCAGTTCTATAAAGTTGTAATTTTGCCACCTCTTCATTTTTACGTGATTTTTCATAACCTGAACTAGTAAACACAGGTGCACACCTAAGGTCAAAACTCAAGGTTACTGCCGTACGAGTTTGTAGCCTTGCATGCATGTATAAAGATGAGGAACAAATGACATAAGTGCAATAATGTGCAATTAATTACCAATAGTTGATCTGAAATAAAAAGTGAAGATCACTTGTGTTTCTTTTTCTTTCAAAAAGTTAGCACTTAATGCAGCTTATCAAAAATTAGATAGAAATTTACTGTGTTGCTATGCAAATTGATGTAGCAGTTTATTATTTCTCTACCCATCCTGTACATTTTAATGCATGTTTTAGTTATATGATTTAATAATTTGTTGTTTCAATTTCAACTTTGCTACTTCTAAAATGCTATTCTGAAGAATTTTTTTTTTTTTCTAGACTAAGCAAATGATTTTGAAAAGTTTGCTGTCACCTGTTGCAGAAAAGTTTGAAATGCTTTTACAGAAATTATTACTGACTTCTGATAAACAGCAAAGGCATGAAATAGCAAAATGTATGAATCATGCTATTGCAGTTACTAGGTAAAATTTATATCACTCTTCGTTTGTCAATAAAACTTAAAGCTATTTTGATTTTTATAATTGTATTTAAAAAAGAGTATTCTTCCCATATTTGGTTATTTTTTACAGATTGAAATAAAAAGAAAACCACTCAGTTCTAGATGCTGTACTTAAAGGAAAACATATTCTAGATTGTTTTTAAGAAGTCATTTTATACATTACAAGGGAAAAGAGTAAAATGTTTATACTTTTTGGAAAACAAGTACTGTCTAAAATTTTTTCGTGCGACCTCCGCTGCATCTGCGCACGCGCCAAGTCTCTTCGAACTTTCTCGAAATAGGGGGGGAAAGCAACGAGGAAGTAGTAAGTGAACAAAAACTGAAGGCATCGGGAAGTGCGCATCCTAAACCTATCTCCCCTTTTTCAGATGGAAGCGTCCGCGGCTGCCAGGCACACAATACGCAAACAGACAGTACTGTTTGACCACCGATGAAATGGAAAGGCAAACATCCGACTTACGTATAATGCAAATGCATCTGTTGGTTACAATGTGATTGCCTTAAAATTAAACAGTCAAATGAATAAAATGCTCATAGCTGTTTTATTATTGTCCCCTCATTCAGATAGATTTGTCCTAACCGGACACTTGTCAATTCCATGAGAAATGTGGTCTTACTGTTGGTTTATGTTTTCATAAATAATAAATAGAATATTTGTCAAGTTTTCTATGTTCATCTGTACATATAATTTCCTGACTTCTTCCACTCCATTAAAATAAAAGTAATAAAAAATTTAATTTCATAATTTGATGCTTAATACTTTTACCAGACCTAGATAATATAGACGTACACAACAACGCTGTTTGCAGAAAGTTTTTAAGGTTGCAGAAAATTTTGCTATTTTGTAAATATCTTTCTGTATTCTTACTTTCTTCGGTGAACGAGTGAAAAATGTTGGTCACTAGTTTTTAAAGTGCCTCAAACTAATAATACTGAAAACGGAGTAAATATAATTGAAAAAAGCATGCTGATTGCATAATGGTTCTTCTTGCTTTCAACTTAACATTTTTACTGCTGGCAGCAGTATAAGACTCGGAAGAAGTACAGTTTTTTTTTTTTGCAGAAAATTCTTACAAAAGCAAAATGATTGTTTGAGTTTACTGACAGTTTTAAATTTTATCTAGGGCTGATTCTTGCATTAAATTTGTAGTAAAAAATTATTTTTTTATAAAATAATTGAATTCTTAATAAACATGTTAAATTTTGATGATTTATGACATTTTTACACTACTAGAAATGTGAGGATTATGAAAAAAAAAATACATGATAGACCAGGAGCTTAATAGATGAACATTTTAAATTTTAATGACTTAATGAGTCATATTTTTATGCTACTGAAATTATGAAAAGTCTTTTAAAAAATATTTAGGGATGAACATGTTAAGTAATACTTTTGTGAATAAACATGTTATGTCTTTCAAACATGTGATTTTTTTTTTTTTTTTTTTTTTTTTGCTCTTAGCTTTCAGAATACATATATTTTTTGTCCACAATATCATTTTTCTACTCTGCAGAAGTTAAGTTGGAAAAACAAGTTCAAGCTTGATAATAGCAACTTCCTTTTTTCACTACAACAATGTTGCACTTGAAAAAAAGCAAACTAAAGACTTTATTCGCTATTTTTTGAGCTTTATTAATCAGCTATTGACTAATAACGTTTTCTTCAAGAGAAAAGTGGTGCTCTTGAAATTTGGACTGGGGTGAAGGAGTGGGTAAAAAAGTGACATCACATTTTTTTATTATTATATGCTCCTGAAAAACTGTACCACGTGACAAGAGAGAGGTAAGGTGAAGTGGGACAGAAGAAGAAGAGAGGTCAAATTAAGTGTGACATTTTTAGACGGCACCTTATATAAAACATAATACGTTCTTCCACCAAGTTCTTAATTTTTTAGTAATCTGTAGCATACTACCTATTAATCAGCAACATTTCTGTGGTTCCCTATTCTGTTTTCTAACCTTTCTTGTCATAAAACGGTTCTGTACTAGTCATTTTGTTGCTGCGTGGTCATTTTTGTTTAAAAAAACAGGGTGGCCACAGACCTGGAAAACAGGGAAAACCTGGAATTATCAGGGATTTTGAAAATTCTGGAAAAATCAGGGAATAATCAGGGAATTTGGGAACAAATTAGGGAAAATTAAATCAGAACTTCAGTCCGTAATTTTTCAACTCTAAAGTGTTAAAAACGATTACACCTTTGATAATCTAAGGACATCTCAGACGCTTACTAGAAAATTTTCCAAAACCATCGTGAATTGTTTGTAAACAAAGACTTAAAAAGGTAATTGCTGGGTTGTTTCTTTTTTTAATATGGAGTTAAAGGGGATGGGAGGTTTGGGATTTCTTCCTTGGAATATTTTGAAAAATGCTGAAGCCTGAAAAATTCAGGCTGTTATGTAAAGTGATAGGAGGAGGAGTGGCTTTGTTTTTGGTAAAATTACAAAACTGCAGTCTAAAAAATGCAAAATTTAAGCAATCTTTGGTGAACTTAAGAAAAAATTTTCTACTGTTGTAATCCAAATGGAAAAAAAAAAAAAAAAACTCTGTAGCATTAAAAGCTAAATTTTTGGCTACTTTTGAAAAACTTAAAAAGAAGGGATTCGGAGGCTTTTTGCCTAGAAATGTTTGAAACTAAAAATGGGGGGAGAAGGGGGTGTAAGACTTTTAGTAGTTGGTGATCTAAATGTATAGAAGGGAGGGGGGGGGGTGCTTGAGAAAGAAAGAAAGTCTTACTAATGGAAATTTAGATCACCTTTCGTGAACTTTTTGGAAGGAGTTCAAGATACTTTCTATTAGTTTCGTGTGTTGCTGAAGTATTAAGAACTCTGTTTCAGGCATGGGCGTCGCTGCCTGCTGAACATTGGGCGGGACTTTGGAAAAATAGAACTACTAGGAAAAATTCATGTTTTTTAAAAACATGCTTAGCCTTTGTAAAGACCAATGAACATTGCAATTTTCAAATAAGGACCACAAGGAGTTAATATTCTGACCCGTAGCGGGGCAAAAAATTGGGGGGGGGGGGGGTATGAAATTGCCGACCCCTCGTTAATTTCAAACAGAGGGAAAAGAATGGGTCCAACATCTTTTCTAAGAGAGAAGTCATAACTAGATCAGAGAGTTGAGAATGTGTTCCTAATCGTAAGTATATTATTTACCCAGAAATAAGGAGGTACGATGGTTTCTCCCCCGGATATTTTTTGGAATTTGTGGTCTTAAATATGCATTTTAAACGATCTTTGGTAATGTTATGGGAGAATAGGTTCGAGTGCACTCATCCGTCCATTTTTCGATATCGAAACGTTAAAAACTCCATTATTAATTCTGATTGTGCTATGGAAAGAGGGGATTTGGGATTTTTTCGAAATTGTATTGCTAAGAACGTAATTTTAGACTATCTTTGCAGATAATACGTAGATTAGAGATTCGAGTTCCCTCTTTTCAGAAAATTATCTCTGAAAAATGCATTCTAAACAATTTTTGGCCATGGTAGTAGTTGAAGAAGTTCAGAGGCGCTTCTCTGGATATTTTTGGATATTGAAATTTAAAAACACAAGTATAGATCATATCTGATTGTTTTAGGGAAAGGTAGGTCTTGAATTCTCCCCTGGAACTGTTTTTGAAAATGTAACTTTAAAAACGCAGTTTTAGACTATCTGCATAGATGTTAGGAAAGTGGAGATTTAGGGCCCACCCTTGAACTTTTTCAAAATTGAAGGGTCATCTTTGATAATTTTAAGAGGACAGACAAATATTCGAAAAGCGTTATTTCAGTTGACTTTCAATGATGTTAGGGCAGGAATTTTTAAGAACTCTCCATCGGAAACAAAAGTTTAAGCCCTTTAGAACGAAATATAGGACGATCTTAAACGTTGTTAACAAAAGACAGAGAGGAGAAGGGAGACGCCTCCTTTTTTAATGAGAGATATGTTTATTCAAGCTGAAGCAGCAAAATATAAATAAACAAAAAAAAAAAAGAAAAAAGAAAAAAGAGTTATACTCCCACATCTCACATTTTATGCTCACGTTACAGTATTCAAAATTCATGCATTTGATCAATAACAATGCAAAAGTTTAATTTAGTGCTTGAAGAAAAATTAATGTTTTTCATCCTGCTTTATCACGTCATAATTTTTACTTTTGATAAAAACAAATAATTAAAAACGATTAAATATAAGTTTTCAGGGAGAAGACTGTCTAAAAAGTTCTGACTTCTTAATATGCAGTGTAATATGCCAGGAAAAAAAATCCCTTTATAATTATTCATCTAGCATTTTGATCTTCAACAATATGTGAGAAATCTTTCTAATATTTTTTTTTTATTTAATTAATTTTTATTATTGTTTCTTACCCTCTCCTTCATTAAAGCATTTGTTTTGCTTCAATTGTGCCTATGCTAATAACGATGCTTTCACCTAATTTTGAAAGTTCCATTTTGAAATTTATATTTCTCAGTTAAAAATTAGGTTTGAAAATTTCAATTAAAAATAATTTGTATGAATAGTAACTTGCTTATTTTAATGATAATTCAGTTCTTTTTACAAATTTTCATGGAAATGCAACGATAAAATATTTTATCGGTCTCAACTTTTTAAAAAGAATCTAGGCAGGGATTCAAGTGAAACAGACCATCGCAAATTACAATCGCTACTGGAAATGAATTACATTAGAACGTTTCTTGATAAAAACATCGTGACGTCAGCGTGACGTTTGCCTATGAAAAACGAGCTAGATAAAACGTCACAGCCTACTTGGCGAATAAGAGGAGATCGCTGAGTGCTTGTGAGCTCTTATTGGCTCCACCCGTAGTGACGTCATGCCAATTTAAGTTGATGATAATGTAATTCACTTCCAGTAGCGATTGCAATTCGAAGCGATCGCAGTGCTGTTTCACTTGAATCCCTGCCCTAGTTATCTAAATAATACTCAACTAAACAAGCCTTATTATTTCATCACTTAAAAGATAAAACAGAATATTTTTCACGTAAACTGTTTCTTAGTTATTTGAAAGTATAATTCTAACTTAGAATAAAACTATTTCGTTTATCAACATTGCTAATATTGAAAGTTTTCTTTGCAACTCAAATTTCATAAAAATGTATATCAATTAGTAACTGCAAAAATAAGCAAAATTAGTAAGCAAACACGAAAATACAGGTAATTTTCTCTTGTTGTGTATTATTTAACTTGCTCAAAAATTTAAATTACTTCGATCAAAAAATAAGGATCTTAATACTGATTAGTATATGCTCATCGAAAATATTCCAATCAAATATCTTGTAATGTTCATTGTAAATAAATACGAATAAGCATTTCAGCTAAAAATCAGTTTAGTATAAAAACTCTATATAAAGTCTACACGTGTTAGGGGAGTATCATTAAAGGGCACACAAGGACGGATACAAGGGAGGGGCGATAGAGGCGATCGCTCCCTTTTTTGAGGACCTCACCACCGGTAGTTTTTCTCTCGCGATGCTGAAACTCAAAAAAACTTTTTAGACACGTTTTAAATGTTGGGGGAAGAAGGTTTGGGCCTCTCCCCCAGAAATATTTCGGAATTCAAGTCCGAAATTTTTGTGATCAATATTTGTGAACCAGCATACATAATAAAAGTAAGTTATAAAGACCAATTGCCCTTCTCCTTAAAGTTCCTAGATTCGCCCTTGTGGGCACATTAGTATTTCCTTCTATGCATAAGCAATTTGTGATACTGATGTCTTAAAAATCACTCCGTGCTCACTCTTACCCAGGGCCGCCGCTACCAGCGAAGGGGGCCGGTACCAATTTTAATGCCGGGCCCCCATGCAACCCCCCCCCCCCAAATTGCATATTTTAATGCTGCAATTGTAAAAAGCACATTTAATTTAAATACATACATTTAAATACATTTGCAATTGTAAAAAAAAAGCGAAAAAAAATTTTTTTTTTCTGAAATACTTTTTTTTTAGTTACGAAAGTGTGCACCTGATTTTATTTTCACGTTATTTGTGTCGTCAGATGATTTTAAAAAGCGATGCAATTTCCTTTGCGCAAGCGTGTTTCATTCATTAGTGTTTGTACTAGCAATTGTTTCATATTGAGAATCGGCAATGGAAAGCGAGATTTTTTTTTAATGAAATTATTGACACTAAAACGGGAAAAACATGTTCATAACCTTACGGGCCCCCCAAGGCTCCCGGCCCCGGTACTAAAGGTCCAGTATCCCCCCCCCCCAAACGGCGGCCCTGCTCTTACCGTTAAAGGTATATGAAGTTAACAAGAAATTTTGTAATATCTTTTTTATGTTATAACAAAAACAATAAAATAAGTAAAACTTACATGATATCTTGCCTCCAAATATGATACTCTTTAGTGCCGTACTACCGATGCCGTACCGATGCACTAAGCTTTATGAAAGGATTCGCTTTTCACGAAGGAAGATCCTTCTCTAGCAGTTCTTCGAAAAAAAATTTCTTGCTCACACCCATATCGCTAAACAAGTGGACACATTAGTGCCCTTCTTGAAGCCCCTTCCTCCCTGGGGGGTCTACGGATGGTCAGAGGGATTTTTTAGTGCCCATTGTAATGCAGCTGGACGGTGTCTTCTTTCCTCGTTAAGAAGTGCAATAAAAGAGGGTGGTCTTATCTGCGACAGAATCACGAGAAGTATTTGAAATGGGGAAAAGTGCACAAAAGGAAATTTATTTCTTAGATAGCAAGCTGTCACGTTTCCTAATTTTTAAGCCACGTTCTCAAAGGAGCTAATTCTAATATAATTTGTTTTTGCAAAAGAAGATATCCACACTTTTCTAATGTTGTATATTCGGCGTTGTAATATATTGAATGCAAATCTTGAGGGGGACTTTTTTTCTGTTTGGTTCAAGAATACAAACCCCAAGGTCCATTTATTATTTCCAATGCCCCATCGAGTAGGTGGGTGGTCAGAAAAAGGGAAAGTGTCAAATGTTGAATGGAGGGATTGGATCTTATTTCCACATTTTAACGGGTTTTGTTACTAGAAGAAAAATAATTGCTCGGGTAAGGATGGCATAAAACGCAAAAAGCCCACAGTAGGAAACTGATTAATTCACAGATGGTTGATCAAGTGCAATAGAGAGACGGAAGTTTTTATAATTTTAGTTCGGGCTGTAATTCTAATTTAATTTTGATACACAAATGATATCTAGCTCTGACCTTTTTTTTTTCCCTCAAGTGTAAGAATTCCAAAATATTGAGAGGAACATTTCCTCAGTTCAAAATATTGGGGGGGGGGGGGACATGTCCCCCCCGCCAACGACGCCCGTGGTTTCAGGCTATCTTTGTGTGAATTAAAGACAGTGGAGGATCTCTCTAGGAAATTTTCAAACTGAAATCTTAAATCTTTTGTGTGGTGTCTTAGGCAATGTCTAAGTAAAGAACGAGAGGCTTTTTGTTGGAAAAATCCAAAACTGGAGTTTTAAAGATGCAGCTATAGGTAACCTTTCATGAGCATTTTCATGAGGTTCTGGTCTTGTACTGGAAGTTTTTGAAGCTGGATCTGCTCGAACTTCCCAGTGAGCTATCTTTCAGTGACTTAAAAGAGAGGGTATTCGTTTGATACCTTCTAATTTTTTTTTTTTTTTTTAAATTTTAGTTGCAGTCCTAAAATTTTAACGTTGTCTTTGGGGCTATAACGATAGGGGTTTTGCATTTCCTAGAAAAAATTCCGAAACCGAAACGTTAAAAACCCAAATTTAAACCATCTTCTGATGAATTTAGGGAAGGGTTTCGGGGTTCTCTCTCAAAAATGCTTTGAAGCTGAATTATTAAGAACTCTAAGCTTTCTTTGTGCAGCTCATCAGGGGGAACTTTGAGGCTCTCGCCCAAAAACCTTTAAGCATTGAAAGTTTAAAGCTTTTCGCTGTGTTTGGTGATGTAAATTTTGGAGAGAAGGTACTCTGGTTCAGAAAAATATCTGAACTGGAGGCTTTAAAATGCTGATTTGGGCCATCTTTAGTGATAGTAGGAGATTTCCGGCATTCTCCCCCTGAATTTTTTTTTAAATTTTAGTTGCAGTCCTAAAATTTTAACGTTGTCTTTGGGGCTATAACGATAGGGGTTTTGCATTTCCTAGAAAAAATTCCGAAACCGAAACGTTAAAAACCCAAATTTAAACCATCTTCTGATGAATTTAGGGAAGGGTTTCGGGGTTCTCTCTCAAAAATGCTTTGAAGCTGAATTATTAAGAACTCTAAGCTTTCTTTGTGCAGCTCATCAGGGGGAACTTTGAGGCTCTCGCCCAAAAACCTTTAAGCATTGAAAGTTTAAAGCTTTTCGCTGTGTTTGGTGATGTAAATTTTGGAGAGAAGGTACTCTGGTTCAGAAAAATATCTGAACTGGAGGCTTTAAAATGCTGATTTGGGCCATCTTTAGTGATAGTAGGAGATTTCCGGCATTCTCCCCCTGAATGTGTTTCAAAATTGATGATTTAAAAGCCTAATTTTAAGTTGTAATCTTTTGTAAAGTTAGGTGTTGGAGTAATGAACCATTGAAAAACTTCCAATACTCAAATATGTAAAAAAAATATATATATATTGTTTTCTTTCAGTGATTTAAGGAGGGAGGATTTGAAACTCCTCTGCTGAAAATAATTTGACTTAAAATTGAAGGCTTAAATATTTTACGGATTGTTTGGTGAAGAAATAGTATGGCTGATACAAATTTGCCACCTTTGTGAACTTAGGGGGAAAGGTTTGGGCCTTTTCTTTTGAAAAGTTTTCATAGCCGACATATTAAAAACTTTTATAAACCATCTCTAGATGTCTTAAGGCTAGGGAGATTTTGTGCAGTCTTGAAAGTTGAATTCTATCTTTTGTGAAGTTAGAGGGAAGAGTAGCGGTGAAAGATGTTTCTCAAAAGTTTTTAGGCTCTCTTTGGAGATGTTGGAAGTTTAGTAAACTGATTTTAAATTTGAAAAACATTCCGTTTGTTGATGACGTTTTTTAGTGTTTCAAATAAAACAAACCAACTATGTAACTTCATTTTTTATCAACAAATTAACAGTCTCAAATGCATTTCATGTAATTGTTGTTAATTTTAGAAAAATTAATAATTAATGCCTGACGTAGTTTAAATAACCAGAAATATCCAGGTAGCAATTAAGAGAAGAAATTGAGTTTCAAGAGGATGAAAAATGCGTCGTCCGAGAAATCAGGGAAAATTTTAGTTGGACAGGGAGAAATCAGGGAAAAGTCAGGGTAAAAGATTTTGTTCTTCCTGTGGCCACCCTGAAAAAAGAACAAAAAAACATCGTTATCACACTTTCAACTAAAAGCACTGAAAGTGTGGAAGTGCATGTAAAATAAAAATTGATAAGATTATTTATCATTTCAAAACGTGTAGTGTTGCCAACTAGCCTTTTTTTTTTTAATGACTAGTATCTCCTGATGGGCTGCATGACTTTTGAATTCTCATGTATTTAATATAGGTTTGATTATTTGTATGTTACTATTGATGCTATGAACTATACTATTTGTGTTACTAATATGTTTACCTTTCTTTGCTATTTATTTTATGTTTAGTCGTACAAGTAAAGCATTCTCAAATCAGCAAACCATTAAATCCTGTGGATGTGTTGAAGTTTATTTGCAAGCTCTCCAAGTGTTCTTAGGTGCTTTAAATGTAAGCTGAAATTTTTTCTTTCATTTTTTTTTAAATTTATTTATTTTTCTATAATATTTTACTAACGAAGTAGGAAGTTATGATGAAGTACCGTGTATTTTCGAGATTAAACGCTGCACCCAGTATAAGCGCCCCATCAGATAAAATAATCAAAATAAAAAAAAAATCTGTGTAAGCGCCGCACCCAACATTAAACAACTTAAAAGTACAACAAGTTGCAAATAAAGCTAGCTTGAAATGTAAATAAAAGAAATATTCAAATATTTTTAATTATATAATTTTCTTTCTTGGGAAGGAGAGATCGGTTGGTCATCCAGAGCGCGGGATGCCAGGACACTTCTCCTCATGGCGCTCCACGTTTTTTTAAGTGGTCGGTGCCACTATAAGCACTCTTTTTTGAGTGGGTCGCTTCCACTACAGATTGGCGATTCAGAATCCATCGAAATCGCTGTCAGCGGACAAGCCCTGAGAGGACTTCATCCAGCTCCAGGCTGTTTTCTTCGTCAGCCGAGTCGCAAACTTCTTCGGCAACATCCGGAATTGGGCCTGCCTCCGTGAAGCTGGAAATTATATTGCACGGCGTCACCGCATCGCATGCAGCACTGAACCACTTGGCCACTTCCGCGTACGAAGCCTTCTTCAGGTTGCCGCTCACTATCCACGACTCCCACTGCTGCCGCATATGGCTCTTAAAACTGTGGTTGGGAGCCAAATCCAACGGCTGCAATTTCTTTGTCAGCCCACCGTAGATGACGGCCAGGAAGGCCTGTTAGGGGATTCTGAGAAATCGTTAATTCCCCGAAACGTCCAAGTAGCAGAGTGCTTAATTTACTAAGTCTCAGACGAAACTTTAAAGCAACAAATAACATTTATTGAAATAACAAAACAACTGTAAATAATAAAATCAAAAATAATACAAAGCATCTTATCACTTTTCTGAGAAACTATAAACTAATCATGGCTAGCCTGCATAATCCTACCCCCTACTATGCCCATTCATAGGCGAAGTGCATTTACCATTGAGGGAAACATGCCATTGGGCAAAAAGACCGCGAGCCGAAAGCCTAAGGCTCCTATCAGACTCGAGAGCCTACTGATGAACGAAAACTAGCCCCGGTCTGCGTCCTCTCATCGCTTATATATCCCCCGAATTTGCATACACATCTTCCTATCACTAGCGATTCAGCAGCCAATCACTGACAACCCGTGCCTCACAAAACTTCCAGAACATTCGATGATGATGACGTCATGCTTCCGGGAATGATCTCCCGAAAGACAATATTTACGTTTCACTTGTCTGAAACGTGACAGGGCCGTTAGGCTGAAGGAAAACGTAAGTAGAACATGATACACTTTAGCTTATAGCCTGTTGTGAGATGATGAGACTTACTTTCTAGGGAAGAGGCAGGTGTGCCTACCAAGGCCGAACATTTCCGCGTCGCTTCCTTCACGGGATCCATTTCGGACGGTTTCCAATTTCTTCCGACTTCGAAATAACTTCCAGCTTGAAAGCAGCAGTACAACTACGCAATTGTTTAGGAGCCATTTCAAAATAAGCCCTCAACGAAAAAAAATCCGCAAAAAGATAAGACAACTAACGCACGAACGACAGCAACGAATGCGACGATGTGAGTGAATAAAATTTTAAGAAACAAGTTTCTTATTAAGTCGCTTGATAACCCCTGCTCAACCTACTTTCGTGAGAGGATTTATCCCTGTCACAATAGTGAAACGTCAATAATCTCCCCCTACAACTCCTGCTAACAATGCCCCTTCCCTTTCGCTCCATTAAGGCTTGCTCAGCCAGGTGCTTCGTCAGAATTTCGCTCTTCTGTATGTAACACATGCAATCGCTGACTCACCTCCTTCCCCTCTCTTGCTTTCTGGTTGCTTGAGGTCGAAGGTTGGAAGAAGCTACATATGGTGCCATCTATCGGCGGTATTTTCAACTTTTTCTGAATAAAAAATTTTTTTTACTTGGAGTGGAAAAAAAAAACACTATATCGGCCGCACCCGTTATATCCGCCGCGGTAGCAAATTTTTGCCTTTTTTTTTGTATGCGCCGCAGCGCTTATTCCCGTTCCCGAAAATGCAGTATATATGATGTGCTTGACATGCAAATTACACTAAATGGAGAAATATATTAGGCTTAAAAAACAACCAGGGGCCGCGCTAAGCGTTCGCCACCTCGCCAAATGCTATAAAATAGAAAATTCGGCGAAAAAAATTCTGATTTGGCTAAAGTATTGGCGAATGGAAAATTGTCAGAAATTTTCACTTGGGGGAAAAATACACTTATTACATTAAAAAAACAAACAATTAAAATTCTTTGATTAAAACTCTCGAAGTTTGGCTAAGACTTTTGAAATTTGGCTTATTTACTGGCTAACAACTTAAAATCCTTAGCGCGGTCCCTGAACAACATAAAGTACTTTTTCAAATATATTTTAAGAAGCAAGTTAAATTTTTTGCAATGTACTAGTAATTAGAGAACATATTGTGTATTAGTAAAAACGGTTGGGGTTTTCTTTTAATTACTAATTTTATTATAAATATGCATTTCATAATTTTTCACAATTCTATTCATTCATGATTGTTATAAGAGAGTTAACATGACTGATTCAAGGAAATATTTGAACTTCATATTAATTGAGCCCAATTGTACTTGTGCCTTCACTCCCTAGACTAATATTCTCTTTCTATTTTATAATTTAATTCATGTACCAACTCTTAACAACAGAAGAATGAGAAAAAAAAAGTAAATCACCTTTGTGAAAAATTATTATTCTAACATTAAAGCTTTCTCACATATTATAGTTACCCTATGAACAAGCCACTCTACAATCAGCTGTGAGGCAGTACCTGCATCGAATGGTTGTGTGTCTGGAACAAGAAGTGCTGCCTTACTTCCCTACTGCAGCAGAGCAATTGCTCAAGTCATCAGACATAAGAAGCATTCAAGAATTCATACCATTAATCAATCAAGTCATCAGTAAATTTAAGGTAATCACATATTTCAGTTAGTATATGTTTTTTTATTCTAACCTTATCTAACTTGCCTTTTTTGACCCAGACTCTTGTGTGATTTTTTTTTTACTATTATCTCCGATCAATTGTTTGGTATCACATTCTCTCCTCTTATATTGATTTTAAAAGAAAAATCAATCTTCACAGACTCTTGACTGTAGTTTAGTTTCTATGGACTTATTCCCTTATTTAGATATTCTAATGAGGATAGTGTACATCTACCGCTGTGCTTGAGTTCCCTTTTGTCTATCACAGAAATACATGAAATATTCATGTGCATTTTCATATCCCTTTTGGAGCCCTTATTGCCGTGGGGGCCCCTCGCATTTGCGACATGGTAAATCCCACATTACTCAAGAATCAGATCAGCTTGCATCGTCATCGCAGCAAACCTTTTTTCTCCAGAAAGTGGCACTCTTCCTGTAAAGGTTTGCCATGCCTGCTTTAAAGAAATCAACTTTATAAATATACAGGGTGAGTTCGATCGAATCTGCCATACGAAATGGGATGATAGAAGAGTTTAAGTGGAGTACAGAACCACCCATTAGCGGTATCAATTCTTAACCGTAACCGAGTAATATTATATTTAAGAAAAATTCGCAAAAAAAAAACAAAATTTTGAGAAAAAGACCAATTTCTCAACTTCCTGTCGGACCTATATATAAAATAAGTACATATTTGGAAAGAACAGACAAAATCCTTTAAAATGACACTTTTTTCATCAAGATAGTCGCACTTCACAGTGAGTTACAAGCTTTCAAACACTGGAATTGCTCAAAAATGAAATTTCATCAAACTTTTCAGTCAAAAATTTCAGAAACAACCGTATGAGCTACAACCGGTCAAATGCACCGAAAACTTTCCCATTTCACTAGCTTTCAGATGATACAACAGAAAATCATATTGGGCTTCAAGTTCAGCAGATATTCTGGCTTTTGTTTGAAACAGTATGAAAATCGTCTTTTGTCAGAATATGGAAACCAGCAAAGAGTCAGACTTTATGTTTTAAATTTTCTATTTCATGTAAGTGTACTGGTTTGTTTATTCAAGAAAAGGAAAATTTTATAACTAAATATTAAATTGTAACACTTTATTAAGTTAATAATCACAACAGAAGATAACAACGCGTAGAAACAAAGGCAGCATTACTTTAACGCGCTTTTCACAAAAAAAACCCCTCAAAATTAAATGATTTACACTCATATCTATGAGTACATTTACATGTAAGCAATCCTCAAAATTTCCCAGAGCTACTGAAATTATCATCCCCCACACCGGATAGATACCCTTGGCCTTTTAAGAGCAAAAACTACCGTCGCTCTCAATGAAATTTCATTTCTCACTTTTGCTACTGCTCCATCAAGCCAAATGCGCAAGTCCTGCAAACTAGTTGCATCTGAGCAGTAAACTGCTTGTTTCAAGAATCCTCAAACAAAGAAGTTCACTGGCATCAGGTCTGGTGATCTAGATGGCCAAGGAATAGAACCCAAATGACAGGATGAATGGACTCTATGAAATGAAATTTCATAGAGAGCGACGGTAGTTCTCGCTCTTAAAAGGCCTAGGGCATCTATCCGGTGTATCCAGTAGCTCTGAGAAATTTTGAGGATTACTTACATGTAAATGTACTCATAGATGTGAGTGTAAATCATTTAATTTTGAGTTTTTTTTTTTTTGTGAAAAGCGCGTTAAAGTAATGCTGCCTTTGTTTCTACGTGTTGTCTTCTCTTGTGATTATTAATTTAATAAAGTGTTACAATTTAATATTTAGTTATAAAATTTATCTTTTCTTGAATAAATAAACCAGTACACTTACATGGAATAGAAAATTTAGAACATAAAAGTCTGACTCTTTGCTGGTTTCCATATTCTGACAAAGTACGATTTTCATACTGTTTCAAACAAAAGCCAGAATATCTGTGAACTTAAAGCCCAATATGATTTTCTGTTGTATCATCTGAAAGCTAGTGAAATGGGAAAGTTTTTGGTGCATTTGACCGGTTGTAGCTCACACGGTTGTTTCTGAAATTTTTGACTGAAAAGTTTAATGAAATTTTATTTTTGAGTGTTTCCAGTGTTTGAAAGCTTGTAACTCACTGTGAAGTGCGACTATCTTGATGAAAAAAGTGTCATTTTAAAAAAATTTGTCTGCTCTTTCCAAATATGTACTTATTTTGTATGTAGGTCCGACAAGAAATTCAGAAATTGGTCTTTTTCTCAAAATTTTGTTTTTTTTTGCGAATTTTTCTTAAATATAATAGTACTCGGTTACGGTTAAGAATTGATACCGCTAATGGGTGGTTCTATACTCCACTTGGGCTCTTCTATCACCCCTTTTCGTATGGCAGATTCGATCAAACTCACCCTGTATATAATGAGCCATGGCAATTCTACTGAAAATTATGGCAAACAATATTTTTGTCCAATGCTATTATCCCCTGTGTCTACTGAACCTGTAGCTATTATTTTGATCTGCATTTTTGTATTTTCTTTTCCAGAAGGAAGTTGTTCCCTTCATTCAGCAAATTTTCATGCCTTTTGTGACAGCCATTTTTAATGCATTATTGATTCCTATTGACGAAAACGACCAGCCTGCTCAGAGTGAACGACAGCTTCTCCAGAGAAGTTATTTCCTTTTCATAGCTGCCATAGTTACCAATAATATCACAGAAGTTATTGCTGCACAAGGTATTGAATTTATTAATGTATGAGATTTTGAAATGGTGCCGATATCTACCATTTTTAGACTATTTAACTCCTGTTTTAATTTTCTGTTCATATAAAAGCATATTAATATATCAGTACAGTATTTCAGTACATTTTTAATTGGTACATGTATCTTGATTTTAATATATAATTATCAGTGCTTTTGGAAAAGTATTCAAGCTCTGACATTTCCTTTTCTTCAGAGTGATCGAGACCAGTCTAGGCTCCGAAGTCGGAATCTTTTATCACCACTTCTACTTCCTGTTCAACCTTGCAGTCGCTCAGACTTGTCTATTGAAAACTGCTTATTGAGTCCATTTGTCATGTTCATTTTTGTTTTACATATTTCATTATTGAACTTCAGGACCCAAGAATGGACCACTAAAAGCATTAGACGGACCAGTGAAATTTTGTAGTTACTGGTCCATTGAACCAGGGACCTATTTTTCTAAATTTCAACCCCAGATCCTGGTTGCTGGTTTTCTCCTTGGTGCCAGGATCGATTTGTTTCACTGGATGGTTTGGTACCTTCAACTAAATAATCCAGTTCGTAACTTTTTTTCTCAGTTTTTATGTTTTTTAGTTTTGACTTTTTTTTACATATTAGGACAGAGAACTGTGAGGAAGCATAAGAATGACCTCTGCACAGTTCCCTTGTTTGGGTATAAGGATTCCTTCAAGTTGGCTTTTTGATATCACAAAATGAACCGTGTTCAATACTAACCAGTCAAAGATCGACAAAGTTCATTAATGGTGGCTAGGGCAAGTTAAATATGGATAGTGGTCGCAAAGTCCTCCAAGTGAATCAATACCTCTAGGATTGCTAGACCACGGGTTTGCTCGGCTCCTGGTTTGAATCTAAAGCAGAGCACTCTTTAGGGCCCCATCAAATCGGTTAAACCATGTGTTGTGGTGGGTACAGGGGGCCCTGGAGTGAAGTGAAATGACATCACAAAACTCTGATATTTTCATTGATCAGTATATATGTCAACACCTTAAATTTGATTTGCCCAGAAATCTTAGCTGAGCACAACAGAATGGCTTTCTGGTATTGTGTCATCCTACCAAGAGTTTAAAATTTTGCGGTACATTGCCCATGCCATTCTTTATATGTTGAGGTGATCTGCTGAACTTAAAGTGGGATCTCTTGCTATAAAAACATAGTTTTAGTATTAATTTCGAATTTGTTTACTGTGAAGGAAATCGCTTATGTAGTTTGTTTTCTTTGGTATTTCTTAATATTAACTAATTTGTTAATCTTTTATTGCTTGATTTCAGACATGCAAAATTTGGAACAAATTTTGCTAACCGTAATCCAAGGAGCTGTGGATTTTCCAGATCCTGTTGTGAGTGTTTATTTATTTATAAAATTACAAAATAAATTCACATTATACAATATTTTGTTAGAATAGTAATCAGCAATAGCTAATCTGCGTAAAAAAATTCAAAGCGTGTTCTCACAAATAAAAAAAAAACTACTTGAAAAATAATCATAAATTGAAAAGGTTGAAGATCATACTTTTTTTTACTATAATTATGCATAGTAAACAGTAAATATTTATATTTTTAAATACTTTTACCAAAAGTAGACAAATAAAAATATGTAGCTGTCTGATTTTAAAATACTATCTTTATACATAAAGAGTTAACTTATTTTTTTAAAATCTGATGTGTTTTTTAATAAAATATAATTTTAATTCAAAAAAATATTTGAATTTATATTTTTTCTTTATTTAACCACCGTTTGATTTTTATCTCATATCACACTACGTCTTTTTTAAAAACCTAAAATACCATATTTTAGTAAATTTTCAATAAAACTTAGCAAAAAACAAATGTAATGCCAAATCGCATGGTTTGTATTGTAACTTTGAACTTTTTTTTTTTCAATATTGAACTTATTCAACAGATATTGTGGATCAAATTTTTGGCAGGGAACGGAAGTGCAGGCTATAGGTTCATTTATGATAACAAAAAGTGCTGTTTATCGTGATTATTTATTGAAATAAAAAAAAACACACAGAAACCTTACTTATATATCTTATTATAAATAGGTATTAAAAGTTGTATATGTTTTACTTATTCATATATATTAAATTTTCAAATGTATTAGGCTCAGAAGACTTGCTTCAGCATCTTAAAAAAAATAGTTGATCTGTGGGGAAGCTCGGACGGAGTCTCGGGATTCGTGGATTTCATGTATAGCAACATTGTTCCTGCATGTTTCATGGCTCCGTTAAAAGAAACATTCGACTTGAACGATGCCCAAACTATTTTGGCTCTCTCAGAAAGTGCTTCATGCCTGAAGGCTATCCTGGACAAGAGAGGGGAGGAGTTTGTAACATATTTGAAAAACAGCTATTTGCCAACATTGAATATGTCACATGAAAAGATGGAAGAATATTGTCAAGCTCTGCGCTCTGATCCAAAGGCTTTTAAGAATTATTTAAGGGTAAGTTTAGCTTTAACTCTTTTTTTTTTTTTTGGAGGAAATATGTAATAAATTTTGTGCTTCATTAATGCTGTAATTTCAGCAAAAAGTTCTTATCTCCACCTTACCCTACCTTTTGGAGATGAGCCTTAGCTTGCACTGATTTAGTTTCTTAACCTTTTGGAACCGGGCTGTTTTTTAGAAATTTTTCTTTCGACCCAGGTAGTACGACAGTTGAACCACAGATTTCTTTTCCATTGAAAAGAGAAGGTATAAACTGTCCTACCAGACGTATGAAACCTTGAAAAAATTCCCGGCTCCAAATGGTTCGAGTGAAAATCTCAACCCTGTCCTCTAAAAAAAAAAATAGTTACGGTACAGCATGTGTACCGCCCGGCTCCTGAAGGTTAATTTAGTTGCAGCGGCTTTAACATTGTTTAAAACAAAGTCAAAAGGACCTTTTTAAAAATCATTTGCCTATACTGTACTTTGTCTTATCAGAAAAACAATAAACAACAAACAATTACTGTACACAATCCACTGTACTTTGTTTAATGATGTTATTTCTTAATATCTATTAATAATAATAAGATCAACCAAATCAGAGTGCACACACACTCTTACAAATGAGATGATGATTTGGTCCATAAAATATTTAAGTTATTGTCTAAGACAAATTAAGAGCATTCGGCATCCAGCCCCTGGCATTGTTCTAGGCATAATAAAATATGAGGAAATTTTAAAAATTTATGCCTGAAGAACAAATATTTTAAGCTCTCTTATTTGAAAAACTTAAACGATTATTATAATTGCTTAGTATTTAACCTTTTGGATCCGAGCTGTTCGTATAGAAGTTTTCCTTTCAAGACGGGCGGTACAACTGTTGAACAGTAGATATCTTTCCCTCTGAAAACGGGAAGGTGCATAGGCAAGCGCTTAGGTTTTGTGACTTCGCAGTTCGAATGCAAAGCCTTAATTCGCCAGTAAGGGGATGTGAAATCTTGAAAAATCCCATGCTTCAAAGTGTAGAAGGGAAGATTTTAACCCCGTCCTCAAAGGAAAAAAGACTTGCGGTACAGCTTGTGTACCGCCCAGTTCTTAAAGGTTAAAGGTGGAAAAAAATTACAAAATTTTATATTAGTAAAATTTTATATAGCATTTATACTTGGAAAAATGTTGTTAAAAATTTGGAATAGTTTTGGAACATTCAGCAATAGAATCTAGCAGGGTTTGCCAATATTTATAAATCATAATATATATTATGATATATATCCAATATTTATTTTGAAAATATCATGATATTTTTTATATTTTTTTTCGTACCACGATATTTTCAACATAAAAATTAGATAAATCATAATAGTGGTAATTTATTATTAAAATAACCACAAAGTAATACAATATATTCATGATATATTAATGAATCATTAATATCATTTAATTTAGAAATATATCCCTGTTTCATTTTATACTCTTAAAATGAACAGTAATGTAACAATTTTAATATGGATTAAAACTGTCCAGTTAAGTTATTAAATATTAATTTGAGGTCCATATATTTTATAATAAGGTAAGAAAATAAACAACAGTGGTTTGAGGTGGCTTTTATTATTTAAAAGCTTTAGTTCGTGTCAATTGAAAATAACGGATATATGTTAAAATATCTGATATATCAAAATATCGGATATTTTAAAACCCTGGAGTCCAGTAATCACATCTGTAATTATCAGATTTAATTATGTGTTATATAAATAAACAATTACTATATTTGATCCTATTTCAGTTTTATGAATTATAAGTATTCTGCAATATGAATCATTAAGTTTATATCTTACTGACATACTTTTCTCTTGCAGTTTTTTTTCCAGAAAGCAAGGACGTAGTAAAGACATTGCTCAAATATACAAAATGTTTATAAAGTGCTAAATTTATTTAAGTAGCAAATTCAAATGTACAGTGTACAAATGTATTATATGTGTGATGTTTTGAATGTGTTTGCAAAGCATGATTTTGAAAAAAGAAATATATATATATATATAGAAATGCTCTACTTTGTTACTAAGCATGCATTCCTTGTTAAGTTTTTTTAATGATGTGTGTGAGAGCAGTGTGTGATTGATTATCTGTGATTTTTGTTATTGTATATAGGTTCTGCGAAAATAATTTTTTAATAACTTGTGTTATAGACCCCCAAAAGAATGCAAAGCCTGACATTGTCCTTATATACATTTAACTAGTTTAAATTAGAAAGTTAAATGCATGAAAGTAAGATATCCTGTTAAAAAGCAACTGAGAAATTGACTTGGGGTAGAAACTTCAAAATTATCAAGTGTTTTAAGAGATACAAACAGGGTTTATAGTCATTTTTCCAGCAAACATTTATTGTTTTTTGACTGTTTCCAGTAAAAATGCTTTTTTAATAATTCAAATTCTGTCAGTACTTAAAAATTCATAGTTTTTTTAGACATTTTACATTATAAATAAGCAGAACTGCCAACTGCTACGAAAAAATCGTAGTTTCTATAAAGTGCAGCCTTGAACTGCGCAGCTAGGAAAACATCTCCAAAACATACAATTTTCTTTCTTCTTTTTAATCCCAAAAAACATTTCAAACATTATAGATAATACTCATATTATAATCATTTAGATCAGCAGCTTTTCTTCCATAGCATCACAGATCGTACTAAAATTATTCTCTCGGGCCAGAACAGGTGTAAAATGTCACAATATTTTACTTTTGTAAATGACATCAGAAAAGATGGAAAAGGAAAGAAAATTGCAAATCAATAATTGTTGTTACCATTACTTGAAATTTCTGTTATTAAATGCAATTTTTTTTTCTCTTCAGAAACCAATTTCTGAATATTTGACTCTAAATTTGCAACATAGTGGTTGTTAATCGTGCGTTTTGAGTTGTTACATTAAACAAAACAACGGGCTACACAAATCAACTTTGGGCACCATTGTTTTTATGCAATAATTTTATTAATATTTGTATAAGGTTCTAAATTCTTGTTTAAAAATAAGCAAAATGCATTTCAATAGTAAATGATATTAAAAAAAATATAATTGAATATTTTCTCAAAATAATGTTTTTAGTCATTACATAAATTTAAGGGGTTACAGTACCTTTCTAACAAATTTCTTTAATTTAAGTGAAAAAGTTAATTCTTTGAAATATTTGTTTCTGCACTTGTTAAAAAATCAATAGTTTATTTTCAAACATCAAAAATTTTGAAAACTTTTTTTGAAAATTTGAAAAATGTAAGAAAATTTCAGTTTTTTTAAAACCCTAAGGCTTTTTTGTTTCTGCACTAATTTCAAAATTTCTTTTTGCGAACTGATCACAAGGAAAACCTTAACAAATCTGTGCATTCATTTTCATATATTTTGATTAGAAAATATTTTGTGACATTTTATGTAAAAAATTCTTAGAAAATTTTGTTCTTCGAGGTTTAACAAACTCTAAAAATTTTTGTAATTTATAAAACGCTTATTCAATGCACAGTTTTGTTAAATATATTATCCTGAGTGCAAAAAATATTACTTTAAAGTTATATCTTTAATAGAAAAAATTCCTTAGCATTTCTAGTAACATAGAAACACTAAAATCTGATCACCGAGAAAAAGCACTTTAAAGTTTGGCTTTTCCATTAGAACACATAGCATGTATGCCCTAAAGTTACTCATAACTTTTTAAATAATTTAGCTAGAACAATGCTGTTTTTTTCTGAGTGTTTTAAATAACTTTTACTCTTGAAATAAGCAATAAAATTTTTTTTGGTCTCTTGGTCATTTTTGAGGTACTGTAACCCCTTAAACGTTAATTATTTAGTGCACCTGAAAATTTTGTAATTAACTGCCTCCCGCCCCCCCTCAAGAAAAACTTAGCTATGGATTTATATTTTCAAAAGTTGGCAGCTCTGCAGATAAGTTATGGAAACTAAAAGAAAATTTGTAAAAATTTGAAAATTTATAAAATTTCTCCAAAAATAATTTTAAAGAAATGAAATAAGAAAAATCGATTTTTCATTTCATTTTAAAAGCTTTTGAATCAACTATTGGAAGTCATCAAAACAAATTATAAACTTTCTTCTTTTCCCATGCTGTTGGTCAGTACTACTAGTCCCGACAGCTTTTTTTTCAGTGCTTACTTTTGTATTTCCAGGCCAATGCCAGAAATGATGAAACTGCTTGCTCATTTTAAACGGAAGGCAAGTTGTAAATAAGATTTTTTTTTTTTTTTTAATTTGATAAAATTTTATAAAGATTTTTTATTTGTTAAGCTTTAGTGGTGACAAATTATTTTAAGGTCAAATAGTACCCCCCCCCCTAAAAAAAAAGAACAATTCAGTCCATATGCTTAGACTTTAAATACATTTATTTTTTTCATCATGAGTTAATTTAACCAAACTGCAAACAATCTCTACTAATAATAAAGCTGAAGGTGGGTCTGTCTTTCTTTCTGTCGGTTACGCACGTAGCGCCAAAACTGTTCTGTCGATTTTCATGCCACTTGGCACAAAATTAGTTTGTAGCATGTAGTTTTGCACCTCGAAGCGATTTTTCGAAAATTCCATTTCGTTCTTCTTCTATTCGAATTCTTAGCGGAAATTCGATAAAATAGGGAAGAAATATTTCATACACATTTTCAAGTCTTATGTCATTCGAAAGCTTGAAATTTTCTGCACAAAATGAAGTTTTTTCGAAGTTTCTACGATCATCAGGAGAGCTGTAACAATTGTTTTTAGAATCCCGGAATTCAAGGCTTACCTTCAGTAAAGCAAGCCAAACGATTCTAAAATGGTTCGGCTCGAGAATAAAATTTGTTTGAAAAGAGAGATGAAATGAATTATTTTATCAACGGAAATCAACTTTTCATGTTGTTACCATGGTTACGTGTTCATACCTATTTTTGTTTCGTTCTTTTTCCAGCGTCGCCAGACGTAGTATTTTTGATACTACGGTAATATTTTTTCGGTTCAAATAAGGAGCGTAGTATTTTTCCGGCAATCCTGTTTCCAATATACTAATAACTTAATTAAAAGATTTGGCGGATTTTTTTTTTTTTTTTCATTTTCATAGATTTCGCATTTCAGCAACATTGATTTTGGCAACGTTTGGAAACAGTAGTATTTTGTAATATTTTTTTAGAGGAGGCGTAGTATTTTTTTGTTTCAATTCTCTGGCAACCCTGTCTTTTTCCCGGTGAAAATGCTTTGGGACTGAACTTGGCGCGTTTTTGCGTGTCTCGCGGAAGTGAAAGCTCCGAGAGAAACTACGCAAAATAGCCAGGGTTACCACGCTTGGCGCGCCTATCGCTCATTTAGCGAGAAAAGGGTACCTAAAGCACAGATTAACCAAATATCGTATCAATTGCGTTATTGCATCGTTCTTTTTAAAGTGTTTCATTTCGGAAAATGTATTGTTTTGTTTTTAAAGCTAGGAAAGAAAACTTTCTTCTTCTTTTAAACTTTGGTAAGATTTCTGTTGGTTTCTGTGAGCAACAAAATTGTTCTTATTTTCTCATTTAGCTTATTTTTGTGCATCTCCCCTTGGGGTTGTATTCGAATGTTCCAAGGGGGTGTTTTACCCCTTTTATGGAGTGTTCATTTCAATGCAGACAAAAGTGATATGAATTGGCGCGACCACTTGGCAATATATCGCCAAGCTTTTGGTCGTCAAGTATTTGCCGCCAATTTGGCGATATATCGCCAAGTTGGCGAACAAATTGTTTTCTTTTTTTTTTATTTGACTCAATTTGGCGCTATTGGCGATATTTTGCGAAAAATCCACTGAATGATGTTAAAATCGGCGATATTTAGGAGATTAATGATTGTAAAACTTTTTTTTGCATTGTTTGGTGGCAAACTAGAGATATAAATGTTTGAACTATTATCTTGCTCACTCCAAGCACTATTTTAGCACTTAAGGCATCTGCTAAGAAATTTACACGTAAAATTAAGTAGCGTGGGATCCATACCAGATTTTTATATCATACTTTGAAGGAATTATTGTTGAGTTACAACTAAAATAGAGCATTTTTTCTGCTATATCAATTATTTTACAAATGAACTTTTAATTTTATACCACGGGCAAAGCCGTGCGGGTACCGCTAGTTATATAATAAAAGAACTCCTTTTTTGACAGAAATTCGGTTTGAGGCATCAATCTTAATGAAACCTGTTTTACGAAATAAAGGTGCTAACTTCTTATTACTCAGTGCTGTAATCAGTCTGCTGAATGAAAACTGTTCAATACCACTGTAAGATGGGATTTTCAAATAGAATGTAAAGAACCCCTTGAGCCAACTGTTATTTTTATTTATTTATTTTTTTTTTTTTTTTCAAAAAAGTTAAAATCGTCGCTGGTTAAACATCACCCAGGTCCAGCAAGCAGTAACTCCCCCTGTACTTATACTTCAACACAAGCAATACATGATATGCATGCTAAGCAAAATCTGAATTGCTTTCCTTCTCCAGTGTTGACAACTGCAAGGTTACTTACTCATATCTTTAAAATAAAAATAACGAAATTTGGTAAAATTACACTGTAAAAGCTTTTTATTGAAGATGACTACCGGTACAGGCAGGGTGTCCGCGCATATGGAAAGTCAGGAAAAGTCATGGATTTCAAATATGATCGAAATTGGTCATGGAAAGTCATGGATTTCAGCGAAAAATGTCCAAAAGTCATGGAAACTGACTGTTTATCATGGATTTTAGCGCTCCGGACCGATTGAAAATTTTCCCGCGATCTCGGAAGAACGAAAACACTTCCGTCGTCATTCTACTTCGTTATTGGGTGCAATCTGATTTGTCAATTACAATTTCCAACAAGTTGCATTGTGTTGACCAATCAGATGAATTCTCAACGTTAAAACAGTGAGCGGCGAATTTTGTGGACTCCGTCATCTGATAAAATATGACCTTGAACGACAAAAAGATAGACTCTATGGTTTTTTGATAGTTTTTTCCCCGGCATAGGCAGCTTTGCCTTTTACATTTGGTCTCCCCCCCCCCCCCTACTTGCTTCATTTGATTCCTTTTTCTTTTAAAACTTGTTTGAATCTTTTTCTTTCGAGGAGTTTTATGCAAAAGAAAAACAAATTAAAAAACAATGTTGAATTTTAAAGAATCGTGTAGGTAGGGGGGGGGGGCAGGAACTCAACGAGTTCCGATTTGAAGTCAGATTTCGCCTCACTCATATCAGGATCTAAACTTACAGTAAAATTTATGGACAGACAATTCATTGCTACATGAAAGTACGTTTGAGGACAAGCGCGGTGGGGAGGAGGGTGTCGGTAGGAAAAGATCGTTTTTTGACCTCAAAAGCGAACGGACTTCTGTTGCTGTGAAACGCAGTCGCCATGTGTGGTCATTTGCTTTGCAAGATAGAATATTAAGTGCATAATTTTCCAAAAACGAAGCAGAGTTTGTTTTATTTATTTATTTATTTTTTTTTTTAAGTCATGGAAAATAGTTCGCAAAAGTCATGGAAAGTCAGGGAAAGTCATGGAATTGAAAAGTCCAGGTTGAGCAGATACCCTGTACAGTAGGGTGGGGCGAAAAATAAAAAGTTTTTCAGATCAACTTCTAATAGTTGCCAAAAGTTGTCTTTGGTGATAGTTAGCTTTTGTGCAAAATTTGAGAAAAATCAGTTAATATCTTCAGGGGGCGCTGCGATCGCAAAGTTTTATCATAGCTTTTATCGGGATTTTATGGTTAAAATATGCAAAACAATGCCGTTAGCTAATCTCATTGCATTTTTTTTACTCATAAGATATAGTCATGCATTCAAAGCATATGAAATAACTCACAAAAAATTATTTTATGTGATATATTTATATTTCAAGCATTTAAAAAGAAACAAAAACGTGAAAAAAAAGTGATTTTTTTGAAATATAAATATATCATATAAAATAATGTTTGTGAGTCATTTCATATGCTTTTAATGCATGAAAACATCTTTTGAGTAAAAAAAAACGCAAAGAGACTAGCTAAAGGCATTCTTTTTGATATTTTAACCATAAAATCCATAACAAAGCTATGGTAAAACTTTGCGATCGCAGCGCCCCCTGAAGATATTAACCGATTTTTCTCAAATTTTGCACAAAAGCTAACTATCACCAAAGACAACTTTTGGCAACTATTAGAAGTTGATCTGAAAAACTTTTTATTTTTCGCCCCACCCTACTGTACAGGGCAATGGGCAACAACTTGGAAAGCACTACTTTGGCTTAACAGCTTGTGTTTGCAAAATTGCTGTTACTTTTTTAATGTATTTAGTTCACTTTGCAATGTAGTTAATTATTTACTCAAATATGTTAATCTTGAACGGTTTAAACTTGTTGTCCAAAATCCTTTTTTACAGATTAAAATTTGCTGTGGTAGTGGTTAAAAATTAAAATAACTCTGAAATTGTAGAGAAAATTACAACGTTAAGAAGGCACAAATAAGCAGGGATACTGCAGACATCCGACAAATCCTGCTTTTGTCTGATGTCTGTGCATCCATAAGCTTACAAATTTTTTTTGCATTGAAAAAGGTGTTCCTTGTAATGCCGAAACACGTGTCTGCAGTATCCCTGCTTATTTGTGCCTTCTTAACGTTGTAATTTTCTCTACATATATAGCACAAAGGTATTTGTAAACTTTAACTCTGAAATTATTACTCTACGTGTAACAGTATATCATAAATATAATCATCAATCATTTGGCGACTATACTTCAAGATTTTCATTGTAAGGTGTGATTCGAATTTATTTTGTTTATTACAGCGGGCAAAAGAAAAGGAAATCTTTGAGACATTCCAACATGTTTCTATATTTGAATCGTTAGCATTATGATTTTAAGATTGTCATATAGTTTTCATAAAGATAAAAGTCTAATTCAATTTCTCATACTTAATCAACAGTAGAACGTAACTTTAATAACAATACGAAGAAACTTGGTGGAAAAATTGTTGTATTTATTATCTTACTTAATCTCATGCCGATGAATCAGCATTGGCTTACTATCTTTGGCAAATTAATTTTTAATCAGCCAATTTGCTTATTGGTGCATCTGTATTTCTCCATTACAATCTGGTCAAATAGTAATAATAAAAATAAGGTGGCATTTAATTAAATTAGGGGGCAAACTATTTTGTTTCAACTGGTTGATTAACTCAGCCAGTTACATAACCCTTAACCTTGAACATGTACCTGAATAATTATCACGCAAACTTTATTTTTCTGTGAAGTTCATCGGAAATTCAATCCCTTTTTATGGCTTAAAAGAGCAAAAATTCTGTTAAGAATTCCAATGATTTCGAAAAAAATACCAATTGGCTTAGTCACAAGATAATACTTAAATCTTTTTGGCTTCTATGACGTCATGGATGTAAATTTTCATCTCTAACATCTTTTTCCCTCTTAAAACCATCTAAAGATTGGTGATAACTCTAAAAATGTACAAAATCTTGATAGATTGATGCATTAGAGATTGAAAGAAAATATCTCAATCTAATTTGTAGTTGTATAAAGAAGTTGGATAATTCAATAATGCTATCTTTTTTTGCCG
Organism: Uloborus plumipes; assembly: GCA_038373865.1. Taxonomy (NCBI): domain Eukaryota; kingdom Metazoa; phylum Arthropoda; class Arachnida; order Araneae; family Uloboridae; genus Uloborus; species Uloborus plumipes. The sequence goes on from JAXGGA010000033.1 coordinate 98,942, forward strand.
TTAATAATACATTTCTTCTCCCACTTTAGAATTAAAAAATTTGGCAACAATTGAAACCCAAAAGTTCAATCAGACTGTGAAAAGTTCTGAATAAATGCTGTACGAGAAATTTATCGCCAATTCGGCATTCTAAGTTATGATCTTCCCCTTAAAAAGTTAAAAGAGTAAAAATTCCACTGAAAAGTTTATTAGGTCATCAAGCAGAAATCTATTTAATTCATCTTATGTTTTGTTAAGAATGTATTTTATCAATCATTTTTGCACACATTACTTTCTTAGAATAGAATGATCAAACAAATTTGAACAAATGATAATAAACGGGATTAAGGGTTATCCTTAAGGAAATTATAGCTGAAATAAAAATCTAACTTAATTTTAAATAATCAGTGCCTCAGATGATGAATATTAGTTGGTTCCTACAAAATTTTTAAAATGTAAAATATTTTTTTCAATGGTATTTAAAACACACAAAAAAATAAATAAATAAATAAATAAAAATAAAAATGGAAAAAGAAACTGAAATTTGTATAACACTATAACTTTTTGAAAGAGAATGTACACCTGGCTGCAACCTTGATGGTGAAAATGATTAAATTTTAAATGAAGTTTAAGATACACATTTTTGGAAAATGACTTTATTTTTAAGAACAGCACTAGTCCGGTTAACTGGTTATGTGCGGGTCTAGATCATGAGAGAGTCTTCCTTCTTCTATTCTAGAACTTTCAAAGTGTCTAAAACACATAACTTGGTGTTTCATTTAAAAAAATCTTCGTTTTGTTAACATAATGGTATTTGAATTTATTACACATGTGACTTTTTTTAGATGTGCTTAAGGCCATTTTTTGAGTCTTTTTATCAAAATAAACAAAGGGGTTATTTTGAGTAATGTGCACTTTTTTTTTCAAACAAAAACATGTGCTGCAAAGTCTTATTGAAAAATTTGAACCAAAAATAACTTTACAAAATATAAGATTACTGTAAAAACATGGCCAAAAAAAAAAATTGTAACTTTCAAAATTTGTCTTAATGATGTTAAGACTTATTTTATTTGTGTAAAAAATATGTACTATATTTTATATTTTGGTATAAGCAAGTGTAATTTATATGAGTGAAAAATAAATCTTTATCAATATTATATTAATAAATTTGAAATTTAAATATATTGGTTGCTTGATTTTACTTATATGTTCAATGAAAAATTTAGCTTAGCAAACAGTCAACGCAGATTATAAAGACTATTCCATTTTACGACTAATGGGAAAAGCCCAAACTTTATCCCTATAAACTCTGTTAATTTGCTTTCGGTATAACGACCTTTATATATTGTCTTATCAAAAATACATACTTGCCAACAAGTCTACTTAAAAATACTTACAAATTTCTCTACGAAACCGTGTTAAGACATTAACCTATTTCTTGATGAAAATCAGACATTGAATAAGTTAGTTACTATATCATTCACTTTTCAGTAATCATCTTTTATTTTAATTAACATTTTATCGTTTTTTTAGATTTTCAATTGATTTAATTTATTTCAGTTATGCAATTTTCTGTGGAGTATGTGTTGAAAATAAGCATGTTGGGATAAGAAAAAAAAAACATGAATAATAATAAATAAATGAAATAAATTAAAGTAGTATTCGGTATTCATGTTAAAATAACTTCTAATTGTCAAAAATATTAAAATACTTTCAAGTCGCAAAAGGGTTGAAATCTTAACACAGGAAGCAATTTTTCGTTGACTATATATGCTTTTTTTTAAATAAATTTATTTATTAATTATTAAAATAAATAAAACTGCAATAAGTTAAGCTAAAATAGCAATATGTCAAAATAACTTTCAACCATCGAAAATATTAAAACACTGACAAGATTATGGATCAAAATGTCAAACAAATTGAATGATTGAAATGTCAAACAAAAGAGATTTTACGAGAATTGCGAGAAAAATTTAAGCATGTAAAATGGGGAGGAAAAAATTCATAAACTATTGAAATAAAAAATTAAATATGATAACCTAAGGTAGCATGTGTGAATGTAACCTAAAATTTTCTCAAATATTAAAATATTTGCACGATGCAAAGGATTGCATTCTCAACCAGTTTTCTGCGTATGCTTTCTGTACTGAAATATGACAAAGCTTAGGCTCTCCCTCACGCATTAACACAAGTAAAGATCAATTTTAAAGAAGCCTAGTAGTTGAAATTTAGTTATATTAAAAAAAAAACATTGGAATTGATGAAAAATCTATAAAATATCATTATACACAGTAGCGTACAGACTTCGGCGTCCCCCCCCCTCCCTGGTAAGATTTATAAACATGCTCTATCTTAGATTCATGGCAAAAAAATAAAAGCTATAATAAGACTTCGTTGAAGAGTATTCTGATAGTTAAAATCAAGTTGAAACCAAAATATAAAGTAATGAAAATTGTAATTGTAATGAAAAACGATTTGTTTTGAAATCTTTAGGAAATGGACCTAAAGGTCTATTTGGTGCAAAGTTGAAAATTTTGAAATTTTAATTTTAAAAATCATTTTCAGAATATAAACCAATGTCAGTGTTTACGTTAAAATCTGCTTAATTAGACGTATTTGAGTCGAAACTGGTAGCGGATTCATCATTAGCGTTTTCAAAATCATTTTCAGAATGTAAACAAATCTCAGCATTTATGCTAGAATCTAATAAATCAGACTTATTCGAATTGAAACTGAAGGCGATTTCATTATTTGCGGCATGAACAGGGACGTAACTAGAGGGGGGGCAGACGGGGATTTTAGAGGCGCTGAACTGGCTAAATAACTGCATAATTTTCTTTTCATCATTAAAAAAAAAAACTACAAATTTTTAAAAGCCAGCTCACATTAAAGAAAAAAAAAAGAAAGGCTTTACTCTATTTCAGATGAATGAAGGTTTGAGAGGTAGTGGGGTCAGCAAAAAATATTTTCCCAATATCCAAATCATAAAAGAAGTTTTCATATAAAATTTCATTGTAAATTCTACTATTAATTGGATCTTTAGAGAGTAAGTTTTTTAAGAAGCCTGCGGATTTTGAGTCAGTCCCGAGTTAGGGGGCAAATTCAATTCTCTCATACAAATGGAATTTCTTGGGTTCCTATTTCTCTATCCTGATTCAATTTCATAGGTTCTGTTGACTTCGGTTTTAAAATTGTTTTCATCTTAAAAGCACTTTTCGGGACTATTTTCTGTTTCCAACAAATAAAATTCTGATAATTGTTTTTATTCATATTTAGATGCTCTGCTTTTACTATATGACTTAAAATTTCACATTTTCTTTGCATCAAGCAGAAAATCAATCTTATTTAGAATTTTTTATAAATTTTAATGTTAATATGATTGTTAGAGAGACTGTAAGCTATTTACGTAAACATTTTTGCGGAATAATTTTCTCAGTAGAAGTAAGGATTTCTTAGGGGATAATGTGTCTGTTCTGAAAACGATTTTTAGAGGGTCTATTGAGATTATTTAAAACTTCCATTTATTCTGAAAAACCTTTTTCGGGGCACTGTACCGTATCTTTATCGGAAATTTTAATTTATTTAAAACTATTTACTCCTTTTCTGCCAGGCAATATCAAAAATGGTTCAATAGTTTCTTTGAAATAAATTCCGTTTTGTGGAGTTAAATGAAATTACTTTGTTCTGATTTTAGACTGTTTATAGGAAATTTATTTTATTTACATATTTATTTATTATTATTTTTTTTTTTTTCAATTTCTTAAATTCTTTTCACAAAAAACATCAGTAATATCGAATGATCTCAGAATCTGACTGCTTAAGGAAAGTAAACATTTAATAGTATTTTTTACATTAGTTTACATGCTGAAATATTGACGCTAATTAAAATCGTGTAGTAATAGTTTATTATATTTCATTGAGAAAAAGCATGTTTTACTCATTGAAAAAAATCAAAACAGACTTTGGAAAAAAAAAGGAAGGAGGGGAGGGAGAATAACTTCATATAATTGTAAATTGCACAAATTGAAGAAGAGTTTTCTTTTTTATCATTCTCCGTTTTAAATCAAATAATATTTCGAAACACACAGTTGAAGTCAGTTCAAAATTGTGATTAATGTATTTCTATCATTGCACTAATACGTTGATAAAAATGTACTGGACAAAGAAATCATCGTTGAAAAACACTGGGTGCATCTAAGTTTCGATTAGTAATTAATTTATGTTCAAAGTGATTTTAAATAATGCTTGAAAAGTGCGACAAATTTTTCTTGAAGTGACATTTATTTTTGTTTTTACTTTTGAGGACAATTTACGAAAAAAACGCTATGATTTTTTTTTCCCACAATTCCGTTTTGAAATATTTTTTTCCCTCGAAAGTTTCACATATAGGTCAGAAATCATCGTGAGTGAAAGGAAACAGGACCTTCAATGATCCCATTTTTGTAATTAATGCATATCCCCCCTACAATTTATATATCGGTTCAATCAGTAAGAGGAGGAAAATGATTTTAAAAAATAACACATACGGTACGAATTGATTAATTCTTCCTTTTGGCGTGGGGTAGTAATAATAATTTGTAAATCATGTCACACTCAAGACTATTGAACTCAACTTGGAAAAAAAAATCATCAAAGTAAAAAGCCATTATATTTGCTGAGAAAACTGCATGCATTATTTAATCTTCAGAACAAGATAATAGAGTTATGGAATAACATATAAATATAGAAAAAATCATAAAAAATGATGTATAAAACTAACTAAACAGTAAATAAATATTACGTTTTAGTTTGAAATACTTGAATTCATGTTCGCCTAAGAGGACAAATGTGAAAGGAAAGGATTGAATGTTGAAGTTGAATCCCATAACTAAACCATTACTGGATTCTCTTATGATCTGAAAAAGCTTCTTAGAATGTTTAATTTTAAATTAGAAAATCTTTCTTACTCATGTTTTACAGACATAACATTTTTTTTGCGTGGCTATGAGAAAATAACAAATATCTATATTTATGAAGTGGTAAGCTACAGAAAAATACTTGAACAATACTTTAAAAAAGAGCTGTGTATGTAATTTTTCAAGCAATATTTGAACTTCTACGAGACAGAAACATCAAAGGAAAAAGTATTATAAGTTACGTATTCATTGAAAATCAAAATCACATAATATTAAATCCGTTTTGAAATTTAGGAAAAGTACCGTAAAGGAAATGTTATGGATAATATCTCTGAGCTTTATCAATACTGTCAAGCTACTTCTACGATGCCTTTTCTCTGAGAAATTGGAATACGATCCCAACCAAAAAACTCAACAAAATATACTGTATTCATTTTCAACAACTTTGAATGCGCTTTTCTTCGTCTGCAAGGCAGGTTACCTATTTCAATGCACTGCGAGAAATAGCATACATAGAAATCGCATACCTAGATTAATTAAAGCGACAAAACATGTCTTCTTACTTTGGTTTTGTTTTATAGATGACAACAGTAAAATTACTGAGCATGATGAAGGAAACTCCGTTTAAGAAAAATGTACGTCTAGGATGGAAGTTGGAACAAAGAGAAATCATCAGGGAGAGCCCCGTAGTGCAGAAGAGCAGCGTACTGGTACAGGTGAAGTTGAAAACAATTTCCAACTTAGCATTGTGTCTGAACCGCATAGTGCAGCTACAGATGATCCAAGAAATGGATTTTTCCAGAAATCGGCAGCTTCGATATCGGACATCGCCAAAGACCAGTCCCCGAAGCTTGATCTAACAGATCCAGGGAAATGACCTTCAGTCTTTTCAGATGCAGAAAGGTGCTTTATAATATCAGGATTATTAAATACGGAGAAGACAGAGACTGATTTATGCAATACTTTAAGGGAAGGGAGATGTTTAACAAAAGATTGGTTTACAAAACAGTTGCCTGGTGGATTAAAAGTGCAACGAACGTGGCTAGCAGACAGTAAATCAAAAAATTCCTTATTTTGCGTACCATGCAAACTTTTTTCTCATATGTTCCATGGACAAAAAATTTCTGTTTTCACCTAGGAGGAAGGTTTCACGAAGTGGAAAAAGTTAAGTGAAAGAATTCCTGAGCATGAAAATTCACTCATCCACAAACAGTGTTTCTGTTCATGGAAAACGTTGGAGTTATCTCTGAATAAAGGTTCAGGTATCGACAAAGGACTGCAAGATCAAATAGCCCAAGAGGAAACACACTGGAGAGGAGTTTTCTTTGTTATAATAGATGTTATTATAAATTTAGCCAAGCAAGGCAGTCCGTTACGAGGCTCACAAGAGCACCTAGACTTTGGGGATCCTAAGTGTGGTAAGTTTCTGAACACCATAGAACTAATATCCCATTATCACCCTCAACTAAAAGAACATATTCGTCGACCCAAAAAAGGTCAAGTAAGCTACTTTTCATCATACATTCAAAATGAGTTCTTAGAAATTATTTCGGGAAAAATTAGGCAGCATATTATTGAAAATATAAAAACTGCAAACATTTTTCAATCATGTTTGACTGCACCCCAGATATCAGCCATTCAGAACAAATGTCTCAAGTTCTTCGCTATGTGAAGATTACTGAAAATGGCCTGGAAATAACAGAAAGCTTTATAGATTTTTTAAAAGTTGGTGAGAAAACTGGGCAAGCTCTTTCTGAGGAAATCTTAGCAAAACTCAAAAATGATGGCCTGGACATCAAGGACTGTAGAGGACAATCTTATGATAATGGATCCAACATGGCATATACGTGCAAAGGAGTTCAGAAGGAAAACAATTTGGCGTTTTTTGTGCCTTGTGCAGCCCATTCGCTGAACATAGTAGGAGCAAATGCTGCCAGCTTGTCCCCAGAGGCAGACTCCTTCTTTGGAATGCTAAATTACCTGTACAATTTGTTTGCTTCTTCCACCAATAGGTGAGAAGTACTAAAAAATCATGTGCCTATATCCTTGAAACTCCAAAGTGACACCAGATGGTCAGCTAAGAAAGAAGCAGTGAATGCAGTGTACAAGCATCTGGGCAAAATAATAGACGCTCTTAATGAGTTAAAAGATAGCACGATAGCCACTTCTGAAACAAAAATGGAAGCAAGCTCCATTCTGAAAAACATAAAAAAATTTGATTTTATTGTGTTATGCTGTTTTTGGTTTAAGGAACTCTGCCGTATTGATATCGTCAATAAATTATTTCAAAAAAATGACATAACCATAGATCGAGCTACACATTTAATCAAGTGTCTAATTGAAGAGTTCGAATTGGAAAGATCAACCAGCGCTGTGAATGCTATAAAGGAAGCAAAAGAAATAGCAAATGATCTCGGTATAGATCCTTCTTTTAAGGAAGTGCGTAAAAGAAAAAAGAAGCGTATGTTCGATGAGAAGTGTGAAGATGAAAGCGGCCAATTCACAGAGGAAAAAAGATTTGAAATCTTAACAGTTCAAACAATAGACAGAATTTTAAGTGCATTGAAAGAAAGATTTCACCTGCATCAAAAGCTTAGCTACTTATTCGGGTTCCTCAATGGAACTAGTTTTCAGAAACTGAGCCGAGAGGAACTAAAAGCACACGCAACTGAATTGGCTAATGTCTACGACGAAGATTTAGAAAAAGAAGAATTGGTGGTAGAAGTAGAAAGCTTTAAATATCATGCTTTAAGTTTGCTAGGGAACGTAGAAAAAGCTTCGCCATCAGTTCTTCTTACTCTAATGTTTCAAAACAGTCTGGAAGCTGCTTACCCTAATCTCACAAGTGCGCTACGCATATTTCTAACTATTCCTGTGTCCGTTGCTTCAAATGAAAGAAGCTTTAGTAAATTAAAGTTTATAAAAAATTACCTCAGAAACTTAACAGGACAAAATCGGCTGACTAACTTAAGTATAATATCGATAGAGCACAAGTTAGCGTCTAAGTTATCATTTGATGATATAGTGAAAACTTTTGCAGCCAAAAAAGCTCGCAAAATAAAGCTCTAATGTTTTCATTTTTTAAATGTTAGTGATGTACAGCTGAAACCAATTAGAATTGTATTTAAAACGTTTCTTCACTATTAATCTTTTATTGAATGATTAAATACTATTTTCTATAATTTTAATCTATTCATTTTGTTTCAACCCACATATACTTCGATATCATTCTATAAATCTTTTCACACTTGAAATCGTTACAGTATGAAAAAAGAAGTCTTCGAGCTATAGACTATTATCATATTGAAATGTGTGAGAAGTTTTAGAATTGACTTGTCATTTTAACTTGAAAACTTTTGTTAACTGATAAGCATACTTTCAAAAAAAAAAAAAAAAAGCATTAAGCACCTGAGTAGAAAATGTATGAGAAAATGGAGCACTAAAACCAATGGGTGTCGGTGGTCGGTCCGGCCCGATATTCAGAAGTGTGAAGAGGGAAAACTTGTCCGTTTGGCTTTGAGGAAGTATTGTATGTATTTAGTTGTGCTTTTTGTTCATTTTCTAATGTAAAATATACGTTGAGTATACCCTTATATGACGGTCCAGACGTTGACATCATCATTTTTTTTGACATTTTTTTTTATTTTAATGGGGGGGGGGGGCGCCAAAGCGAAGTCTTGCCCCTGTTCGAAAATGGCCTAGTTACGTCCCTGCATGTACAGCAATTTTTTGTGCTTCTGTTGTAAATAAACTTTCATTTATTTTAAAGTGGGTGAGAAAAAATTCTGCATGTTTTCCTCTTGATATTCATCGGCAGAGAGGAATGTACTTTGGCGCTAAAAAATTTGTCGACAGCTGAAAACATTGCCAAATATCTACCAAATCGAAATACATTGTGGTATGGAAATATTTCTGATCAGCATGGCTGCAGAAACACATTGAAAACAAGAATTTAAAAACGAAAACTATGTAACTTAAGGCCCGTGACCGAAATTTGAAAACTTAATTCTGAAAAAAATTAAGCAGAATTGGTGTGATGGAACCAATTCTTTTGTCTTCCAGTAAAAATAGCGAAATCAGTTATTTAACTTTCAGTACCTTCATTCCCCTTCAGGCGTATCATTACATTAGGTACCTTTCAAGAACGCGCATCTCGCCTCCACTGCACGTGGCGTAGAAGTGCTTGTTACCCTAGTTTAGCTAGAGCTAATTTAGTATACAGGCTGACTTATCCGACATTTTAGTTCCAAGACATTCTTGGATCCAGCCTTGTTACAGGTATTTGAAACACATTAATATTATACCTAGTTGTTCTGGCGTAAAATAACTTATGATTAGTTGGATAAAGCACCCTCTTAGGTAAATTTAAAAAGATAACTAATTTCTCGAATTTAAAAACAGTTTATTGGGAAATGTTTCATGAAATTGGGTCTATTTTCATGTTGCACTTGTATTAAGCCTGAGTTTATGAAATGTTTTTGTCACATGGACAAAAATATTCAGATATAATCTATGCAGCTACAATTCAAGCTTAGCTTTCACTTTTCTTCAATGCGACTTGAGTACAGATACCAGTGGTTCCACGCCCACTGTTTTGGAACCAAAATGTCAGATGAGTCAGCTCCGTTTCGTTGTATTAATTGACGTGGCTAGTGGAGCAAGCTTATATGTGACTTTTGAATTTCACCGATTTACACAACTTCGAAATAGAGCGTTCACATCTGATCTCATCCGATCAGCGTTCTTATATAGTATTTCAACAGTATGTTGAAAGTGAAACTGTTAACAAAACTGCTAAATATATTTTAAAACAAGTAGACAATCCAATTTTTTGTTCAATTAAACCAGACGCTGGAGGGAGTTGAGTATGCAAAATATGAGGACCGCAATCTGTTAATGGATTTTGGTTGGGGAAAGCTCACAGATTAACAATATGGATCTTGCCGGGCTGATATTTAGTCCAATTTTTTTTGAAACCCCTCCTAACGGTCGTAAGGAAAATCGATGGAATGCATACTTAAAGGTCATTTTATTGATGACTTTTGTCATAATTTTAGTTAATTCGAATAGTGAAAGTGATGGTGGGTTGTTTTTAATTAAATAATAAAAACAATATTTTTTAAAGAAATTAAATAATTATTTTTCAAGATAAAACAGCGAATTGAAATAGAATATGTGCAAGCAAGACAAGCAATTACTAATTTGTATTTTGACAACTCTTCTTGATACAGTTACGTAATGATATACAACATGATCCTGACTTTTTATAGCTGCAAGCCGTTGTTCAACGATTTGACGTTTATTTACAAGGTTGAACTAAAGACTCTGGCAGAGACGGCTCAGTCATTTGCTGCAGACGCATTCGTAGATCATCATTAAGCTTTTCATATCCAAATAAACATAAATCAGTAGGTTACAACTGAGTTTTATAAGAATTTCTCAAAATAAATATTTGCACTGTAGCCCTTTACAAATACATAGCATCTGACGCGCATAGAACTTTCATTAAATTAAAGCAAAAACCTATGCTTTGAGAAATCAGTCATTCTCGGAGTTCATCAGCTCTTAGTTTTTTCCTTGAAAAAATATTTGTGCAAACGATTTCTAACTGTTTTAATTACTCATTTTTTTAATTAAATTTTCCCATAGATGAAAACGAGCTGTTTGTACAAAGGGCTCAATCTCAGCTTTCACACATTGCACTTTACTGTCAAATCTGTCGGTAGTGACGCAATCACATACAGCGAGTGATGGTGGCAATTTTTTGCACATGCTTTCACCAAGGGATTCAGTAGCTAAATGGCACCCTAGAAGAAAATTCTTTGTCCGAAAACCGTTGATCCACAGACCTAAACAAGTAATATTTGCTAGTTCTTTCCAGTAGTAAATTGCCAAACTGAATACATCTATATAAATACCGACTCGGTATTACCGAGGGTAATAACTAATAACATGAGCTTACTGCATGGACTATAAGCCAAACCCCTTTTTCGAATCAGCTGCTTAATGGTTTTATTTTACGTCAAGTACTTCATAAAGTAAAGTCCCTTGTAGCTTGAAACTGTTTGTAGGAGGTCATCAAATTCTCCACAAATGTACATTTCGCAATCTTCCTTTACTTGTACATATTTTGAAGATTAGTGCACATAAACAAAATAAGCTGTTATTTTATTTTGAGTTCTTGAAAAGGAAGCTTTGCAATCATCAGGTGCTTTCGTCGAATGACTTGAAATTACGTAGTTTTTAATGATTTGGTTTTTACTAGGGAAATTTGACTCTAAAAATTGTATTGAAAGGTCGAACTATCTATCGAATATTCCCAACAAGGAAAATTTCTTGCTTCAAGATTGCATCAAGATTGACGTGTCAAGAAGGCAATCTTTCATCAATCTTGCCTTAAGATTGTTATGTTACTGATTTTCGATTGTCAGAGTCTTCCCACAAGATTGTCTGACAAGGAGCATGCAACTTAATATCAACAAAATTACAAGATAGGTTGCTTTTGCAATCTTGCATAAAGATTGTTACAACAAGAAAATATCAAGATCTTGGCATTTTCTTGTCATGGCAATCTGTATGCAAAGTGTTTTATTTATTTATTTATTTGTATTTTCATTTCAAATTCACGAATTAAATTTCATTCCTAAACTATTTCGGTTATTCTTCAATATTGATTATTTTTCTAGCCGAAGAATATTTTTAAGGCTGACACATGATCGGAAGTTCACATGAAGATACTTTTGCTTATTCTAATTGCAATTTAATTGTATTTAATGAAAATGTCTACATTAACTTCAGATTAAACTTCACATCTTAAATCTGATATTTCATTTTAGCTTGTAGACTTCAAAAAGTGTTAAGCACTTAAAAATAACTTAATTTATCTTGATTGAATTTTTTTTTTAATTTATTTTAATTGAATTTTTGAGATCAATATTAATATTTTCTTCTTCATATTATTATTATTATTATTATTACTTATGCTTAATAGAATTAGGCTTGATAAAAATATGGTGCAATATTTGATTTATTTTTAAATTTATGATTCTTTTATTCACTATAAAGACATAAAATGCCTAGTTAGGATTAATTGAGGAGCATTAATTGTACAGAGATAATTATTCAAATACTTGAAAAATTAAAATTGTTCGTGGTATGGCACTGCAAACCAAATGTACCTGTTTACCAAATGCAATTATACAAGTTCAATACTTTTGGTGGTTTTGCCGAAGCTTTTTTCAAATTCGATGACCCAAGTAAAGGTTTTAAGCTAGAAGGGACTTTATTTTATGAAGTACTTGAATTAAAGTCAATCCATTTAGAAGCAAGCTGATTTAAGAACGTTTTGTCACATATTCCATGCAGTGAACCTATGTTATTACCCTCCGCGTTGATACAGATGTATCCATTTCGGCAAGCAATTTACTACTGGAAAGAAACAGCAAATATTGCTTGATTAGGTCTGTTGATCGACGGTTTTCGGACAAAGAAGTCTCTTCTAGGGAGTCATTTAGCTGTTGAATCCCTTGGTGAAAGCATATGCAAACTTTTGCCACTATTACATGCTGTAAGTGGTTGCGATACTACCAACAGATTGGACAGTAAAGTGCAATTTTTGAAAGCTAGGACTGAGCCCATTGGTTAAACAGCTCGTTCATCTGTGGGAAAACCTAGATTAAAACGGAGAGTAATTAAAACGGTTAGAAGTCGTTTGCACACATCGTTTTCAAGGAAAAAACTAAGAGGTGATGAACTCCGAGGATGACTGATTTCTCAAAGCATAGGTTTTTGCTTTAATTTAATGAAAGTTCTATGCGCGTCAAATGCTATGTATTTGTAAAGGGCTACAGTGCAAATATTTATTTGGAGAAATTCTTATAAAACTCAGTTGTAACCTACTGATTTATGTTTATTTGGATATGAAAAGCTTAATGATGATCTACGAATGCGTCTGCAGCAAATGACTGAGCCGTCTCTGCCAAAGTCTTTAGTTCAACCTTGTAAATAAACGTCAAATCGTTGAACAACGGCTTGCAGCTATAAAACGTCAGGATCATGTTGTATACTATAAGAAGAGTTGTCAAAATACAAATTAGTAATTGCTTGTCTTGCTTACACATATTCTATTTCAATTCGCTGTTTTACCTTGAAAACTAATTATTTAATTAATTAAAAAAATATTATTTTTATTATTTAATTAAAAACAACCCACCACTACTTCCACTATTCGAATTAACTAAAATTATGACGAAAGTCATCAATAAAATGACCTTTAAGTATGCGATCCATCGAGTTTCCTTATGACCGTTAGAAGGGGTTTAAAAAAAAAATGGACCAAATATCAGCCCGGTATGATCCATATTGTTTCTCTGTGAGCTTTCCCCAACCAAAATCCATTAACAGATTGCTGTCCTCATATTTTGCATACTCAGTTCCCTCCAGCGCCCGGTCTAAATAGTGAGAAGTCTGTTTTAATGCAACATGCAGTAATTCAATGAACTTATTACGTGGATACTTGATTTCTACAGAAAAATGTGGCATCTCGGGAGGTTATTCGAAAGATACTGTAACGATTCGACGTTTTTTTAAACTATGAGTCACGGTTTTAACATTATTGCCAATCCTAATACAGTAGTTTATATAAATACAAAGACTTTTAAAACGTAGCCTCTCTCCAGAAGGTATTTCTGCCTGAGTTTGAGCGTAGCTAAAAGTATGCATCTAACTTTGGAAAATCAAAAAGATAGAATGTTGCATTTTTCCCTCAACAGTAGGGCTTTCTCTCCTAAGTTAAAAAAAAAATATAACTTTAACAAAACCCGAAAATTTCTAATTAAGAGCAAGAATCTGAGAGAGTGTCACGCCTGTGATTCATGACCTCTCAGATTTTCTCCCAAAAATTACCAAATGTTTATTATCTTAATTAAAGACCAAATCCAGAATGTTTTGCTCTAAAGTTGAGTTGTTTAGTTTTTATGGATCCCTAAAGATGAAGGTGCGGCATCAAAAATTAAGCGGATTTTCAAGACATGGAAGTTGCCGTGAGCCAAAACTCTTACTAGGAACTGTTTAACTCCAATTTTCTTTTTGTATATGGAATATAGAAGGTTGAAACTTTACAAAATGAATTTTAAATTTGTGGTAAGTTGTTGCCGTAAGGTCAGTGAAGGCCCTCAAAACAAGGCATTTATGACGTTTTTTAGCGTTTTTGAGGTCCAAAAACAGCTTATACATTTCAGTTGGCACGGCAAAAGTAGTGTCGTTTGAAAGACTAGTGTAAGCACTTTAAAATAATGTATAAATAACCGAGGAAAGTTCAACGTGCTTCTAGTTGCGTAAGGATGAAATATGAAAAATGTCATATTTTACCGATATTCAAACGGTCATGACTTCTTCTGCCAACAACATATTGGAATATTTTTTTTGCCAATGTCATACTCTATTCTTTGTCTTAACAGAACAGTTGAGTCCTTTGAGGCGAAATGTGAAAAAATTTTTTACAAAAAATTTATTTTTTCCTGTACATTTTTTGTAAAAATTTTTTTCACATTTCGCCTCAAAGGACTCAACTGTTCTGTTAAGACAAAGAATAGAGTATGACATTGGCAAAAAAAATATTCCAATATGTTGTTGGCAGAGGAAGTTATGACCGTTTGAATATCGGTAAAATATGACATTTTTCATATTTCGGCCTTACGCAACTAGAAGCACGTTGAACTTTCCTCGGTTATTTATACATTATTTTAAAGTGCTTACACTAGTCTTTCAAACGACATTACTTTTGCCATGCCAACTGAAATGTATAAGCTGTTTTTGGACCTCAAAAACGCTAAAAAACGTCATAAATGCCTTGTTGTGAGGGCCTTCACTGACCTTACGGCAACAACTTACCACAAATTTAACATTCATTTTGTAAAGTTTCAACCTTCTATATTCCATATACAAAAAGAAAATTGGAGTTAAACAGTTCCTGGTAAGAGTTTTGGCTCACGGCAACTTCCATGTCTTGAAAATCCGCTTAATTTTTGATGCCGCACCTTCATCTTTAGGGGTCATTAAAAACTAAACAACTCAACTTTAGAGCAAAACATTCTGGATTTGATCTTTCAATAAGATAATAAACATTTGGTAATTTTTGGGAGAAAATCTGAGAGGTCATGAATCACCTCATAATGCTAGGCGTGACAGTTTCTCAGATTCTTGCTCTTAATAACAAAAAGCAAACATATTATGGCGTTTAGCTTTAGTTAATTGCTTCGAAAAAATATGATTTGTCTACTCTTTGTAAACTTAGACCTTGAAAGTAGCATTCTAAATATGGTGGTGGTCCCAAAATCTTTGAATAAAATGCAAAACAACGATGTTTAAAAACCATTGACAGTAAATAATCGTTAGTTATTAAAAAAATAATATTAAAAATAAATAAATAAATAAATCCCATTTGTTGATATTTCAACTAGTGGATAGAGAAAGATGTATCTTTTTCATCGCATATTTTTATTGCTTATTGCTAAAATGTATAAAGGACATAGAAAGAAGAAAAAAAATAAACATTGAATGTGAAACAACGATCATTAAAAGGCATAAAAAACGGCAAAAAATTATAGATGTTTCAGAAACATCGAGAGCAAAACATCGATAATACCTATAGAATTTTTTTCCCCAATGAGGTTAATATTGCAACTCCTGATTAAAGATGAAAACTTTTTAACAAGGATGCTTATCGTACATTTCTCTTTAGATTTCTTTGCCTGAATATAAAACATGGACATCGAAATCAATATCGAACCCAAAATATCGATGTTGGAAAAATATCGAACCTCAAACATCGATGGTAAAAACATCGATGTTCTAACAAAAACATCGATGTTTCCAAAACATAGACATCGATGTGACAGCCCAAATTCAGAGCGTTTCGTTTTTTTTTTCTATGACTGTACCATTCGAATCGAAATTTTCTAAGGAAGACAATAAGACCAACCGCGAAATTGTACGATGTTAATTGGCTGAGATATCAATTAAAACGTTAATTAAATTTTTTGCCCTTTTTGAAGTTCCAAGACTTTAATTTCTTTAAGTTGCCAATTTTAAATTAAAACGTCAATTAAATTTTTGAACTATTTAAAATTCCAACACTTTTATTTCTTTCCGTTGCCATTTTGAATACGTGTTACAATAAAGTTTTAACACTTGTTCAAAGTAAGACTTTTATTTTTCCTGTTGCCATTTTGAAAATGTGTTTTAAATAAAATTCTAATTGATGTTATTAGAAGGGACTTTTTTTGGCTGCGATCAAAATATTAAAATAATATTTTCGTTTAGAATTTTTGAAATTAATTTTGCAGGAAGAAAGAGGTTTGAGATTAATTGTTTTTTGGTAAGGAATTGTATTGGTCATTTAGGGAGAGTGTTAAGCATGCGCTACTTGACATCGCTTTCTATTCTGAGGAAGCATGTGCAAAAATTTCGAATGACTTTTTGTTGCAGGAGAGCTTTTTAGCGAGCCGCATTATCGGCGAGTAGTTTTTTGAAACTTTCCACGCTGCTTTAAAGGCGAGCCGCCTTGGCGGTTTGTTTAAACTTTCCTCACTACTTTTAAGCCCGTGCAACGCCGGGCCACGTAACTAGTACATATAATAAAGACTGAATGTAAGGAAAAATATTTCTCACTTTCAAGACGTCTGACTATAAGTTGTTGACTCCTGGGGAATATCAAGAGAGACTATCATGAATAATACTTATCCTTAAGCGATCAATTTTAAAGTAAGGGACTGTCCACAAATGATGCCATGGTTTGAGGGAGGGGGGTGTTGTGACATTTGTAACATGAGGAAGGAAGGAATTAACAAAAAGCTTGAACTTCCCCAAAACAATTGAAATATATTTAGGAAAAATAGCATGATACATGCAATAAAGGGGGGTCAAAAATGTTGAAAAAAGCTGATATCATTAATGGGTAGCCCCTAGGTAACTAGAATATTGTGAATCATGCTCACCTGGGTTTCCACTTGATGGTACGCAGCGTGATTACAAATGAAACCACAAGGTACGAAATTATTTTTGAAAATGATTTAAATATTTATGTTAAGTAAAGAAAAATACAAAAAAGGATTTTTTTTTCTTTCTATGAAGTCTTTTTTTTAATGGAATATGTTTTGATAACTTTGAAGGTTACTTGTCTTTCTTTTTTTTTAATTAATAATAATAATAATAATAATAATATATTTATTTATTTTAAATTACCAAAATGGCTTTCTAAGTATATGAAATGAGACTGCAAATGTGTGTATGAGCAAAGATATTTAGGAATGCAGAATGTTTATTTTCTAACGTTTAAAAAGTAACGTTAAGTAAATATATTGATTCAGTGTATTCTTTTTAATAAATATTAAACTGTAAAATCAAACAAGTCTTATAGCCTGTTCTAAATGACAAACTTGTATTGTCTCCAACAATCACTTGCAATGCTATTCAGATGTGAGTGAGTGTTCTTAAAACGTCTAACATAAATCCTTTAAAAGTGTTAAAAGTTAAAGTAAATATATTGATTCAGTGTATTCTTTTTAATAAATATTAAACTGTAAAATCAAACAAGTCTTACAGCCTGTTCTAAATGACAAACTTGTATTGTCTCCAACAATCACTTGCGATGCTATTCAGATGTGAGTGAGTGTTCTTAAAACGTCTAACATAAATCCTTTAAAAGTGTTAAAAGTTGAAGTAAATATATTGATTCAGTGTATTCTTTTTAATAAATATTAAACTGTAAAATCAAACAAGTCTTACAGCCTGTTCTAAATGACAAACTTGTATTGTCTCCAACAATCACTTGCAATGCTATTCAGATGTGAGTGAGTGTTTTTAAAACGTCTAACATAAATCCTTTAAAAGTGTTTTTTACTATACCTAAAAATATGTTTGAGCGTTTTACGTGTGATAATTTGACATTAACAAAGAAAGCCAGAAAAAAAGACCGTAGTTGAATTAAGCACAAAAAGTACAAAATGCTAGCAATCAAGGCTGTCATCAAAATAATACTTAAGGAAACAGCTTAAAAGATTTAGTTTGGACAATCTTGTGTTACGGGAGGGAAGTCTTATCTCAGAGGCAATCACAGGGGATCTCTTTTCTCAGAATCTTGTTTTCGAAGTTCAAATTTACTCTTATCTTTACTTTGTCCTCAGAAAAGAAGTTACATCGGGTAAAAAAAGCATAAAAGTAGATAATAGAAGTGCCTTAGATATAAGCATGCAATCTCTATCCTACAAACTCAATTTTTGCAGAAAAAAAAATCTTTTGTCGATTTAAAATCCGTTTTTAAAATTTGGTAAATTAGTATTTTTGGCACAGTACGTGCATTTGTCGGAAATATAATATGGTTACTGTAATCACTGGTCTTACTTTTTTTTTGAAAATCAGAAAACTCAAAAAAAAAAAAAAAAAAAAAATAGGAAGGATAAAAACGATCAAATGAAAGATGCTTCTTTTTCAATTCTTTTAAAAAACATAATCCCTTTTCAAAGATTTATTAGTTTTTTTAGATAAATTGAAAAATATTAAAGTCATCATGCCGCTATGAGTTCTTTCTCAATACCTTTACGTTTGAAGCCTTAAAAAATAATGGAAAATTATGATTTTAACGCAATTAACCCATTTGTGCCCAAGTTTTTTTTTTACAATTTTTTTCAATTTTTATCTGCTTAAAACTCTTAGGGCCATGCTCCACATCGACGTAAAGCAGAAAAAATAGGCAGAAGCGTAAAATGGATTCAATGGTGTTCCTATGGAAAGTACCCGGATTTTCGGTTTCTGCCTTCAGTTTCGGTCGCGTTTTACGTTGATGTGGAGCATGGCCCTTACTTGGAATGGTTTACGTACATTTTAGGCTTAAAATAGTTCGCCGTTGCCATATTTACGAAGTTATTTAACGTCCTGTTTATGGAATATTTTGCAGATATGTGAGCAAAATACGACCTTACTTGACTTTACTGTTGCAAAATAACATTACAGAAGGCATCTGTGATCAATTTTAAGCAAATCATTTCAAAATGGTTTAATTTTATGAAAAATAAGTTCGAAAAAAAACTTACTTTCTGCGGATACCCATACTGGATCGTTGCTTGACTGATTTGTCTGAAAATATATGTCAATAAATAAACTCTGACGTCCAAATAGTGGCTCTAACTGCTTTTCCCAAGAAGAAAGACTATTTAATTTGTGAAAAACAGCTTTAGTAAAATGATATACCCATTACAGGTTTTTGTATGCACTAACTAACAAGCGTCCCGTTTTTAGGCTACTGGGCATAAATGGGTTAATATTTTTTTTCCTTTCTAAAATAACAGGTTAAACTGCCTTGCGCCAAAATTTGGGAGCTTTAAATAAAACATTTGCAAAATTTCTCCAGCAGTAAGAACATGAGCATGCAGTACATTTGAAATTGATATGCGCGGAAACGCGCTATTTCATACATATTTATTTCTAATGCTTTTATTATCAGGGTTACACTAAAAAAACAGATGTTGTTTTTAGAGTATAATACAACTAATTTTATAATAAAGAACTGTAAAAAATGCTACTTTTTCAGCAATAAACTCTAAAATTACTGCTTTAGACCAATAGACTGTGAAATTGATCATTTTACAGTTTACTATAGCGCATTTCACTGTTTATTACTGCGCATTTCAGTTTTAAACTAGAAACTGTACTGCAGTAGTATATTATTGTCTTTACAGCATCATACAGCTAATTTTGTGGTACTAAACTATAAAATTGCAGCTTTACAGTAATAAACTGCTTGTTTTAGTTTATTACTGTGCATTTTAGTTTTAAACTGGAACCTCTACTTTAGTAGTATATTGTTGTCTTTACAGCATAATACAGCTAATTTTGTGGTAATAAACTATAAAATTGCTGCTTTACAGTAATAGACTGCTAGTTTTACAGTTTATTACTGTGCATTTTAGTTTTAAACTGGAACCTCTTCTGCAGTATTATATTGTTGTCTTTACAGCATAATACAGCTAATTTCGTGGTAATAAACTGTAAAATTGCTGCTTTACAGTAATAAACTGCTAGTTTTACAGTTTATTACTGTGCATTTTAGTTTTAAACTGGATCCTCTACTGCAGTATTATATTGTTGTCTTTACAGCAAAATACAGCTAATTTTGTGGTAATAATCTGTAAGATTGCTGCTTTACAGTAATAAACTGCTAGTTTTACAGTTTATTACTGTGCATTTTAGTTTTAAACCGGAACCTCTGCTGCCTGTATTATCCTGTAAAAATAATAGTTTATTTGTTGCCGTGTATTATTTGGAAGAAGCATCCTTTTCAGAACTTCACAGGAAAATTTATTTCTAAGTCTGAAATTTAGTTTTGACATTATCAGCTGCATTTGTTTGTGCATCATTTGTTCCATCCTCTCCTTTAACGTTTCCTTGCACCTCCAGCAAACATTAATCGATGCAATCAATCGATTGCGAGCAAACTACAACAAGCTCCCAAAGACAATAGTTTCACTTCCCGGTCTCTCTCTTTACTCAACGAATACCCCCAGCGAAAGCACCATCTGTGTACTGGGTGCTAATTTAGTTACTTCAATGAGTTCCTGTGTAATTAAATCAATGGCGATCGCCTTTATCACGCATCTTAACCGGAACAGGTGATCTGAATAGCGAATCCTGATTGGATAACGAACAATGTTTATATATATTTTTTGCTTTTATCTTTGCACGGACTTAGCTATAGTTAAGGTGAAGTAATTTAATGTTTGGGGGGGGGGGGGGGAACAATCCTGAGGCATACGCTTGACCTTGAAAATTAAATTTTTGAGAATACAAATAAGAAAGGAAGAATAATATGAACTTTTAATAGCTGGGGGGTGGGTGGGAGGGGGAGCACTTTTTACTTTACAGTGAACCCACCTCCCCCTCTAAAAAAAACTGACTCTATATCCTCCCCTTGTTTCCCACAGTAGTGGAAAATATTTCATCTTTTATCTTTGTAGGAATTTAGCTATAGTTAAGGGGAAGTAATTTAATGTTTGGGGGGGGGGGGGGCAACAATTCTGAGACATACGCTTGACCTTGGAAATTAAATTTTTGAGAATACAAATAAGAAAGGAAAAATAATATGAACTTTTAATAGCTGGGGGTTGGGGGAGAGCATTTTCTACTTTACAGTGAACCCACCTCCCCCTCTAAAAAAACTGACTCTATATCCTCCCCTTGTTTTCCACAGTAGTGGAAAATATTTCATCTTTTATCTTTGTAGGAATTTAGCTATAGTTAAGGTGAAGTAATTTAATGTTTGAGG
Organism: Uloborus plumipes; assembly: GCA_038373865.1. Lineage (NCBI taxonomy): Eukaryota > Metazoa > Arthropoda > Arachnida > Araneae > Uloboridae > Uloborus > Uloborus plumipes. The sequence continues at coordinate 120,134 of JAXGGA010000033.1, forward strand.
GGGGGGGGCAACAATCCTGAGGCATACGTTTGACCTTGGAAATTAAATTTTTGAGAATACAAATAAGAAAAGAAAAATAATATGAACTTTTAATAGCTGGGGGGGGGGGAGAGCATTTTTTACTTTACAGTGAATCCACCTCCCCCTCTAAAAAAAACTGACTATATATCCTCCCCTTGTTTCTCACAGTAGTGGAAAATATTTCATCTTTTATCTTTGTAGGAATTTAGCTATAGTTAAGGTGAAGTAATTTAATGTTTGGGGTGACATAATAATCCTGAAGCATACGTTTGAAGTTGGAAATTGAATTTTTGAGAATACAAATAAGAAAGGAAGAATAATATAATCTTATAGCTGGGGGAAGGAGGGATTGACACTTTCTACTTTACAGTGAACTCCCCCCCCCCCAAAAAAAAGAAAAACTGGCTCTATATCCTCCCCTAGTTTCCCACTGTAGTGGGAAACATTTTTAGCACACAGTATGAAAATGCGGCTTTTGTGTGTTTAGCCTTCATTGGTGGTGTTACTTCTAGCCTTTGAAAGTATTTTAGCATACAACCAGGGAGAGTTGCAATATCTTGACCAGTGGTCGGCAACCTACATTGACTAAGGATCTCCTTTCCAAGTTTAGTGTAAACACAAGATAGAGTTGCCGGTGTGTGTGTGGGGGGGGGAGGGGGGATGCGAACACTATAGACTTAAACATATGTGTTGCATACTGGGTTAAATTGAGACAATGCAAATTGTTGCTTAACTCTTGTTGAAAAAAAGTTGATGTTTATTGAGTACATTGTTGCTTCAGATTGATAAAATAATGTTATGTTTAAACCCACATGAAAGTATTTTTAGACACGAGAATATTGTTTGTGTTATAATTGTTAAAATATTGACTAAAAATAATCCAGTGACTATGAAAGGTTAAAAAAAATTTCAAATAAATTTTGATTTTCACGCTAGTCCTAATTTTGTTAAGAAATTAATGTTTATTAACTAAACGAAGAAAAAAAGCAAAGTTCAAAATACTACCCCGATCGACTTAAAATGAGATTGAGATTGACGGGTTGCCTACCGTTGATATAGACGTTGTAGTTTCGCAAGAATTCTTGCCAAAAATACCTCAGCTTCGGCAACATTTGCTTCAGAACTTCTACTGGTAAATCTCGATGGGTCAAGCCACTACTATAAATGTATGAAAGCTTTCTCGAAAGGTCGTTGATCAGTTCCAGAAATTTCACTTGGAAGGTTTCTAAATTCTTTCGGAAGATAGAAGGTGTATTCCAGGGAGGTTATTTACGTTTTGCGGGAAAGAGTTTCATGTTCTGTGCCACATAGGTTACTGCCAAAAATTAGGAATATTATCTGCCTGTTATTTCTCAGGAACATTGCGGATTTGTTTTAAAGTGCAGGCAGGCCAATGTGCTTAGCATAAATCTGATGCACAAATGAAGGGCAAGTGGATAAAGATGATATGTGACAATTTTTTGAATTTTTAGAAAAAGTTTTTAAAAAAATATTGGGTTATTTTTTTAATAGATTTTTCTCAACCGGTAAAACGGAGACCAACCATTTCTGTGACTAAGGGGACATGATACTGATGGACTTTCATTCTTTCACATTCTTCCATGGTAAAAAGTAAGTTTCAAATTTGTCACATATCTCCTTTATACAATTACCCCTTTAAATATGACAGTTAATTATAAAATATCTACCTAAAATAATAGAACATTCAGAAAGAACGAGAAACTCTCTTCATAACATACATGTGTCAGTTTTTGACAAAAGTTTTAAATTGCTCAAATGATTTGGGTATCAAACATTTTTCTTTAAATTGTTGTGCAATACGCATTAGTTTCATTAAGAAACATTTCGCAATTTAGTTATTTCAAAAATACATAAATGTTTGAACACATAAAATATTATCTTAGTAAACATAATTTATTAACTCTGTAAGTAGGTGGTAAATGTTTCAAGTAGATGAGAAACTTAAAAATGTAAGCACATTTATTTGTTGCAAATGCAAAAGCAAAGAAGTTTTATAAACGTCTGTTTTAATCAAAACTATTACATTGAGACAAATAACACGCTGCAGGTTTTCGTAAAGTACTTTTCTCCTTAATAAAACATTGAAGCGCTAAAAGCAAACACTCATTTTCTATGGGTGATTTTCACAATTACTTTAAAGAAGCGGGCTATAATTAATTCCGTTAACAAGATTTTAATTGCAAAGTCTTCTAAGGAGATTTTCCACGGGGTGATCTTGGCGAATTTCTTAACTTGATGAACAAGCTTTTATAGGGATTAAAAGAGCTGTGCGTGAGATATTTTATTATTTATTCAAGGAATATTTAAAAAAATAAATGAAGCACTAATTAAGGATTTATTAGCACGGGTTAGCCACATGATCGAATTAATTTGAGTTTTAAAGTAATTGACGAAACTGATAGGTGTTTACTATGTACAGTCATAGAAAAAAAACGAAACATTCTGAATTATTTGGCTGCTATACCTGCAAAGTACAAAAGAAAGGTGTCTTCAGACATGGATTAGTGTTCTTTAAAACTATGTGAGTAAAATTTTGATAAGGGGCCATATACAAAGAGAAATGAACACTAAGTCTGAAATTTCAAATGAATCGGCAGTTTGAAGAAGGGAACGAAGACCAAAATTTCAAAATTGGGTTTTTTCGTGATTTTTTCTCCTACTGTGGATACAGATGTTTGCGCGAATAAAAGAACAAATCCAGGTTGGTTTTTGTTCTTTTATTCTCACTAACATGTGTATCCACAGTAGGAGATATACAATCACGAAAAAACCCAATTTGGAAATTTTGGTCTTCGTTCCCTTCTTCAAACTGCCGATTCAAATGGGAAACCATACATTTGATTACATAACTAGGCGCGGAGGGCCAAAAGTGAGTACGGGTAAGAAGCGACATAACTTTAGGACCAGTAGAACAAAAGTTATAAACGGCCGAAGCTTTAGGGACCACCACCACATTTAAAATGCTACTTTCAAGGTCAAAGTTTACAAAGAGTAGACAAATCATAATTTTCAAAGAAATTAACTGAAGCAGAAGAAAATGGTTACCTGAGTGCAACTTATAAATTGCAAAATTTTAATCCAACGTTTTATAGCACTAATAAGCAGGGATATTTCTGCTTATTAGTGCTAAAAAACGTTGGACTAAACATTTGCAATTTAACTCAAGCTGATTGATATAATATGTTTCCTTTTTATAATTAATTAGAAATTCTCGGGTTTTGTTAAAGTTATAATATTTTTTGAAACTTGGAAGAGAAAACCCTACTGTGTAGAGTTCAAGGGAAAAATGCAACATTCTTTTTCTTTTTGATTAAACAAAGATAAATGCATACTTTTATCTATGCACTCACCCGTGCAGCACATACTTTCTGGAGAGAGGTTACAATTTAAAAGTATTTGTATTTATATAAACTACTGTAATAGGATTGGCAATAATGTTAAAACCGTGACTCTGAATTAAAAAAAAAAAAGTCTAATCGTCACAGATTATTCCGAATAACTTTCTGAGATACCATAGTTTTTTTTATGAAAATCAAGTATCCACGTGGAAAGTTTTCTGAATTGCTACATGTTTTATAAAAGCAGACTTCTCACTAATGGACAAAAAATTGGATTGTCTACCAGTTTTAAAATATATTCAGCAGTTTTATTTACCACTAGCTGTACCCGCTCGGCGTTGCCCGTGTATTTAGAAAATGCAGATAAGTGAATAGCGCAGGAATAGTAGTGTGTATAGCAACAAATCACAATAGTAGCAATTTCTAGTGTAAACAAAAAATAGCTTACTTATTGTAAGTATGTATGTATGGTAGAATGTGTATATTGTATGTATGTAAGAATGTTGTATATGCGTGAAATAAGCATGGAGCGCTGTGAACGATGAGGGAATATAAAAATAACAAAAGGCAAACATTATTTTTAAGTTATTGTAATTTATTCCTTAAAATTATATATCATTAAACAATTACGACAGTAACATTATTAAACAATATCAATCTCTTAATGCTATAGCGTGAACAATACTTTTTGTTAGTCCATCTTTAGCTAACACAAACAAACTGGATGGTTTACCCACTCGAGAGCATGCCACGTATAATTGTCCGTGTGAAAAACATGGTGTTCTCAAATCTAAGCCACAAACAGACATCGTTTGACCTTGGGATTTGTTGATAGTCATTGCAAATGCCAATCTAATCAGAAACTGAATACGTTTGAATTGAATTGGCACATCTGTAGGTATAATAGGAATCCGTGGTATGAGTATATTTTCACCTCTGAACTTGCCATTTAAAATCCTGGCTTCGATCACGTTTTTCATTAATTTTTGAATGACTAATCGCGTACCGTTGCACAGCCGGGGCGGGTTCAAATTACGAAGCAAGATAATTGGAGATCCAACCTTTATTTTTTAAAAATTTGTGTCACTTTAATGGTCGTTCATACCCCCCCCCCTCTCGCAGTGAAAAAAAAAAATACACAGCAGATTTTGCCTAATAACTCAACACTCATGGTGTTTGATACGTTTTATTTGTTTGTAATGATGTTTTTTTGGTCACAAGCAATATGAAAATCACAAAAAATAGTTACTTTAATTTTTAACATATATTTATCTTCTTCAGAATTTTTGACTTTTAATTTTACCTTGAATTTGACGTAAATGCAAGGTATAAAATACAGAATTTTATAAAGGTACAAAAATTAACATAATATAATTGATAGTGTATATAATTTTTGAAAAAATAATATAAGTGCCGCAAATCAAAAACCATTTATTGCCACAATCGATTGAAAGCCCCCAAAAATGGCGCACACGTCCATAAGAAAATTCTACAGCATCGAAGGACCCCATTGCCAATTTTAACAAAGATCCGACCAAAACTGTCATTTTGTACTATAAAAAAATATGGGGTAGATCCCCATGAGGGGATGTACCTGCATAAGGACATTACAATCATTAAAATCATTCAAAAAAAAAAAAAACCATGCAACTGTTCGAAAAAATCCTTGCGGGTCTGGATTCGATCTCATTCCATCAGGAACTTCAACCTGATGCGCAGAACCACTTGACCATCGGGTCGCTCGTTGAAGTAAGGATTTACGATAACACATATTGTATTGGCGAGCAGCGATCTCGAGAAGAAGTTTCATAAATATTTTTTTTAAATTTTTCTAATTCAAAAATCGAAAATCGGGCTTCTAGGTCTAGTGGCCAGCCCCTTTGTGGCCAGCCCCTTTGTGCTTCCGTGTAAAAAATTCCAGGTCCCTGCGTGCGATAGATTTGGCTGAAGAGCTCGGTCAAATGGACAGACAGGCAGACAGACAGACAGACACATTACACTTGCTTTTATCATTATAGATTTCGCTTTGCTTTTTGTGGAAAACTAAATACTACTTATTTAAACGCTAAGCATGTTCTGTAACTGGTGGATAAGCATATTCCTCTTTCTTTACATATAAATTCCCTGCTTTTGTTTCAGTTTACACAGTTGTATAATTGTATATGGTCCCTAAAAATGGTTCTCTTAGCATATCTTAAAAACTGCTGGATGTTTTGAGCTCCTATTTTGGATTCTCCTTTAAAACCACTTTTAGATTGTTTCTCCATCAAAATATCATATGGTTCCAGATCATCATTTTTTCAAATATTAATTACATAACTCATAAAAAAAATCAAAATTTTATCTGAGAGGAATTTAATGGCGTTTTTATTGTTGGGTTGGTTCATACTTTCATATAAAAAACAAAATTGCCGTATCTATCGTGGTTTAGATCTGCACAAGTATTAGAAATATTTTTAACATTACGGGATGGTTTTTTCTCAGTTTAATTGTGAAGCAGCGGCTGGAGCACATTTGAAACGATTTGGAATACAGAGTTTAATGATGTTGCCGATCACAAATTTGCGATAAGGGGGTTTTCGGAGAAACTTTTAAAGTTGATGTCGATTTTTGTCTGAAGACAAACAAACTTAACAACACTTTACCAATAGAAATTTGTAGATCACATTATTCCTGAAAAATAACATGTAACACCTGTCTCTAGTATTAATAGTCTTCAAATACGTGCGAGTGTATCGTTTTTTTTTTTCTATGACTGCATATTAAAGATAATGCGTAGCAGTATAAAATTCTAATGCATCCATTATCGATAGAACAGTCAAATTAAATTTGTGTGGAAAGTTTTGCAATTAACAATGTATCCAAATTTTTATCCACTTTTTGAAACTTTGAATTACGTGTTAATTTTTTGTTCTACACCTGTGTTAAAATAAGTATTTTTTTAATGCAACAGTAACAGTTTTTACGTTGTATACACGAAACTGCACTTTGTATTTTTACTTTAACTAAAGTTTATTTTTAACATCAGACACATGCCATACTAAATTTACACTACTTTTCGTATATTTTCATATTTCTGCTACTGTTTATTAATACACGCATAGATCTTAATGGGGACACATGTAACAAAATGTCTGAAGTATTCTGAAAATGTATTATATACCCAGATTTGAGAATGATGTTTAATTAACTTATAATTTTAGCTAACACATCTTTATGCTTTGATTTTAATTGACAATAATGTCAATGAAATAAATGCTTTCCGCGCTGTCACGCCATGACTTCTTAGCCATAAACTCTTTGGATGCAGGTTAGGAGCGATCCAGGGTGCGTAACCCACCGATGATGCAGCTATAAATGTAGTGGAGCCAGATTTGGAGCAAATCCAAGTTCCCTGGCCCATGCAGGGTGCAATCAGAAACCCCTTGGAACCAGAATAAGAGCGATCTCAGATCTGTCGTCCATCAGGGTGCAACCAGAAATTGCATAAAAGAGGATTCAGAATAATCTTGTCTGCTTTACCTACCCTAAATGCAAACGCAAAGCGTCGTGGAGACAGAGTTGGAGTGATCCCAGTTCTGTGGGCCATCCAGGATGCAACTAGAAATCTTGTGGAGCCGGAATTGGAGCGACTCGAGTTCTATTGTCTATCAGGGTGCAACCAGAAACTGCATGAAGGAGGATTCGGAATGATCCAAGTTGCGTGACCAATCCCAGATACAAACACAAAACGTCATAGAGACAAAGTTAGATCGATCTAAGATCTGTGGGTCGTCCGGGATGCAACCAGAAACTCTATGGAGCTAAAATTGGAGTGATTTAAGTTCTGTGGTCCATCAGGGATGCAACCAAAAACCCCATTGAGTCAGAGTTGGAGCAGACCAAGTTCTGAAGTCCATCAAAGATTCAATCAAAAACTGCCTAAAGGAAGATTTGGAATGATCCAGGTTGCATCACCCAACCCCGATGCAAACAGAAACTCCATGGAGACAGTTGGAGCGATCAAATTATGATAAATATTGTAATAATTTATCATAGTTCTTTATAGCTCAAAAAAAAAAAAAAAAAAAAAAAACTAGTCACTAACAAAAGATTTTTAATTTCCTGGATATTAACATAGAAATTGGTTCCCTTTGCAAAACTACGACTTAAGATAAAAGACTTGAATTCCAATTCAAAGTTAATGGCCTACAAGATTATAATTCCTGCCCTTAGTAGAAAAGTTTTTTTTTGGCATCATTGTATTGCTAGCTTTGAGAGTCAAAAGAATTTGCAACACTGAAACTACTTTTTATATAGAACTTTCTCTTCTTAAATATGAACTGCTAGCTAACAACTTTCCAAAAAATCTCATCAAAAATGTTTGATCAAGTATAACCTTTGATACCGATTTTGTTTCACTGTAACTGTTCGAACGCATGATACTGCTGCAAGAAACCGGTTCAGGATTTCAGATGGATACTTTTTGAGCACGTGCTACAGAGATTGGAACGACTTACGATATGGCACTTTAACGATATGTACTTTTTGGACACGGATTTTAATTTTTTGCACTTTTGTTTTTTGTTTTACATTTGACCACTGGACTGCCTCTGGATTTATTGGGCACTATTTTGGTTTTGCTGGTTGGATTTTTAGGTGAGATGTTTTTTATTTGCTCTGGTAGGTACATCCTGTGGGTGACTAATTTTAGGGAATCTTTTCCTAATTCGAGGCGAAACCCCTGCTTTTAGTTTTAGATTTTGGTTCTTATGTGTAATTTGCAGACTGGCATTTGGTGCTGTTTGCCCAATGCAGATCTGTAGATTGTATATTTTAAACTTAAACATCCTCTTCATTGTTTGTACTGAAATTTTTTTGTCTTTTGTCCACTCTTGAATCCCCGACGGCTGATGAGCTCTGGATTCAACCTTTCTCAATTCACTTTTCCTAATTTGCCACCTTCAATTTCATATTTGTTTATTGCATTATTTGTCTGTTTTATTATATACTCGTACATGGCTTTTTAGTTTAGCTGCTTTGCGCATCTATGGGCTTTTGGTGTGGTCTTTTCATCTTCCATCATATATATATAGATATATATATATATTGTTTTTTAAATTGAAAAAGAAAGACTTTGCCGTAGGTGCTTCCTACACCTTAAAAATTCCTTAGCTTTGATCAAATTAAAAACTTGTTTCATTGAAATTTCATTGAAAGTTGTTTGTGATGAAGTTCGTCCAGTCCATCTTTCTTTGTAGATGCATCAGGGAAACACCCATATTGTGTAATATGAAAAAAAAATAATTAAATAAAATCAATCGAAAGAACATTTTAAAACATGCTTCTATCTACATGCGTTATTTTCCCTCGTCTTCATATCATCAAGATGTGAATTAAAAGAGCAAAAACAAAATTCTTTAAAAAATTTAAAGTGACATTTTAAGAAAAGTCCCAAATTTAATTATTTGGAGAGAAATTGATTGCTCAATTTCACAATCTGCATTTTCAGGACATTGATCTACAAATATTGTGAATGTTTTCCCTTACTGATTGAAACTCAATAAATTTGTCAGCTTTAAAAAAACAGCAATTTAAGACCTCATATTTAGAAATTGTTGATGCATAACTTATGCGCCCAGACACATGCTTTACAATACTCTTTTGTTTGCTACTTGTTTAATTTTTTTCGTTGTTACATAATCGTATGGTTTCGTTGCCAGGAGCAAAAAACATCCCCCCCCCCAGTAGTAATAAATATATGTATATATTTTTCAAATCGGAATCAAAACTTATTCAAAACAGAAATAACAATTTTGGTTGCGTTTCATTTGAAAAGCAACTTTAGTTAACAAGATGGAAAATGCACAAAACCGACAAATGCACATTTGCTCCATCACAAAAAGGCTTTCAAAAACCTTTCTTCTGTTCAAAAATTAAGTTTCTTCATTTGGTTAACTTTTTTTCTATTTCGCGGTATGTCTAAACTTACACTGATGCTTTTATTTGTTTTATTTTTTTCATTTACTTATTCATTCCCTTCTCCCTCTAGAATAAAAGGCAAAAACAAGAGTTGAATTTAAAAAAAAAAAAGAGTTACAGAAGCCATACTATCTGGTTGAATGAGCATAATCTAATCATTAAATTAATTTGCTAGAAGCAAACGAGGAATTTAATTTTCTATGAGCAATTAAATTCTTTCGATTCAAGTCAATTAAATATACTGTTCGCTTTAACAGCTAAGAGAGCGTTCAATTTAAGGAATGTGAATTGAAACTATTCATGTGATGTTTCAATTCGAGCTAAATTTTAATCTATGGGCTGATGCCATTTTTGATTTATCTTTTGTTTCTAGCGTCAGATATAATGTCTTTGAGTTGAGGAAAATAAATGTTCCCAAACAACAATACTTAAGAAGAGACGGCATGATATTGGTTATCTGTAAAAGTTTTAAAATCATGGTGGCTTTTATTTCGAATTAATCTAAACACAAGAGTGAAGCTAAACTTTTTCGTAAAATTTATTGGGAGGGGGGGGGGGGGGGGGTCATTCCATAGTGACTAACGTAACATTCACAGCTGATTTTGTAACTGTTTTTACTTGTAACTTAAAGAATAAAACATATTTTTTAGTTATGCTGGTGGATTTACAATGTACATAGTATCTATGTATCATTTTTGCTAAGATTTTAAAACAAAATTACTGACAGAATATATTTTTTTCAACCAAAAAGGCAGTGTGACTAACGTAACATTTTTGCAACCCTGAAAATTAATGCTCATGTTGTGAGGCAAAAAATTCTCAAAGTTAAGCAAGTGTCAAAAATTGAATGATTTATTTGAAAAATGTGTAAAATTAGCTTTTAAATACATAAAACACATTTATTAAATCTTATTTTTTTTAAGTCTCAAGTGTCACTTTTCCTCAAGATGGCGTGTGACTAACGTAACGTGACTGACGTAACCATCGAATAACAAGCAGTAAACACACTATAAACTATTTATTATGACTAATCTCAGTGATAATTACAATACTTTTTCAATTTTTTAAAACTTCTTATGTTGTATGATTTTTATTTATATATTTATTTACTTATTTTTGATACTTTTTTTCACTTCGTTTTTTTTTCTTCGGCTGAGGTTGACATTTCTATGGAATGACCCAGGGGATAGCGCAAATTCATTGTTGATGCACAACTTGCACACAAAGCCACACTGCAAAAAAATGAACTGTTGTTTTTACAGTATGATACTGGCAGCCGAGGTTCCAGTTTAAAATGGAGAAATGCACAGTAATAAACTGTGAAACTAGAAATTTTACAGTTTCTTTCTGTAAAGTTGACAATTTTACAGTTTATTGCCGTAAAATTTAGCGTATTATACTGTAAAAACAACAGTTTTATACTAGCAGCAGAGGTTCCTGTTTAAAACTGTAAAATGCACGGTAACTATAAATTAGCAGTTTTAAAGTTTTTTACTGTAAAATTAGCAGTTTTACTGTTTGGTACTGTAAAATTAACAATTTACAGTTTAGTACTGTAAAATTAGAAATTTTTACAGTTTATTACTATAAAAGTAAACTGTATTATACTGTAAAAACAATTTTAATTTTTTACAGTGTATACTTTAAGAGATGCGAAACGGGTTCAAAAGTGAATTGCACAAAGACTATTTCTGTACCTCAGAACCAGACTAACGTAAGTCCATTTTCGTCATTTTTCAGTAGAGGGGAAAAACGATGTATTCGACAATCGTTTTTCCCCTCTACCGAAAAATGACGAAAATGGACTTACGTTAGTCTGGTTCTGAGGTACAGATTTTACGCAACATTTTAGTTTTCAAGAAAGGCTTAAACCAGATGCTAACATCAGCGGCCAACTGCTGTATTACATGCCTCACAACGACAACTCACCGACGTTCGCTACGACGGGCCATACTGCCAAACTTTCGTTGTCGCTTTGAGTTGTATGTGATGCGTGAATTTGAGCTACTGTCTGATTTTCTTAGGTAAAACCTTCCGCTTATTTACACATGCGTCAGGTCTTCTCTGATCTTTCCAAAATAGGGGGTCATAGGTAAGATAACAAAGAGGGGAAGAATAGTAAGAAGCATTTTGAGCCGTATCAAACGACGTTGAACGATGCTAATTTCAAATACGTAGTTTTGCTTTTTAAACGTTTGTTATCAGCCATTAAAATTTTACCGAAGAGTTTAGATTCACTTCATTTATATCAAGGGTACTACAGAACCTGATGGTGGGGGTTTAATTTTGGGCAGATTTCCTGCTTTGAGATGCACATAGTTGAAATATAGCATATAATATTACACTTCAATGGAGCAAGTCTTGGTAGTTAGTTATGCAAAGCTTATGAGACTTTCTGTTTGTTATTGGATATTCTTTCAATCGGCCTATTAGTTTTCAACTAATGTACTGAATTCAGTCTATGTAGGGAAAAGCCCCAATTTTGTTCTAATTCTTAAAAGATCCATGAAAACTTTCCGGATCGTGTGCGACGCGCCAAGATTTACGCCATTGAAATGCACCATTAAATGCAATATTTCAATGACGTATTCGCCTGTATCTCAAGAAGTCAAAAAATCTCTCACTTTCGGATCCAGAGCCTCCAACATGCTTAAGAGCTATGTTTCAATTTTGTTCTGATCTTGACCAGGAAAAACTTTAAATAAAACTTTGCAATTTTAGAGTTCTTAAACCGAGATGTGCTTTCACCATTTATGAATTAACTTTTGCTTCATTACAGGTGAAATGTCTCATCTGCTTGTTCTAAAACATAAATATCAACGTGTTTTTTATTTTTTTTACCTGCAATTAATCGCTGGTATGTGGTTAATTAGAAATGAATGAATGTACAAATAACGGTAAGAGGTGATAAAATAACAAACACTGCTATGAAGAACATATTTCAGTCAATTTTTTTTCTTTAACGTAAGGTTTATTGTTGGCATTTTTTTTTTTGGAAATCATTGAAAGTTTAACCTTCTTTTTGGGAAAAAAATGCACTTCGTAATTTCCAAAAAAGGTATAAGAATAGAGCGAAACTTAAAATTTTCTCATTTTCAAAATGAATTTGCATTAAATTAATTACAACATGATGTGAAAATTTTCTGTACCGAAAAAATACTGCAATAGTACAACTTGCACATATAACAACTACTCTGACACTTTAACAAATTGAGGTCTTTAAAATTTATTCATAGAACATTAAATACCCTTTTAAATGAAATGCAATAAGCCATATAATGCCCTGGCTATTGTATGGTTCATTAGAAATATTTGATTAGTTAAACATCTAGGGAAAACTATCTGAGTAATAGTATTTTTTAATTCTGGAAGAATAGTTTTTGCGAAAAAGCTAATGAGTTTTCTGCTCTTCATTAAGTAATTACGTAACAATGGAAGCACGGTTAAGTTGTTCTGCTTCTTTTTCCTTTACAGAAGTACTTTTTTTTTTGAAATTAAAAAAAAAAAATGCTCACACATATACACCCAAAGAAAAAATGTGTGAACATACAAAGGAGTTGTATTGAAGGAATTCGAAACCAGAAAATTTCTTTAATATTTCACATCTATTTTAAAAAACTATTGTACTTAGAACTAATAATTTTACAATTTTGTAGTTTGTAATGTTATTATGATTTAGTTTGTTTTAAAAGCATTTTACCTAGTGTTTCTAATGGGTCCAAATGCATGGAAATTTTTGAAGTGGGTGTACTAGTCATAGAAAAAAAAAAAAAAAAAAACGAAACACTCTCTCGTGTTCGAACACTAGAGACACGTGTAATATGTGATTTTTTCAGGAATAATGTGCTCTACAAATTTCTATTAGTAAATTGTTGTTAAGTGGTCGTCTTCACATAAAACTCGGCATCAACTTTGAAATTTTCTATGAAAATCCCCCTTTTTATCGCATATTTGTAATCAGAAACATTATTTAACTTTGTATACCAATTCGCTTTAAATTTGTTCTAGCCGTGTCTTCACAATTGAACTGAGAAAAAACTACCCCGTAATGTTAAAAATATTTTTAATACTTGTGCATTAATACCTAAACCACGTTAGGTACGGCAAAGATTGTTGTTTTATATCTAAGTATGAACCAACCCAACAATAAAAACATCATTGACTTCCTCTCAGATAAAATTTTTTTGAATTATAAAATAATAATTGAAAAAATGATGATCTGGAACCATATAATATTTTGATGGAGAAACAATCAAGTAGGGGTTTCAAAGGAGAATCCAAAATGGGAGCTCAAAATATCCAGTAGTTTTTGAGATATGCTAAAAGAACCATTTTTAGGGACCATATACAACTGCGTAGATTGAAACAATAGCAGGGAATTTCTATGCAAAAAAAGAGGAATATGCTCAGCATTGTTAGATAGTATTTAGTTTTCAACAGTTATAATATGTTGAAAGCGAAACGGTTTATAAAACTGCTAAGTATATTTTAAAACTGGTAGACAATCCAATTTTTTGTCTATTAGTGAGAAGTCTGCATTCATGCAACATGTAGCAATTCAGAAAACTTTTTACGTGGACACTTGATTTTCATAGAAAACTGTGGAATCTCGGAAGGTTATTCGGAATAATTTGTAACGATTAGACGTTTTTTTAAATTCTGAGCCACGGTTTTAACATTTTTGCCAATCCTAATACAGTAGTTTATATAAATACATGAGGCCACTTTTAAGTTGTAACCTCTCTCCAGAAGGTGATGTGCTGCATGGGTTAGTGCGTAGCTAAAAGTGTGCATCTATCTTTGTTTATTCAAAATATAGAATGTTGCATTTTTTCCCTTGAACTCTAGCAGCCGGATTTTTTTCTAATAGGTTGCAAATGATATTATAACTTTATAAAACCCGAGAATTTTTAATAATTACAAAAAGCAAACGTATTATAGCAGTGGCTTCAGTTAATTTCTTCAAAAAAATTGGAATTGTCTACTCTTTGTAAACTTTGACCATAAAAGTAGGATTTTAAATGTGGTGGTGGTCCCTAAATCTTTGGTCGGTCATAACTTTTGTTCTACTGGTCCTAAAATAATGCCGCTTGGTACCTATCTTACTTTGGGTCCTCCGCGCTTAATTATGTAACCAAATGTAGGGGTTCCTTTTAGAAAGTTCAGACTTAGTGTATATTTCACTTTATATATGGCCCCTTATCAAAATTTTACTCACATAGTTTTAAAGAAGTTTTTAATCCATATCAAAAGACGCCTTTCTTTTGTTCTTAGCTAATATATCAGCCGAATAGTTCAGAGTGTTTCGTTTTTTTTCTATGACTGTACAACACTGTAGGACACATTTTTAAACACATTAATGCAACATGTGACGCGATGAATAAAACAGTATACAGATTAATTCCATAAGGACCGCTTACTTATAAGTTTTTCACTCTAATTACTTTAAGCAATATCCGCCTCCTTATAGATAAGTATTTCAAAATAATATAAAATACGTAAGAGAAAATTATGTTTGTGGGATACAATTTACGTTTTCACAAAAAATATAAAGAAATTGTCGTAAAGTATATAGAATGAAAACTTAAATTTATACAACCATACTTGTTTTTATTTAGGTATCTATATTTAGCAAAATGGCAAAATCTAATAACGTTTGATTGGACCGTGATTTATTCGATCGAAAATGAGAAATGTGTATTAATACATTCAGCATAAATGATTATTCCGATTTCTTCCAAATATGCTATCCAATAATCGTATCACCTAATATGATCAGCCGTGGGCGCAAAATTTTTCAGAGAAAATAGAATTCATTATTGTGGAAAGCACAAATTTTAACCAAAGATTAGATGAAATCTGTTGTTACTTTTTCCACTTGGCACAGAACATGGCAAGATCAAGTCTATTAGATGTACTGTTTACCGATAAAAATCATACCGTCAGATTCTCCAAGATAAAACTCTTCCGTAGCTCCATACACGACAGCGATTGTTCTAGTGCAGCCTGGTGTACATTACATTTCAGGTATACAGGAGAAGTATTTTGACCCTGTCTAAATGTTAGTTTATGGGTATGACCACTGTGTGTGATTCGGATGGTTGAAATATGTTTTATTTCATACAAATAAGCATTCATTTTGAAGTTTTTGAATGACATTTTATGTATAAACTGATGTTGGTGAAAATTGCAACACCATGAAGGAATCGTCATAATTGAATGAAATTTAATACACAGCTGAATGATAGTGGTACAAAAAAAATGATTAAACTTAGAAAGCAAACAAACAGTAAAAAAATATTGAAATTAGTATTTTGTATAGCCACCACGCGCTGCAATAAGTGCTGCTGCATGACGTGGCATGGAGTCAAACAAATTTTTAATGTCTGCCTGATCGAGAACATTCCATACTGTTTGTATGCGTACTGCGATGCTAGGAAGGATTGAACAGTCCTAGCGACATGAGGGCGGGCGTTATCCTGCTGAAATACAGCGCAAGGAAAGCCTTGAAGGAAGGGAACAGCTTGGGGCTGTAGAACTTCACTGATGTACCGGTTGCTGTTCAGGTTACCCACAATGCGCAGCAATTGAGATCGTCTGTGATATGACATGACACCCCAGACCATGACTCCAGGTGTTCGTCCACTGTGACGTTGGATAATGCAGTCTGGAAGGTGGCGTTCACCGGCATAGCGTCGGATGCGAATGCGGCCATCATGGTACCACAAATTAAAGCGAAATTCGTCAGAAAACACAACATGCTGCCAATCAGCAAGGCAGTCCTTATGGTGATTGGCCTATTTTAGCCGCAGGCGGCGATGGTTTAACGTGAGGGAGATCCTGTATAAAGGAGTCCTTGCGTGCAGTCCACGCTGCAGCAGACGTCTACGAATCGTTGAAGCACACAAACACCTGTACCTGTTGATCACTGTGCTGCCAGTTGTCTAGAAGAAGCTGTACGGTCCGTCACCACCATGCGGATCAGTTGTCTATCATCACGTGCTGACGTCACGTTTCGGGGTCCACTTCCGGATTTCCGAGTTGTCCGACACTCGTCCGTCCAGTGCTTCCAAGCACGCATCACTGTGCTGCTGTTACGCTGCACACGAGAAACTACTTCACGATAAGACAATCCAGCTTCACGAAGGCCGATGATCCTCCCCCGTTCAAACTCCATAAGCTGTTGAAACCTCGCTTTTTTTCGTCGAAGAGGCATAAGCAACGTCTCCGCTAACGTTTATCACAAGTAGATAACCACCTATAACCATATACGCTTTGCTGCAGCCATTTATTTATTCGGATAAATTCGGCAGTCAGAGGGCGCTGCTCAGCGTACGCATGCGCTACGAAAACTAAAATTCTAATCATTTGCATATCATAACCTACTTTGCATTTGCTGAAAATTTCAGTCCATTCGCGCAAGTCCTTCATATTGTTACAATTTTCACAAGCATGAATTTATTTTCACTCTGAATGATGAAAGCACCAGAAGAATACTTTGTGTGGGTGAGTGTATGTCAAAGACCGTCACCAAGTGCATTTTTTAGTACAAACGAGAGTCATGTTGAAAGCAATTCATTACTAACTCTTCAACTTAAGTAATGAGTATCTTCAGCTTAATTAAATGAAATAACAAAGGAACGTCAGTTGCTCTTTATCAAAAACCACCTCAAGTACAACCGATTTTAAGCAAGAGCTCTATAAACTGTCTCCATTAAGATCGTTTCTAAAATCATAAAGAATATCTTCAATTAATAATTACAACTTCAATGCACTAGTGTCAATCTTTACCTCCTACGAAAATCACAAAGTAAACTAATAAGCAAATTTCAGCAAACAGGTAGAAATCAAAACCTCTTAAGATATTTGGAATCTTTTTTCTCAAATGTCGTCATAGAAAGCACCGAAGAGATTTAAGAGAGTAATTCAAAAGAGTCCCAAAAATAATACTTTGTGAACTATGAAGAAAAAATCCCCTCCAAGCCAGTTCCAAGTGTACTAAAGGGGAAGTTTATACCAAATATTATCATGTAGACGGGTTGGAATGATATTGGTGTAAGTCAACATTTTGCAATCAGCGTTCAGCATGGATTTAAGTTCCTCTTCAGTTCCACTAGAAAAGGCACCGATTGCCATTAAGTAATAATGCATGTTGACTACTATGAGTGCACAAAGGTGTTCACTTACCTGAACTGCTGTTGAGGTAAGAATATTATAGTGTTAGATTCCATGTCTCAAACTGGACCAGGCAGCCATATTTATCTGCTTTCTTTTAATTAATAAAATAACTTGTATAGAATTGACCTTCTTTCGCCATCATTAACGTAGAATGAAAGGAGATCAAATCATTTAAAGACATTTTAAAACGAATTCTCAGTAACGTTTGATGAAACATTTTTATAATAGAAACTATACTTATCTTTAAATACAAATCATGTCTTTTAAATTTCGCAGTCCTATTTTTTTTCATGTTTTAACAAAACTTGATTTATTCCAAACTATGTTACACCACTTTAATTTACTCCTTGAAAAGACTCATTCTGCCTTGCTAAGTACAAAAGTCGTATTTGCATTTTTTCCAAAATTGCGTTTACGCCACCAGGTGGCTCTTTGTGACGTATTTTATATAAATACAAAATTATATGGTCAATTAAGAGCGGGAAATATTAAAAAAACAATTCTGCAAAAGATTCCTCTGAATCAATTAGCGTAAAAAAGAGTAAAATCTCACTTTGAGCTCGACTACAGATACCACTTTTGAGCTTAGCACGGCAGTATAGTAGTCTAATTTTGCCTATGACATGTACGGTTGACAATGTTCTTACGCAATCCCTCTTTATTTTTCCTGTATACATATCATGTCATTGTATAAATTTAATATTTTCAAAAATACCGGTTACAAAAGGGAATGTAATTTGCAATCTTACCTAAAAAAGCTTTAGGAGATACTATCCCAGTCCTCTTGGCAACTACTATGGCAATTCCTGTTTCCAGGAAAGGTACTGTGAAATCGGCAGCTGTTTGACGTTCAGAGTTGATTTTAATAGAAGTCACAACAATGTCAGCTTTATGTTGCAAGAGCTCTGCAATCAATCCATTCCAAGTTCCGTTTTGCTGATAACGAAAGAAATACTTATAAGTTTTTGAGAGTAAAAACTGCATCATTAAGAACATAAATATAACTTTGCATATATTCGTTGAACATTATTCGAATAAATAGTTATTACTGGTATCTTTAAAATACCATGGGTAAATTTACTTGAGTTCAAACATTTTTGTGTAATTAACTCTAAAAGACTATTGAAGATTCAATGCTGCAATTTACTGCAAAGGTTAAAAAGGTTATCATATTCGTTTTTTTCTCTTTATTTTAAGGAATTAGTTTAACAGCATTCTCTACAGCACATTGTATTATCTAATAATTGTGAAGTTAATTCTTGGAAGCAACTCTTGAATGATGATTTGAATTTGTTGAAATCTCTGGTACTATATTATTAAAATCTATGCAATGTGAATAATTTTGTGGTGTTGAGGAGTAAAAATAGAAGTATTTATGCTTTTGAAAATTATTTTGCTTGTTTTAAAAGTGGTAATACTTTTAACAAAAGTATTTATTTTATATTCCACTTCTGAAACTTTGCCTACTACTCAAAATTTGCCTAAATACAAAGAACACTTTTAAGAAGTTTGAGAATTCATTTCAGATGATTTTAAAACATACGTTCTTTCCTTTTGATTACTTTACGATGGTTTATCAATTTTTAAATTAACGACAGGGCATTTCAAAAAAGTGGATATTGAGAATCATATACATCCTAAATGACAGTAATTCCCTTTTTGCAATTAAATGTAAGTATATTTTCGTGACATGAAACCTGTAATGTCAACAATGAAATGTTGCCCTGATGTCAAAGAACACTTTCTACACAATTTTTAAGTAATGCATCTTTGGTACTTAAAATATTAAAACTTTTAATATGGGATAGACAGAAGTTATATTAAATTCTCGTTTTGTTCAAATGCTTCAAAATACAGGGTGTCCACTCCAATCGTGGACCAATAGCTAATTTCTAAATCGTTAGAGATACGCATATAGTTTATTTAGGAAAAAATCTCCAAATTATGAAAGGAATTTTGGGTCTATTCAATGTTTTTCAAAAAATCAAATTTTGAAAGAGTTACGAAATTTAAATTTTTATACAGCCCCTCAGTCCTATCAATCATATTTAGTAAAACATTCTTGACACTGTAACGTTTAAAACTAAAAAAAAATCACTCCTCTACCACAAAAATTGACCGAGTTATGACGTTTTGAAAAATCAAGATTTTGCATTATTTCATGACGTCATCGAGAGATCGCTTAAGGGACCGTATGCGAAATCCTTCAAAATCTTGATTTTTCAAAACGTCATAACTCGGTCAATTTTTGTGGTAGAAGAGTGATTTTTTTTTAGTTTTAAACGTTACAGTGTCAAGAATGTTTTACTAAATATGATTGATAGGACTGGGGGGCTGTATAAAAATTTAAATTTCGTAACTCTTTCAAAATTTGATTTTTTGAAAAACATTGAATAGACCCAAAATTCCTTTCGTAATTTGGAGATTTTTTCCTAAATAAACTCTATGCTTATTTCGAACGGTTTAGAAATTAGCTATTGGTCCACGATTGGAGTGGACACCCTGTATATTCGTTTTAAAGTCAGCAAAAAATAAATAAAAAAGAAATAAACTAATGAATTTTTGCAACACACCGCCAACTCGTTTATTTCCATTCATGTACTGCAGTTTCGTGCTTACTAATAAGCACGAAACTACAGTCTATGGATGGAAATAACCGAGTTGGCGGTGTATTGCAAGTTCCTGCTTAGAGGCGGTTACTCACTGCTTTATCAATGAATATTTGTTGTGTTGCTCTGCTGATTTTACAAGTAGTGGTACTTGAGACTATAGGAACAAATTAAAATATGAATTTTCAGACAAACCATCTAGAAGGAATAAATCGTATGAAATACAGCTGTAACGAATTTCTGCACTAATACAACCTGCCAAGTTGAGTACTGTCTCAAATTGAACTTAACTGATAAATATAACATTGGAAAACTAATCATTCAAAGCAAGAGGTTTGAATCTTAGCCATACCTACTAAGAAGATTATTAATTTGCACTATAATTCTAGAAGATAATTCATTCGTTAGAGGCGATTTAGCTCACGAGTCTCACGCTGATAAAATATTTTTGCATTTCTCTTAGAAGTTATTATTATTGACTATTGATTGACTCTGGTAAGTGTGGGTGTAGTTTTCAAAGGAATAATTTAAGAAACAAGAAAATAGACGAATACATGTTAATTATAAAGCAGCGGAGTTAATAATAAAAACAAAAATAAAGGAATTTTAATAATACTATATCTATACCTTTTGGTCCTTTTAACACGCTAGTTTGTATTTAAGGTATATTAAATACCCATTTTAATGTTCCAGTATTCTTCTTAAAAAAAAAAAAAAACTTCCTGGTTTGAGCTACAATTCTCGCATTCTTTCTTTTCGCAGCCATATTATCAATGTTCTCATTAATTTACTTTATGCTTTCTTTTACCATTTTATTTTCTTTATCTTGTTTCTGATTTGGTATACCACTTTCTCTCAATTTTACTAATGTTTTGAACATAGTAATCAGTACTCTCTCCAACCAAATAGTTTATTGTATGATCAAACAAAGAAAAAAAAAAACCGTGTTTGTTTACAAAACGACATAAAATTTGAATAACCATCTACTTTGTTTTTAAATTGAATTGGATATTTCCACATTTTTGCTATTCTTTAAACAAAAGATAATCCCAACGAACTCATTTGCTATTTTACTATGAATAAAAACTAGTTGCAATTAATTTTTCCATCTCCTTTCGTTTTTTTTCTGTGTTAATTCTAAGCACCAAATTAATAAATTTTCTATCTGATACTTTGACGGGACATCCAACAATAAAACTAGAGGTCTAATACGGTGAAGTGTGGCATTATTGGGTCTACTTTTCCAGGTTAGTAAGTCACTGTAAAAAATGACGACACTGTCACACGCTTTTTAATTTGAATTTGTCAACTACACAAATTCAGTTTCAATGATAACAACTTTTTTCAAGCTAAACTGCAAATGAACCACGAAGAAATAAAACATACTGTAAGATAAGATCTGGTAGTTTTGATATTTCTTTTCTGTAATTATTTTCGTTACACCATTTCTTCGTCAGCACAATTTGTTGTTAACACTAAAGTGCTAACAACAAATTGTGCTCATCAGTTAGAACATTAAAAATAAAAATCGAAAACCTCCCGAGAAAATAAATGGCAATCTGAACAGAGCTATGGCAACAATTACACGCGAGTATCGGAGCGGTTTATTCGCTTGCAATACTATGAAAACTCCAGAGACTTCATAAGGTCTTATTTCACCAGAGTCGATGGGGTAGGCTAGAGCTCCTTTAGATGACAGGCTGACTTATCCGACATTTTGGTTCCGAGACATTATTAGATCCAGCCTTGTTACAGGTATTTGAAACACATTAATATTATACCTGGTTGCTCTGGTGTGAAATAACTTAGGATTAGTTGGATAAAGCACCATATTAGGTAAAATTAAAAAGATAACTTATTTCTCGAATTTAAAAACAGTTTATTCGGAAACGTTTCATGAAATTGGGTCTATTTTCATATTGCACTTGTTTTAAGCCTGAGTTTATGAAACGTTTTTGTCATATAGACAAAAATAGTCAAATAACATCTATGCAGCTACAATTCAAGCTTAGCTTCCACTTTTCTTCAATGCGACTTGAGTACAAATACCAGTGGTTCCACGCCCACCGTTTTGGAACCAATATGTCGGATAAGTCAGCTCCCCTCTTATAGGAGCCTTAGGGCAGGCCATACTCGCAGGCAAATTGGATCAATTCAGGATACTTTTGCAAATCAACTAGATTTTTACTATGTAAGCCTTAAAACTGGTAGCTAAAAATATTTTTCACAACAGTGGGAAGCCCGCATTCATGCAAATTGGATCAATTCAGGAGACTGTTTTGCAAAAAAATTAGATTTTTACAGAAAATTGGAAGAAACCCGTGAAATTCTTCAGAGTTACCTATAAATGATATATAACATTTTCTTAATTTTCGTACAGTGTAGACTGTGTGTCTGTTGATGAAAGTCAAGGTCTAGCTAATTTTTTTATAGTATTTATTTGCCCTACTTATATACCTAATAAAATGTTGATATTACAAGAAGAATATATGAGTAAATCAGGGTTAGTGTTAAAATTAAAGGTTGAAGATGACTTGTACAAATGATAATAAAAGCTCTCATTAGTTTAGAGTAAGAGATGGAACAAGTAGAAGCAAAATTTAGGAAAACTTTTTTGTTTAAGCCTATTTAGGTTTTGAACTTTTACCACGTTCATGGATACATCTAAACAGTCCTCTCATATCTCCTTGCTTCCCCCTGCTTGATATGTGTTTATCAGTTTAAATATCCGAATCTTTAGTAGTTCTTCTTTCTGAAATAGTTTTGAAAATATATTATGATGATCGGATATTCACCCATGAAAAAAAAAAGTTATTTCAAAAGTACAGCAAATCCTGCGCATTTTATATTTTGACATCCAAAATGACAAAAAAAAAAAAAAAAAAAAAATGTGACAAAATATGTCGTGTCTTTTACAAAAACCGTCAAATGCTACATAATACTGTATTTTAAGAAGAAACGAATCTTTTTGTGAAAAAATAAGCTTTTTATCAGTGTTTATTTTAACTTCAACTCTCAAATCGTACATAGCAACGTCTTTTTTATTTCGATCCTTTTCAACCTTTTCTAAATTTCTCGGCTTATACCACACCGAGTAAAAGAAAAACAGATAACCATTGAACTTTGAAAAAAAAAAGGTGCAGTTTCTGACAGTTTTTCTTTGAAAAAAAAAGCGTATGTCTCTGTTTTGTTGAGTGTTACTTTCTTTACCAGAAAAAGGTATATTTTTCTTTTCACGTTTCTGACTTTTTGTTGGGTTGAATTCATTCACTTGAGAAAAAAAAAATGATTTTTTTCCCTTTTGGATGGAAGTGCAAATTATGTGTTGGACAAATTTTTCTTTGGTTTTCACTAACAACTAAATTTTTAAGAATTCTATGAACAAAGCACTTTGTTTGTATTTATGTATCCTTATTGCCCTCTTTTTGAACATATTCTTGTTGGTTTTCAAGGAAACAGTTTGAACGTGTTTTGATGGAAAGCCACAACACATTTCAAGCTTTTTACGTTCACAATTTCAAAAATTGAATTGAACTTTTAAATCATAAATTTCACATGACTAATCATGGCTTTGTTCAAGTACTGAATTTCTTTGATATCATATAATGATACACTGCGAAACTGCAATCAAACTAATAATTTTATTTCAAAAAGATGACGAAGTAATCTATAAAGTAGCCTTTAAAAAAAAATATTAAGACATTAACTTAATTCATAATTGGCAAGATTCAATATCTACATGATCTAAAAACTAACTATCATGGTTAGTCGAAAGAAAAGGGGTGTCCCGTTTTTTGTTTATCCAGTACTTCAAGTAGATGGCGACTGTAGAAATTACTAAACAAACAAGCTGTTCAAAACAAGTGCATTACGAGGAGCTCATTTCATCTACTTTGTTATCAGGTAGCAGCCATTTACTTTACTGTATAACTTTGAGAGGGAGAGGGAGTTTTACATCGCTTGAAAAGTTTTCAGTACCTCAAAAGCAGGATTTTCTATCATAACAGCTCTCACCAAGGCAAATGAGTTAACAGTAAAGATCATTTAGCTCATTATTATTTTGCCCCTTCTTGTTCTTCCATTGGAGGTTATTTTTGTGACTGTGTGCAACCCTTTTACATTTATTTCAGCAGTTATCCCGTATTTTTACCATATCTCGCTTTGGACCACTTCCTCTAGGTGTTTCACCTTCAGGTTAGGTGCAATCCTTCCAAAGAGACTGACCCTAAAATACCCCTCCCTCCAAACAAGCTAAACAATTGTCTTTGCATATTGCATCTTTGTTTTAACGACTAAAAAATAAGCTATTTGGTGTTGCTTTTTGACTATGTCACAGCACTGACCATGTTTGTTTTAGAACCCCCTCGGATAAGTCCAAACACTGCCAAGTTAATACGCAAAAGCATAGCAAGAATTTCTCTGGTGGTTCCTGATTTATCCCGGAAACATGACTGACCTTTATTGGCAATGTTTTTGAATTCTTCCAAAAGACTTCAGGTAATTTCGGGAAGTTTGTTGGTAATTTTAAACTTTCCTTTTTTTGGGCGAGATGTTACAAGTAGAAGTTAGACATATTAGCTGCCTATTATTTATTTAGAAACGTATATATTTTTTTCACAATCAGAGTACGAACGTAACTTTTATAGTATTACTTTAGGTGAAATTTAACTCTTGAATCTGAAATATTTTTATGAAAACAAAAATTTTGAGGACTTTGAGAGAGGGTAACAGGAAATGAGGTATGATTCTATTTCAATACGTTTTCCTCAAACAATGAAAAAGAGAAAGCTACAATAAATTTCTTGTTCCCATCTTTGTGTTAGTAACTGAAATTGTTCTCCAGCGGAAAGTATAGAATTTTATGTTTTTACAACGGTTGATCGGAAGCATGAAGGTTTTATTTTATGACATAGAAAATCGTGACGACAAAAATTGAAGGAAGAAATGGACCGTGAAGATGCTTTTTTTATAAAGAAAAATAAATGGAACAAAAATATTACTTCGTTTTGAAACTGAAGGAGAAAAAAATTCGTGACCTATTGTTGAAAGTCCAACTGAAGTATTTAGTTTTGAACATCTACAGAATATTATTGTGAAAAGTAAATTTTCCGCAGTTTATATGCAGGTTGTATTTTACTGCATATTATGTGCGTACCTTCTTTCAGGGTTTTAAGTTGAATTTTACTGATCAAGTACAATTTCTCCGTTTTGTCCGAAACTTAAATACTATTTTGATTATATATTTCTATTAAAGAGAATTTATCATTGCATGTTTTACCTCACCGTAATTTTTCTTTTTTAAATGATGCGGGTATGTTTCCAAAATGTGTTTGGAGAATTAAGTTCAAAAGTATTTATATTTGAGCTATCAATTTGTGCATCAAAATATTACTTCGTTTTGAAACTGAAGGAGAAAAAAATCCGTACCCTATTGTTGAAAGTCCAACTGAAGTATTTAGTTTTGAACATCAACAGAATATTATTGTGGAAGGTAAACTTTCCGCAGTTTATATGCAGGTTATATTTTATTGGATATTACGTGCGTACCTTCTTTCAGGATTTTAAGTTGAAACTTATTGATCAAGTACAATTTCTTCGTTTTGTCCGAAACTTAAATACTATTTTGATTATGTGTTTCTATTAAAGAGAATTGAGCATTGCATGTTTTACCTCACATTAATTTTTCTCTTTTTAATGATACGGGTATGTTTTAAAAATGTGTTTGGAGAATTAAGTTTAAAAGTACTTATATTTGAACTATCAATTTGTGCAAATTGTTAATTCAATTTTTTTTTCATTAGATACAAGAGTTTAAGATCTCTAGTTAACAATGAAAAACAATGCATGCACATTACAGATTATTTGTTGGTAATGTTCTGGAATTTTACGGATTTAAACCGTTTTCCTGTAAAAATGTATCTTCTCAAAAAAGTGTCCTGAATTGCTGCAAGCTTCGTGAATGCAGATTGCACTGATGTGAAAAATCTTTTTAGCTATCATTTTTATAATGTATTGAGCGTTTTTATTAAGCATTTAGCCTTCTACGTCACTGCAGCTCGTCTAAACTGGCAAAAACACTAATGAAAGCGAAATTCCGTCTTGAACAGCAGCTGCGCTATAATTGCAAGGTAAATAAACAGCTCCTTGCTGGCTTAATTCTCTGTAGTTCAGCTTTGGCCGCATTTTCCAAAATGCTTTAGCAAATTCGCCGGTAAGTCAGCATGATTCCAATATTTTACGAGAAATATTTCTAAGAAGCTCTTGATTTACTGTAAAAAAAGTGACTCGCTTTTATATAGTTAAGGTTTCTAAATTCTTCAGGGAAATTATTAGTTAATTCTAGTAATATTGCTGGATTTCAGTATAGGGATCCTTTCTTTTATTTTTTGTCAGGTATGTTGCCAACATAATTTAGGCACATTTGTTGCCGTCCACTATTTTCCTGGAATGTCTGCGATTTTTTTACATTGAGTAATGTAAAATTATTTCCATTTTTAACTTAGGTAGTCAAAAATGTCATTAGAAAAAGTTTTCATTAAGACTATGTACTTCTCTGATAAAATGTGAGTATTTAGAAGTGAATGACGTTTCGTTGTTCGAAAATACTTGCTTTGAATAGCTTATTATCATTTCGAAATGTTCTTACTGAGTGTAGTTGAAATAATGGGAGCTTGTACGCTGACGTAAGATAGTTGATAAAATTGGTCATTCCTCTTGAATGCAGTAAAATAATATGATTCTTTGTAAAGTCCATAAAATAGGTTACAGATTTTTTTTTCAATTTGTGATACATAAATGGATGTTTGCTCAAAACTGATTTTACGTAGAGGTAAAAGACTTCTTTATCTTTCATTATCGTGTTGAAAAAATACATCTAAACAGTAGACACGCCAAAACTTCTAAGACATGTTTAAATTTCACTTAAAATTTCGCAACAAAAAAGCATCTCGTATATTTTCTAAAACCCGAAACATTTTTGCTAGTCTCAAGTTACTTTCTTGAAATATACAACACTACGATCCATTTATTTTGACAGCTTATGTCCTCATGTTTTCTGCCATCATAAAAGCCGATCTTGCGCGTATTCGATCAATGGCTGTAAAAGCTTGACTTGCATCTATTTCACTTGAAAACAGTTCGAAACGCAAACACGGCCACTCAAAAAAATCGTGAACTCGGCTATCCCTTCCTCTGCTTTTCATGTTCTTCTCCGTCATTTCACACAAAGCTTTTAAACTGAAAGCATATCCTTCTCCTTGGACGATAAGTTTTAAAGATTTATACGAGGATGTCGGCATTTCTTTCGCAACGAATAGATACATGTGAGTTAAACATAAACATCAATTTCTGTAGATGGAAGATAAAAAGGAAGATAATGTCTAATATTTTGATTTAACGAACATTCTATTTGATTGCTCATAATATACAGGGAGACTTTTAATTAACTTATAATTGAAGGGGCAAGTGGAAGCATATAAACATCAATTTCTGTAGATGGAAGATAAAAAGGATGTCCAAAATTTTGATACAACGAACATTCTATTTGATTGCTCATAATATACAGGGGGACTTTTAATTAACTTACAATAAAGGGGCAAGTGGATAAAGGTGATATGTGATAATTTTTTTAATTTTTAGAAAAAGTAAAAAAAAAAGGTGTGTGTGTGTGTTTTTAATGGATTTTTCTCAACAGGTGAAACGGGACATTTTCTTCGTTACCAACCATTTCTGTGACTAAGGACTGATGGACTTATCGCCTTCGTCAATGGTAAAAAGTAAGTTTCAAGGTGCCTTATGCAATCTGTAGTTTTAACAGTTTGGAACTCGGGTATCCAAGTGGTATAATTAACTACAATGCAATTCCATGCAAGTGTGGAAAAGCGTTGGAAAAATAAAACTACAGCAATGCGTCTGTTTTGCATATTTTTTTATTTAAAAATGTTTGAAGTTTATTATTTATACCAATTTTTTGTCAAGAATGTAGTATTTTTAGTTTGGCAGCATTTTGAAGTTGGAAATGGAATATTTAATTTTTGGTAAAGCAAATGATCAATCTTTCAATGTTGGTAAGTTTCAATTTTTTGCTTTAGATAACTGTTTTAAAGGAAGAATATTGATTGTTACACTTTAATTCAATATTGTGAATTGCTTAAACGAATGTTTTCACTTAAATTACGTGATTTATATTAACTTCAAAAATGCACTGTTCTATGTAACGTAAGTTACCAAAAACATATTAAAGTTCATGATGTGCATAAAGAAAGGGCAATGCAATGATAACAATGCTACATTTTCTATCTTATAATTGTGTATTAAGCAAATAGTTAAAGTTTTTTTAAAAATATTGTTTATTTAATTTTTTGTGCTACAATCAAAATGTGTAACGTAAGTTACCGAAATATGCAGGTAATGTAAGTTACCTAAGTAGGACTTAAATACTTGCGTTTATAAAGAAAGTAAATTGTGAAATAAACCTATGTGGTTAGTAGAAGTAATTTATTCAAGAATTCCTTTAAATGTACTGTATTTACTTAATTTAAATTAATCATATTTCTTAAAATATCTCTATTTGTTAAATAAGATTACAATACACCTCTATTATAAATTACATGTTTCTTTTTGGCTTTTAAGATATTAATTATCTCTAAACTATATCACTGCATTCGGAATATTTAAGAGGTAATTTACTAAAAATTATTCAGAAATGGACTTCTGTTATGCTTTAAAGTTTTGAAATATGTTTTGGAAAAAACAAATATAAAAATATTTATCTCTTACATGTGAAATATATTTTATTGTACATTAAAATGCCACTGAACTCTGCAGAAAGATGCGCTGTAAAAGGGGTATGTGAAAAGTCATGTGGATATTACAGATTCGAAAATAAAAGTCACTCTTGATGGTACTAAAATATGTCAGAAAAAGCAAATTTTATCAAAAATACTTTCTGAAGGTCCGCACATTGACAATGACCATTAGGGAACTAAAAATTGACAAACTGTGGATTTTCGTTTAGTTAAGTATTTTAAGGAACAAGAAAGAAAAACAGAGATAAAAGCTGGTGAATGGTGTGTGGTGAAGTGCGAAAATACATTGTATCCTTGAGTTGTGACAATTATTGAAGAAAACGAGTTTAAAGTAAAAGTAATAGCTGCTGTTGGAACCTATTATATATGGCCAGAAACGACAGATGAAATTTATTATGAGAAAACGTGATTCGAAAAATTGAACCTACTTGAACTTGTTGATAACAGTGACGAGTTTGCATTTAAAAGTTTTATGTTATGTAATATTTTCGATTGTTTATTGAATTTGGTATTAAATTTCTATAAATTCAATTTATAATTGTTAATTTTCAATATTTTGATCTAAACTAAGCTGTAATTTACATTCATTAATTTTTGTAATAAAGATTTGGTTGTAAGTAAATTTTGTAACGTAAGTTACTGTAACGTAAGTTACCCAGTCAAAAATTCCTATAATTCCCAATTTTTGAAATACATTTTTAAATTAATGAAAATAATTCCTGAGCATTATGAGGAACTGATAAATTATGCTTCAAACAAGAAAACAGCTGTAATAGAGCAGAAATTTGCCTTAGAACCAATTTTCATATTATGTCATTCCCTTTTTGTGTAACGTAAGTTACTGCTTTAATTTTGACTGCTAAATTTTGAAAAATTTTAATGCATCGAATATTTTTGCATTTTAATTTTGCTTTTGACTGTCATTTTCATAGAAAGCTTTTATTCAAGGTTTGTATGACAATATTTGTCTGTACCGAGGTGCTAAATGCCTAAGCGTTGGTCAAAATGTAACGAAAGTTACCGTGGAATTGCCCTACAGCAGCAAAGAATTATAAATAAATTTTA
Organism: Uloborus plumipes; assembly: GCA_038373865.1. Taxonomy (NCBI): domain Eukaryota; kingdom Metazoa; phylum Arthropoda; class Arachnida; order Araneae; family Uloboridae; genus Uloborus; species Uloborus plumipes. Next base: position 150,134 of record JAXGGA010000033.1, read on the forward strand.
GGCTGTAAATTTGTCTCCGGTTTCAAAAATTTACGCAGAGTAAATAGTGCCAGAACAATTTTTAACTCCGCTTAAGACAATTTCAGTAAGCCTTTCTCAGGGTGTCGAATGAGATGAGTTGTTTTTTTTTTTTAATGAAATCTGCCAGAATTCAAGTAATCAATCATCAATTACGGATAATTTCCGAAAAAAAAGCTGAATCAAAGTAATTGCAGTTGTATTAAAGTAAAAAAAAAAAAAAAAAAATTTAAGTCTAGAAACTTACATTAAGATCTCATATCATAGTTTACTTTTTCAATTATTATGACGTTCTATTTTATATCTTATGACTTTTATGAGTCACCAAAAAGTTTTTATTGAATCCGGAGAAATGCTTTTAAAAATTGAGAATACAAGTATAAAAACTTTTTGCAAGGGTAACGGCATAACTTTTTTCATAAGTTAGTCGAAAGGAAAACATGGTCTAAGATAGTGAAAGATATCGGAAGAAAGTAAAAGGATTGTGGTTTTGCTTTTCTGTGTATTTATGTGTCTCAGATTCCAAGTTGGAGAAATCTCATTTTTGTTTTATCTTACGTATTTAGGTGACATCAAAAGTCGAATTTCGTGACTCTGAGATAAAAGTCGTGAAGCTAATAGTAATGGATCTTGTCTATGTTACACACAGAAAGCCAATAAAAGCGAAAGTCACTTTTTGCTTTTTTTAATTACAAAAGAAGAAACTAATGAAACTGCAATATGTTTCCCAGAATAAAAAAGCATGTAATAATTAAAAATAATTAGAAAGGTATAAAGCTTATGAATACTACAGAAATACGCAAACAAAGCTCATATTGTATGTTTCAAGAACAATTAATTTTTTACCATTATCTTTTAATGTATTATTTTAAATAGATATATAAAGAATGATTAGTTATAACTTGAAATAATGTTACCCCTGCCAGTTATTTCTAAAGTAAGTAAATTCAAAAATTCGATGACTTAGTTATCTTAATAAAAAAATAAATATTGCTGCAATTCATTTTTTTAAATGTAGGCATTTTGTGTTTAAAATATGACTCGAAACACAAGGCGACCACAAATGATGAGCCCGATTTTAGAAAACGAGATTGCTGCACATATTACAATAAGTGGTAAATGAGTTTAAAAAGAGAAATATAAGATAAAAAGAGAAAAAGACAAAAGCCTTGACTTTTGTCGGATGTCTGTGCATCCATAAACTCAACATTTTTTGCATTGATAAAGGCGTTCCTTGTAACGCCGAAACACGTGTCTGCAATATCTCTGCTTATTTGTGCCTATTTTACGTTGATATTTTCTCTACTACATCAATAGCACAAAGGTATTTGTAAACTTTAAAAATGCTTATTTGATTGTGGTCGGTTTATTGACCAATTCAAACTGTATCAAAACTGCCTCACTATTACAAAAACAGTTTAACAAATTATCATAAATATATTAGCAAATTACTTTTAAGTATTCAAAATTAAAAATGCTTATTTGAAATTTTTAGTTATTGAAATGGTTAGTTATTTGAAATGGTTAGTATATCGATAGCGATTAAATTTGTCAAATATATTCTCTCTCTCCAGCCATTCTCGAGCTCTGATTATTTAATGTGAATCGAGAATTTCCTTCCTCCACCATCCACTATTTGGTTAGACGCAACTGGGTCAGTCTGACTAGTGTGGTAAATTCGATTTGTAGAATTAGCACACCGAAGACTTTTATGGGCTTTTCCATTCATTGTTGAAGACAGGGAGGATATAGTTGAACTAATATTTCGAACTGTTATTTGGGGTCTTCATTGCATTAAGATAGTGGAGGGTTCAGATAATTATGGCAGAAACTGCTCTAAGTTTGAGTATGATCGAACCGCAGAAAAAGTACACTGCAGGAACGTCATTTCAAAACTTTTCAGGGGGGGGGGGGCAAAAGGTGCATACACAATGTAAAATTTACCAAAAAGTGGCAAAAACCACTCCCACTTATATGCCAATACATTGATTTCCCAAAGTCAGAGGGGGAGCAATTACCCCCCCTGCCCCCCCCCCTAAATGACGGGCCTGGTACACTGAAAAATGAATGTTGTTTTTACAGTAAAATACAGCTAATTTTATAGTAATATACTGTATAAAAGTTGCTAATTTTACAACAATACAATTGCTACCTTTACAGTAGTAAACTGTCAAATTGCCAATTTTTCAGTAATAAACTGTAAAACTTATTAACAGTTTATTACCGTGCATTTTATAGTTTTGAACTGGAACCTCTGCTACTAGTATTATACTGTTGCTTAAACAGTATAATACAGCTAAATTTTACGGCAATAAACTCTAAAAGAATTTTTTACTTTACAGTAAGAAGCTGTAAAATTGCTAGTTTTGCAGTTTTTTACTGTACAGTTTACAGTTTTAAATTAGAATCTCGGCTGCCAGAATTATACTGTAAAAATAACAGTTCATTTTTTGCAGTGTAGAAACCAGAAACAGCAAGTCATGTTCGTTGACAATAAAAAGAAATGTTTTAAAAACATTTTTAAAAGGCATGCCCTATTTTTTAAAATATTCTTAGTGTAGAACAGTAACGTGCCGATGTTAGTCCGTGGAGTTAGTGCAAACATATTTCACTTCCGGATACCAGTCTGAAATTTTTTGTGGGGCTTAAATTCACATAGTAGGACAAAAAAACGCCGGGAGACACTTGATCGGAGGTCAAGGTCATTCCGTGATGACGTCATCAAAATGGCCGCTTTTACAGGTAAATACGTTCGTTTAACTGCTTAACCCTCCATCATAGATTAAAATATTGCAAAACTCAAATATATCATCTGAAAGCTCTTTAAAAGAGCTATTTAGAAAAAATTAATTTTTCTTTCTGAGGTCAAGGGCCCACCTGTAATGACGTCATCAAAAATCTTTCTAGATAGCTCTTTTAAAGAGCTTTTAGATGATATATTTGAGTTTTGCAATATTTGAATCTATGATGTAGTTTTAGGGGGAGCTAAACAAACGTATTTACCTGTAAAAGCGGCCATTTTGACGACGTCAGTACAGGTGGAACCTTGACCTCAGAAAGAAAAATTAAATCTTTCTAAATAGATCTTTTAAAGCGCTTTCAGATGATATAGTTGAGTTTTGCAATATTTGAATCTATGATGGAGTTTTAAGCAGTTAAACGAACGTATTTACTTGTAAAAGCGGTAATTTTGATGACGTCATCACAGGTGAGCCCTTGACCTCAGAAAGAAAAATTAAATCTTTCTAAATAGATCTTTTAAAGCTCTTTCAGATGATATAGTTTAGTTTTGAAATATTTAAATATATGATAGAGTTTTAGGGGGAGTTAAACAAACATATTTACCTGTAAAAGCGGCCATTTTGATGACGTCCTTACAGGTAGGCCCTTGACCTCAGAAAGAAAAATTAAATATTTCTAAATGGCTCTTTTAAAGAGCTTTCAGATTATACATTTGAGTTTTGCAATATTTTAATCTATGATGGAGTTTTAAGCAATTAAACGAACGTATTTACTTGTAAAAGCGGCCATCTTGATGACGTCATCACGGGAGTTCATGACCCCTGATCAAGTGTCTCCCGGCGGTTTTTTGTTCTTATATATGTACCTAAGCTCTGTACCAAATTTCACACTGGTATCCGGAAGTGAAATATTTCGGCTGTTTTTGTCGCTAACTCCACAGACTATGTTGTAATGGTTTCATATCTATAAGTAAGTATGAGACCCCTAATTTGGTGACATTGACCAATTGTACGTTAATCCCGGAGTTGCTGCCATATTTCGTCACATTTACATTCAAACTCGTGCTTTGGCAATCTCATACATAAGGTACGGATTTTTGAGATTTGTTTTGTTGGCGCATTTGTTGGATTTTTTTGAGGAAGTGGTATTAGTTTTAGTTTATATCATAATTGTTTATATTTGGTAGATCATGAATCTCGATATCATATATAGTAAAAGAAAATCATAAAAACGTAAGTTTTAAATACGACAATTAAATGAAATTAACTATTAAGTTGAGTCAAAGCTTCTTTTAAACAAAATAAGCCACCAAATCAGCAAACAAATAATTAAATAGCAGTAAAAAAATAATAAAGTAAATAAATAAACTAAAAAAATAAAATAAAGGTATCAAGCCATTAAAGGCGTTTTCAGTGTCAATAAAATGTAAAATCAAATCATGAAGAATGTCCGCCAAAGGTAAGATGCCGCCAAACGCCAATTTACTCTTATTCGATTGTCACCAAACTATTTTTAAAAGCTTCAATTTCATGTTTAAAAAATATGCTAGAGGTGTTTTTCGTGGCATGCTGAATCTATATTAATGGCATCAAGAATAACAAAACGCAGTTTTCCGAAAGGAAAATATATCGATTGGCTCACACAAAACGTGCATGAAAAATTGCGGTAATATAATAAAAAAAGACATTGTTCACAATTTGTGATCTTATTTTATAACTCGTTTTTCGAGATATGAATCTACAATAGATATAAAATAATGTTGACTTCTTTATGCATTTTATATGTTTTAAAAGAGTGAAAATGGTACTTTTGCAAAACTCAAAATCACCAGAGATGAAAAACCTTAATCTAACTAGTAACACTTCTCTTACATTTGCTATTTTAAGTTTTCAGAACAAAGCGAACAAACCATACACAGAAATCTCTTTTTTCCGTTTCTTTTTGTCACTTCTTTTTAAAGTGAAGCATTCAAAGCGAAAACCAAATATAAAACCCATTGAAGTGAAAGAAAGTTTCATTCTGGCTGACAGTTTTTAGAAGTAGAGCGAAATTTCTCGCTTTGGGGGTTGAATAATGTTATCTTTAGAAATATGTGTTTTTCCTTTTGTAGATGTGGGAATTTTCCGTCTGTTTTTTTTTTTATTTTCTGAATTAAGTAAAAAGATGAAACGGAATTCAACTTCCAAGAAAATGTGGAATAAATTTCCCTTTCCTTGATACAAAAGGACAAAATTTTGCTCCCTTTAAATGTTTCGTAACATCTTTGCATCACTTATTGCGAATTTCTACGGTACTAAAGTTGCGTAAATATGTCTGACGTCATTGCAACGAAGAGAAAAAGTGAGAGAATCTCAGAGCCGAATTCAAGTGAAACACCATTGCAATCGTGTCAAGGCGATCGCAAATTGCAATCGCTACTTTAAGTCGAATTACATTAGAATCGCATCTAGTAGCGGTTGTAACGTATCCAAATTTGGGAATTTGCGATTGCATTAGTGAGTTATGATCGTCCGTGTTACACTTGAATTCCTGCCTAAGGATAATGAAATAACGGAGGAGCCAAATAAAATGATAAAATATTAAGTTTGCAGCGCCACCTAGTTAGTTTTATTTTAACTATGTAAACCAGGGGTGGCCAACTTTTTTAGGGAGAGTGCCACTATCTGGAGAGAAAAAGTTCAGCGTGCCACGTTGTATTTTTTCAACAAACTAAAATTTTTTTTTTAAGTTAAAAATAGATTTTTATGTTGGATGACTATGTAATTTTTACTTAAATGAAACATTTTTTCTCGTAAATCTGAGTAATTGAAATCTAGATGATAATAAAGATAAAACAAGTCCAAACTTAAGAGTTATCGTTAATAAACACTTTTATAAGTTCTGTTAGTTGGCTTATGCTTTAAATAGAATCAAATAACATCAAACATTCTATTCTAAAAATTAAACAGTCTGTCTAAAAGATACAACACTTATGAGTGTTGTATCCTTTTTACCAAGTCTTTAATTTTGGAATTAGTTCTTGACAATCCTAAGAAGTTTGAGTGTTTTAAGTGATATCAATTAATATTCAAATGTGTTTAGATTTCTTTGCATTCATAACAAAAAATATTTGCATTTTCCCCTCAATTTTGGATTTTTTTAAAAAGTCTTCGCTTGCCACTGTTAACTGCTCTGCCGTGCCGCTGGTTGGCCACCTCTGATGTAAACAAACTTATAGTTGTAAGTAACCGCCCCTAAGCAAGGGCTAAGGCAGAAACATGCAATACACCGGCAGTCCATGGTTGGAATAAACGAGCTGGCGGTGTATTGCAAACTTACAGTTGTTTCCAGTCAAAAAATACCTACCTATATACCAAAGTATTTAATAATACAAGTCATTCTTTAATATTTGATGCAAGAAAATGGATTTGTGTCCTCAATCATCCTCCTTATTCGTTTGATTTATCACCGTGTGACTATTTTCTGTTCTCGAGACTGAATACTAGTATGAAAGCAGCTCTTTGCGATGCTGCTTCATTCATTCAAACAGCTGCGACACAGGCACTATAGAAAATTCCCAAAACCAAATTTAAAATGGCTTTGGATAATATGGTTGACCTTTCAAAAGGTCTTATTTGAGGTAAATGGATCTTTATTTTGAAAAAATATCATCTCTAATTCTTTATTTATCAAATTAATTACAAAAAAAATTGAAAATCAGTAGGGTCTGAGGTTTCCCTATGCCTTAGGGTCCCTAAGAAAACTGTTTCTTGTCGCAGGTACCATCTGTCGGCCTCTCAGCAAAGTACAAGGAGTGGTACTTAAAAGCTTCAGCATTACAGCCATATAGGATTTATAATCTTTCATTAATGTAGGCAGGACTTCCAAGTCCTGTAGGGGCATAAGGGTTAAAACATATTTTATTTTGTCACTAAACATTTCGGTTATTTATAGATCACACTTTTCATGCTTCAAAATTATGTGCACATTTTCCCCCATGAAATCATAGTTTAAATACTACGAGAGCAAGATTCAAAGCTCTACTATGTAAGTTAGTTTATCCTAGCTTCCTCTTCACGCTCACTTGGTGGCAGACTTCTGTTGCAGGTGGCGCGGCTGTGCTGCAGGTGTGAAATAAGTCACACTTTTTCACAGGTGTTCGTATTATTTTGTCACCCATCTGTATGTCTCAATTTTAACCATTTATTTTTTACTGATTGCGAAACAGGGTTGATTGCTATAACTGGAACCCTTTTTAGAAAGTTCGTTTTTGAATTTTGTACAAAAATTTTGAAACAACATATTTTAAACGAACTGACTTATTTCTCTTGGAAATTATTAACAGACACGCGACCAGCATCATTTCCGAAAACCACGCTCTAAATATTTTTCTAACAATTATATTCTTTAAAAAATGACGTGGGTGACTCACTTACTCCATAGGAAGGATTAAGTGAGCCACCCCCAATTTATTTAAATTTTCGTGAACATACTTAACAAGGGAGTTTGTGGGTCTTATCTGATGAAGTATGTAATTTTAGTCTGTGTTTTTTTTTTGTAAACGCATCCATTAACAAGATATCTACTTACATTTAAATCTGTGTGGTGGAAAAAATCTGTGTGTGGCTTAAAAGAGAAAACAAAACAATTGCATCTATAAAATTCATGTCAAGTCTTTAGGAATACGTTTTGTTTTTACAGATAAATTACACACGCTAAGAAATATGAGTCGTTAAGAAATTTTTTAGATGTTGCTAATTTTATTTTTAACATAAGCTCTTCGACATAGAAAAAAGTTCCTTGAAGCTAAAGCGTATGCAAAACCTATCACTGTGACGAAATGTGACATGATCAGGGTAAAAAAGTGTAAAAGCTGTATGTATATTTCGGTTTTAGGAGGGAGGGGATCCACTATCCCCAGTGACCACTTCTCCAAACCAACCCATGCCACATTTTAATGTCAAGCATTTAAGACAAAAACTCCGTCAAGACCATACCGTATATTTTGATTTGAATCTTAAAACTACAAGAATTTCGGTATTTTTATGTTTGAAAAGGCAATTTTGAGTTGAAGTAAAACGTATTCTCAAGCGATAAATATTTGAAAACTATCAGAAACATGAAACGAATCTTTACTTTTACAGTCTTACGTGTCAAGGAGGGAAAAAAGTTGAAGATCATGTTCTGCATTTGATGGGCATTCGCGCCATTTCCTTTGAAGACGAAACAAATTCCAAAATTTTACAGCTTTTGATCGGCGACGTAGAAAACTTCTTTTACAACGTAAGAAATGTAGACACGTGTCGTAGTTTGGCAGCAGAGTTCGTTGGAATACATTGGCGAATACATTTGATTGTCAAAGAGCCGAAAGAATGAGCGCATTGAAATTCTGCATACATCAGCATTCGGCATCAGTTTCATTTATTTGTTTATCTTCTTTTTCTTTTTAACAAAACATGAGTGCTGCAGAAATTTCGGGAATCATATCAAATTATACGTTGACATTTTGTACATTTTTCTCGAGAATAACTATATTTGTATTGTCTTATTTGGACAGCACTGATGAGGGGCTTGAGGGCTTATGATTTACATCGCGGATTCTCAATTGTATGACGATAAGAGGGGAGCTGACTCATCCGACATTTTGGTTCCTAAACGGCGGGCGTGGAACCAGTAGTATCTGTACTCAAGTCGCATTGAAGAAAAGTGGAAGCTAAGCTTGAATTGTAGCTGCATAGATGATATTTGACTATTTTTGTCTATATGACAAAAACATTTCATAAACTCAGGCTAGAAACAAGTGCAATATGAAAATATACCCAGTTTCATGAAACATTTCCCAATAAACTGCTTTTAAATTTGAGAAATAAGTTATGTTTTTAAATTTACCTAATATGGTGCTTTATCCAACTAATCATAAGTTATTTTACGCCAGAGAAACCAGGTATAATATTAATGTGTTTCAAATACGTGTAACAAGGCCGGATGCAAGAATGCCTAGGAACCAAAATGTCGGACAAGTCAGCCTGTATGACTGACTGATCGACTTCGGTCCGAGAAACAATTTAGCTGGTCCTCAAAAATTTCTTTGTCTACATGTAGAATTTCTTCATTCGAAATAATAATTTATGTGATCGTATTTATAGTAATTTCGTGATTACTTTTCACAATTTGCAGGGGTATTCTCAAAAGTTTATTTTCTTATGTAGAGTTATAAAACTGAATTGCTCATTATTGAAGATAAACACCAACGTGAATAAAGCACAAATTAGGTAGAAAGTACAGTTCTCTCATAGCTTACATGTTGTGTGCTGAGCTTTTTGCGTTGATGAAGAGGCTTCATTATAGCCTTGAAATAGCTATTTACTGTACTTTCTACCTGATTTGTGATTTATTCACTTTGATTTTCAACTTCTATTGTATTTTAGCACAAAGCTTATTTGTTCAGTTTTCCACTTCTGTTGTTTCAGTTTACACTATGGTCCCCCAAATGAGCGAAAAAAAGTTATTTTAGCATATCTTAAAAACTACTGGATATTTTGAGCTCCCATTTTGGATTCTCTTTTAAAATCTCTTCTAGATTGTTTCGCCATCAAAATATTATGTGGTTCCAGATCATCAATTTTTCAAATATCAATTTCATAATTCATAAAAAAATCAAACTTTATCTGAGAGGAAATCAATGACGTTTTTACTATTGGGTTGGTTCATAATTTTTAAAAAATAAAAAACAATCTTTGTCGTACTCAACGTGGTTGAGGCATTATATGCATAGGCATCAAAATCCTTTTAACATTAGTTCAATTGTGAATCAACGACTGGTTCAAATTTCAAATGATTTGGCATACAAAGTGAAATGATGATGTTAATCACACAAATATATGATAAAAAGAGGGGTTATCACAGAAATTTCAAAGTTGAAGCCCATTTTTGTATGAAGACGACCCTTTAAGAACATGTGGCAACACCTTGGGATGCGCTGTCATGCAAATTGCGCAGCGCTTAAATAACCGTTGTCGCAGCGCCCCGGGAGGCGCGGTATGCTGCAGGAGTTGGTAGCTGATGAATTGTTGTTTATTCCTAGCTTGCGTTCCGAGGCGGAACGAGTTTATTTAGTTTGTGACAAGTTGGATTTAATTTATATACTTATGTTATAATAAATATTAAGTTTACAAGTATCTGCATGGTCTTATGTGCAACTGGTATTCCTTTCAACACTGGTAACCTTCTCCACACTGGTGACCCTTCACGCAAAATACCAGACAAAATGAAAAGACTGAATTTTTCGTCTTCAAGAAGTGCATTCGTCGTAGTAATTCTTCAGAAGGTAATTCCTTTCGATGGACATCTTCAAGTTATTTCGGTGTCTTGCCAATGTATTTCATGTGTCCTTTGAGGGTGTGTAATTTAACTTTGTTATTTGAGCTATTTAATATTGCTGTTTCAAATTGAGCAAATAGTGTTTCAGTTTAAATGGCTACTAACGAAAAGTTAAGAATAACAGAAAAGGAAGTACCTGTTGAAACTAGAGATTGTAATCGAGTTTCTGTAAAAGTACCTAATTTTTGGCCGAGTAATGCTAAGTTATTTTTTGTGCAACTCGAGGCTAGTTTTAGATTAGCAGCAGTTTCGGCTGAACAAACGCGATTTGATCACTTAGTTGCGTCACTAGATGCAGAAACTTTATCGCATGCAACAAATATTCTAAGTCAGCCGCCTGAAAATCCGTATACCGCGTTAAAACAAAGATTGTTAACTGAGTTTGAATTTTCTCAGAATCGAAAAGTTAAGACATTAATCGAAGATTTAGAATTGGGTGACAAATCCCCATCTATGTTGTTAAGAAAAATGAAAGAGTTAAGTGAAAGTCATGTAGATGATGATTTTTTGAAAAATATTTGGCTTCGCAGATTGCCGGTACCAGTGCAAACAATTTTAGCGACTAGCTCTGAAAATCTAGACAAGTTAGCGGAAATGGCCGATAAAATTTGTGAGTACACGGGGTTAGTTATAAACTCAATAGATAAGCAAGCTTTAAAATTGCGAACTGATAGTACTGAAATTCAGTTAGAACAATTGCAACTCAAGGTCGACGAACTCACTAAAATTGTTAAACCTCGCGGTCGCTCAAAATCTCCAAATCAGTCTCGGGGTCGTAGGCAATTAAATTATGGAGCTGGAAAGCGGGATAATTGGTTATGTTGGTACCATTTTAGATTTAAAGAAAAAGCTACTAAATGTATTAAACCTTGTGCTTTTGAATCAAAATTTTCAAATTCGTCCGAAGTTTCTACGACTTCTGCTAGGATAGGATTTAGTCGCAGATTGTATATTACTGATATTTTAACACAAACAAGTTATCTTATCGATACTGGCAGTGACGTTTCGTGTTATCCGAAATCTTTTTTGAATTTGAACGGGGGAAAAAAAGAATTCACGTTGTACGCTGCAAACGGATCTAAGATTGATACTTACGGTACTAAGTTGTTAAATTTAGATTTTGGGTTAACACGCAGATTGAGATTCCCATTTATAATTGCTGACGTTACAAAGCCTATCATTGGGGCGGATTTTTTGCAGCATTTCGGATTGCTAATGGACTTAAAAAAACGGCGTGTTGTAGACCCAGTAACTAAATTTAGTGCCAGCGGTAAATCGCTATGGTGTGATGTTCCGAATGTAAAAACTATTTATGGTAATTCCGAGTATCAAGAATTGTTAAGAAAATACCCGGAGATAACACAACTTAATGTTTTAGGACAAAGCGTTAGGAAACATAATACGGTTCATTATATTCCGACTGAGGGACCCCCAGTTTCAGCTAAAGCGCGTCGATTACATCCAACACAGCTTCGAATAGCTAAGCGGGAATTTGAATACATGATTGAAAAAGGGATTTGTAGACCGTCAAAAAGTAATTGGGCTAGTCCTTTACATATGGTCCCAAAAGGCGACTATGACTGGCGACCAACTGGCGACTATAGAGCGCTTAATCGTATAACAAAACAGGACAAATATCCAATTCCACATATTCAAGATTGTGTTAGCATTTTACCCGGAAAAAAGATATCCTCAAAAGTTGATTTGGTAAGGGCGTATCACCAAATTCCGGTAAATCCTCCGGATATTCCGAAAACTGCGATAATAACACCTTTTGGGTTATATGAATTTCCGTTTCTAAATTTCGGGTTATCTTCAGCAGCACAAACTTTTCAGCGTTTTTTGGATGAAGTTTTGAGAGGATTAAATTTCTGTTTTCCGTACTTAGATGATATTTTAATCGCTAGCGAAAATCACAAACAGCATAAAGAACATTTAGAGGAGATTTTCAAGCGTTTTCTTGATTACGGTATCGTAATAAACGAATCAAAATGTGAACTTGGGAAGGAAACTGTTGTTTTTTTGGGACATGCAATAAATAGTCAGGGGTGCACTCCAGATCCTAAAAAGGTGAAGGCCGTAGTTGATTTCCCTAAGCCCAAAACAATTGCGGAACTTAGACGTTTTTTGGGAATGGTAAACTATTATCATCGCTTTATTCCGGATATCGCGGTAATTTTAGCGCCACTTAATAAGTTTTTGATTAAAGCGAAAAAGCGCGATAAGAGAGAGATTCCGTGGGATATAATTTCGGAAACAAGCTTTGAGAAAATTAAGAAAGCTTTAGCAGAAGCGACTTTGCTTTATCACCCATCTCTTAATGCAAAACTTGCTTTTGCAACTGATTGCAGTGATTTTGCAATGGGTGGAGTATTGCATGAATTATCCCCCGATGGTCCCAAACCTTTAGGTTTTTTTTCGAAAAAGCTATCGCCCACGCAATGTAAATATTCAGCTTATGATCGGGAATTACTCGCTGCATATAGCGCGATTCAATATTTTCGGTACATGTTAGAGGCGAGAAAGTTTATTTTGTATGTAGATCATCGGCCTCTCATTTACGCATTTCGGCAAAAACAAGAAAAATCTTCCCCCCGCAGGATCCGTCAATTAGATTTTATATCTCAATTTACCAAGGACATTAGGTATTTACCGGGTAAGGGGAATTTAGTTGCTGACAGTTTATCAAGAATATCAGAGATCACGTTTTCATCTCTAGAGGACATAGACAGGTGGGTAAAATTACAGTCTGAGGATAAGGAGCTTCAGGACGTTTTAGAGGGACGAATTAGGTACAGCGGTAAATTATCTAAAGTTCCTATGCCTGGTACCGATAAATCTCTATACTGTGATATGTCAGGAAATTCTAATAGGTTCTATGTACCACAAAGTCTAAGGCGTAAAATATTTGATTCAATGCACGGATTGTCTCACCCTGGCATACGTGCTACAAAACGTCTAATTGATAGTAAATATATCTGGCCTAATTTAAACAAGGATGTAACTGCTTGGTGTAAAGCTTGTATACCGTGTCAGCGAACTAAGGTACATTTATATACTAAAACCCCATTAGTTGACTTTTTAGTTCCGGATGAGAGATTTTCTCATATACATTTAGATATAATTGGCCCTTTAGTACAAGTTAAAAATTTTAAATACTGTTTAACGATAGTGGATAGATTTACGAGGTGGCCTGAAGCCGTGCCAATTATGGATATAACAGCTGAAACAATTGCACGCGCATTCGTACAAGTGTGGGTTTCTCGTTTTGGTACCCCTCAAAGGATAACATGCGATAGGGGCAGACAATTTGAATCAGAACTTTTCACGGCGCTATCGCGCATGCTTGGTATAAAATTGGCTAGAACATCGCCGTATAGACCACAAACCAATGGAATGGTGGAACGTCTGCACCGACCTCTCAAGCAAGCTTTGATGTGCTACAACACAGATTGGCTCGAAGCTTTGCCATTGGTCCTCTTGGGACTCAGGTCCACGTTGCGCGAAGACCTTGGAGCGTCGGCGGCGCAATTAACTTACGGGACTTCACTGCGTTTACCGGGACAGTTATACGATGAAAATACGTTAAGTAATATGAATATTCCGGACTACGTGACCCATATTCAGAAGCTACTGAGATCGGTAAGTCCTGCATCTCCGTTAAGGCACGGCCAACAGAAGATTTATGTCCCAAGGGAATTAAGAGACTGTTCGCATGTTTTTCTGCGGTTAGACAACGTAAGAAGGTCACTGCAGCCACCGTAAGAAGGACCTTTTAAAGTCCTAAAAAGAATGGAAAAAAACTTTTTAATTTTAGTTAACGGTAAAGAAAAAATCGTGCATATGGACCGGCTGAAACCAGCATTTTTAATGGCTGGGGATTCCAGCACAGAGACTCCAGAGGTCATAACAAGGTATGGCCGTAAAGTCCGTTTTCGTCTCCCACTGGTCCTGTGAGACTGGCGGGGGAGTGTGTGGCAACACCTTGGGATGCGCTGTCATGCAAATTGCGCAGCGATTGAATAACCGTTGTCGCAGCGCCCCGGGAGGCGCGGTATGCTGCAGGAGTTGGTAGCTGATGAATTGTTGTTTATTCCTAGCTTGCGTTCCGAGGCGGAACGAGTTTATTTAGTTTGTGACAAGTTGGATTTAATTTATATACTTATGTTATAATAAATATTAAGTTTACAAGTATCTGCATGGTCTTATGTGCAACTGGTATTCCTTTCAACACTGGTAACCTTCTCCACAAACAATTTACTATAAGATATGTGCACAGCTTATTATTCCTGAAAAAATAATATCTTACATGTGTCTCAATAGTCTTTGAATACAAGCGAGTGTTTCGGTTTTTTTTTCTATGACAGTACCATAATCGCCTTATACGTTTCATAATCTGATGTTCAATTAACACGCGCTCCGAGAAATTAGTGTTAAAAAATACGTAGCTGGTAAAAAAGGGATCTTTCTACTGTCCGTTTGTTCTTAGGTATATATTCGCGTAAATAAAAACTTATAAACATTCATTCGAAAATGAAAATATAAACTGAAATTGGAACTATTAAAAGAAATAATACTAGTTGTGCTTCATATTAAGAATCTAAAAAAAATACATACATTAGAGAAAAATAGTTTCTCTGGTGGAATTCTTTCAGTTTTGTTTTTTATCTTTTTTTTAAATTACTATACACAAACAAATTCCTAAGTATTTCTGGATCTTCATATTAAGGACTGCAATTACAAGATTGAATTTTTCATTTTTAAATGCAGTTATATTCATCAAATGTACCTGTTCTGGCAACTTTGTGCGAAAGCGATTACTCTAAAACTAATGTAATGGACTACATTCAGGCTACTACAGACTAAAATAAGTTAATAATCTTCTTTCAAGCAGTATTGTCTGCATTTACAGTAACTCTATTTGCTTGAACAAATTTTTCCTCCAGTCCTAAGGAACCTATCGGAATAGCAATTCGAAAGAAAGGAACGACACGAAACATTTCTAATCTTTTACAGTTCCTGAATGGCAACATGTCTTCTTATGTGCGAGAGACGAAAATGGAGAAAGAAAAAAAAAATGGCGCTATGTAAAATAGTCAAATCACATCAGCAAGCTTTTTCGTTCAACCTGAAAATGGTTTCCTTGGAAGTGAGAACCTGAAAATAGAAATCTCATTTTCGAGGCAGTATAAGTCATGAAATACAGTATTTCAATTTGTTTGTTTTGTATTTTTGTCACGAAGGAAGCGTTATTTGAAAAGAAATCTTATCGCATGAATTTCACTGATCCATGCCGTGAATTGGCAATACCATAGGGAAATAAATGTTTTGCCATACTTCATATTTTGTATAGCGAAAAAGTATTGCAGCATATTTCTTATTTCATACCTTATAAGGAAAACCAGTTTGAGTTAAAATTTTTCAATTCATGTCACATAAATTCTACCTAGAACTTTGATATAAAATCTTGAAAATGGTTTTTAATATTTCAAATAGAAAATTTTGACACTAAAATGTCATTGATCATAATTTTAAGGAATATATTTTAGAAAGTAAAATTACTATGTCTCAAGGAAAAAGGCAAATTAAGCATAAATTAAAAAAAATAATTTTATAATTATTTAACTTGATTGAATACAGATTACTGTTAAGTGTAACGTTAAGACTAGAATTTGTGAATGTTTACTTCCTTTTGGTGTACCAGGGAAGGGTGAATATTTATGAGATGATATACGTATTTTTTTTAGCAGTTTTGTTGAAGTAATTCAACTGAACATAGCGACCATAACTTGTACATTTTTTTCTTAATTCCCCTCAAAAAAAAGCTAAACATTGTTAAAGTCATGCTTTAAATTATGAAAGCCACAAAAAGCAACGCTTAAAAATAACTGAAAAATTTCTAAAATATGCGAAAAAATTACGTAAACTCAAGTAGCCGAATTAAATACAAAACCTTTTTATGAGGTACATTTTACTTATAGTTAAAATCTTTTCAAACTAAAAGAGAAAAAAATATTGAATTCGGGTCAGTGTGTTGTTACACTTTGTGACAGAAAAATATGATTCACCAGGAAAGTGCGGCAAGAATGAAGAGAGCTTTTGCACACATAAAGGCAGCACTAATACAAGAAAGTAAGTACAAAATGGACGCAAAACTAAAATTTATCTTAGGAAAACTTCAGTTAAATTCATGTCACATAAATTCTACCTACAACTTTGACATAAAATTGTAAAAATGCTTCTTAATATTTCAAATTCATAATTTTTATCAATAAAGTTATTGATTATAATTTTAAGGAATATATTCTATAAAGTAATATTACTATGGTTCAAGGAAATAGACAAAGCATGATTTTTTCAAAACATCTTCTGATAATGTAACTTGATTAAATGCAGATTATTATTTAGAGTTACGTTTAAGTTTGAACTTTAAACGGTTAACTTCTTTTTGGAGTACTAGGGATAGGCGGCTGTTACAGAGATGAGTTAGGTAAATTTCTTACTATTTTTTTTCAAAGTAATTCTACTGAAATTAGCGCTTATAGCCTGTCATTTTTTTTGCCTTATTCCCCCAAAATAACAAAATATTGTTAATGATACTTTTAACTATGAAAGTCGCTCTAAACAACGCTTAAAAGTCTCTGAAAATTTTCTAAAACGTACTTACAAAATCAAACAATCCGCGGTGCTATTACATAAAATCAAGTAATCTTATGAAATGCAAACCCTTTTTATAATATATTTTTTACTGATAGCTCAAATCTTCCCGAGAGAGAGGGAAAGAAACATTGAGTTCGGGACAATTAGGTACTTTGTAACAGAAAAAAATCGACGCACCATTAGGTTTTGCTATAATGAAATGAAATGTTACACTCCTTTGGGCAACATTATTGTAAGAAACTAAGTACAAAATGAAAGCAAAATTATTATTTACAATAGGAAAAATTCACAATGAATGTAGGTTTTAGTACCTTGTTGACCCACCTCTAACGTGGATGCACAATGAGATACAGACAAGCTATGAAAGTCTTATACGATGTTCTACTCTACACCATCTCGTTACACAGTTAATGTAAACGCTCCACTAATTCGATCCAATTGTAGGCTGTCCAGATTACCCTTCTAAGTGATTTCTGTCTTCACTTTTTCAAAATTAAAAAATTCTATCAATTTCTATGAACATTTGATGCAAAATATATTTCCATGCACATGCACATGTAAAAAAGGTTTGATTAAGTGCAGTAAATTGACATAAAACCGATGATTTATTTTTAAATCAATCAATTTTGAGTACTCATGAGCGGCATATCTATTACACATCAGCATTCACTACAATAAAATTATTTTACGTGGTAATACTTACACTTAAGACTCCCCAAGTACCATCTTCCACTCGGTAAAGGTCATAGGAAAACTTTAAGTCATGAGCAAATTTTTGGAGCAAATCGATGCAAAACCCGGAGCAACATCTGTACAGGTTGGGATTCTTAATGGCCATGGAATGGTTCATTCTGAAAGAGACATAATATTTCTAAAAATGTTTTCTGAGTATTGTATAGTTCTGTTCAGGGAACCGGACGAACTGCGCAATTGTGAAAAAACTTTAAAAAGGTAACTTTCAAAAGAGCGTATTAAGACTTTATCTCACCAAAAAGCATTTGCACTTGTGCCCCATAATCGAGTCAGTCAAGATGCCAAACGTAAAAATAAGTGGTTAACATCTGCCCATAAAATCGTTAAAAAAATTTCTCCCATTACTCCCTTAAACTCGCTAAATTTAGCTACTTTTTTTTAAATTTCGGCTGCCTTTGAGACTTAATATCTTAATAATGGGGAAATGCTGGCAAAAAGGAAATTCTTCCTAAAAATCGAAGTGGCCCAATTGAGACAAAAATAAGTACTTACTTTTCGCGTGTAAACGCTTATAAACATAAGACCAATACCAAGGCAACCAATTTTGTATCATTGCTGTATTTCCAATTCAAGCTATCTTCTGAATTAAGTAGAAGCTGGTCTGAGTTTATTAGCCGTTATATAAATAAACATACATTGATGAACTACTTTGCTATAGTTACTTTACTCTCGGAACAATATTTAGAATAGCTTTGTGAAAAAAAGTTTACATGTACCTGATTGTGGCTTAAGATAGGGTATTTCACAGTATAAGACACAGCCCTACATATGCTGTCTTTGGAAGCTTTTCCTTCTTACCGTGGGACTGTGCCCTAATCTGTGAAATACCCGTGAAAAAAAAATACTTGTAGTTCAAAAGGAGAGTTCGTTTAAATACTCTTTGACGTTTCAATCTTAAAAATGATCGCTCCAACTCTCAAATACTATTTATAGATAGATACTCGTATTGCAACTACAGCGTCCAACGCCTCCAACTCGTTAACTTTCTATTTCATGCTGACGAGTGCTAAAATGCATGAACCTATTCGAAAATATCTTAATAACAATTCTTCACACTGTCAAAATTCCATTCATGTGGCTTTTAAGCAGTAAATAGGATACTTACCCAAACAATTTGTGTTCTGGAGCAATGCGACATCTCACAGACCTGCTGATGGTGCACTCTCCAGTTTCGTTGTCTGGCGGAAGAACATTTACAAAAGGTGGCTCGTCTAAAAAGGTCACTTTAAGGTTAAACTTCTCTGGCACTCCTGGTGGTGGAACGGGGCTGTTTCCCGGCCAAACAATATCTTTGATGTCTAATCCTGTGTCTGTCCATACACCAATCTGCACAGTGTTATAAATAAACAATAGATGGAGGACATGAATTAACAGAAGTTCGTGAGAAATATTCATTTCAGAAATGGGGCACATTTGACACACTTGGATGAAATTGTAATGGCTGAAAGCAAGTTAGCTGCGGAAAAACTTACAAATAACTTACTTATGCAATCATTCATTGTTTATTGATTTTTCCATGTTTTTTTTTTATTTCTATGATCTAAAACCTATAGTTTTCATTTCGTATGATAATAGAAAATTAATAATCACTAGGCTTTTCACAGCTAGTGTCAATAGCATTTTCCCCGTACCCTATCCGTCTATTTTGGACTCTCATTGGTTTTCAGTTATTGAGCTACATTAACTTTACTTCGTCATCATTCTACACATGAGGCAAAACAGAGTGTCTTATTGCTTGTTCAAATACAATACACGAAACTGCAGTCCATGGGTCGAAATGGCCGAGTTGGCGGTGTATTGCATGTTCATGCCTTAGCCCTTGCTTAGGGGCGGTTACTCACTGCTTTATAATCTTCAGATGTCAATCTTTTGAGTCGCTCGCTGCTTTAGAACAATTTCGACAGTTAGTGGTAACTATCTACGGACAAAATGCAGAAAAATATTTTTAAAAATAAAAAATGATCATTATATCCAATATTTTTCAAAATCCTGGCACTGAAATTGAACAAATAAAAATATTTGATGCGAAAATATGAGATTAAATGCCTATGTAAATGAAGAATAGGAATATGTTTCTTGATTCTTACTGTTTCTATAAAATGTAGTATAAACAGCTGGAACCTGTTTATGGTCAGGAACTTAAGTAGGGAAATCTTTTATTACATATCACGTGTAGTAAAAAGATACGTGTATAAATCTTATTCAGAAGAAATCATATACCTTTTCCCATATGCTTTTGTTGTTTAGATTCAGGACTTGAAGCTCTACGTATTTCAATGATCCATCTAAATTGAAACTTATTTCAGGGCCCGTTTTTACTCTGAACTTGACGCTTCTTAAGTACCTGAAAGTAAAGAAGAATACTTTAATTTGAAAATAAAAAGACAATTTTTAATCAAAATAAAACACGATTCTACAAAAATTAATTAAAAATAGTATTGAAATAGAATTTTGTATTAGAATGCCTATCGCATTAAAACATATTTTGCAACAAATACATTTTAACTACGTAGAGAAATATTTTGAACATAAGCTGTACTTTTTCACCCGATAATTTGTTTGTCAAAGTCAAATTTAACAAAATGATCGAAACGTCTTGCTTTTGATACTTAAGAGTTATTCATCGAATCCATCAAAATAAAGAAAGCCGTGTGTGTGTGTGTGTGTGTGTGTGTATTTTAGTTTTTAGATGTTGATTGACTTGGTTTTGTCTTAGCGACAACACTGATTGCCTCACTTCTCATACTTTAATATAGTTGCATAGAAGAGATTTGCGAAATGCACTCCATAATAAAAAAATACCTACTAGGAAGGAATTGCCAGAATGATAGGAAATTTTAAATTCGTGAAAGCGACACTGATAAAAGAAAATGTTTTCAAAATGAAAGTAAAATGATGATTACGTATTATTTCTGAAATTTTTTTAAAATAATGGATGTTTTAATGTTGGTCTTGTTGGAACACCTCTAGTATAACTGTACAATTGCGATGCTGATGAGGAATGACACTCAAAAGCATCATACAATGCCTTACGTCATCTTGTTCCATATTTACTGAAAGCTCGATTAATTCAATAACACTCGTAGGCTATCTAAGTCATTGTCAAAAGTGATCTCAGATATGCTCTAGCTGTGACAAATCAGGAGCTCGAGCAGGCCGGAGGAGGTTATAATGTGGAAGAGGAATTTGCCTGACAACCTTGATATGTGTGTCAAAGCATTGTTTTTTCTTTTTTAAGGCTCCAGGGAATACTATCACGAGTGCCAATACGCGTGTTTGAATCATGCCCCAAGTACACTATAAGGTTGTCCTTGTTTTCTGGATCAATATTATTAATTTTCATGCTTTGTATACAATTGAACTCCATCGAATCACTTAAGCTGTGGGCGCGGCGTGCAGCTGAAAAGTAAAAACACTATTTGGACGTTCTCAGCCGAGTATGCACAATCGTACATGATTGATATCGCTGCTGAAATTGAATCTTGATTCGCCGCTAAAGACAATCTGGATCCATTAAGTTGCCGTCCGATGCTGTCAAACCTGACTGTACTCCAACTAGACGGAGCAATGGGAAAACCCCTGTCCTATCTGTGCTTTCAGCGGCACACCGCACCTGCAGTTGGAGTAATATTGTAGGGGTCATATTATGCATGGTGTTTTAAAATATTAATCCATCTGACCATGACAGCCTGACTGAACGTTTGTGTCACGCTTTTTCTACAAGTATCGGCACTCATTTCAGGGCGCTTTTCAAGCTCTAAGAAGTACATAAAGTATGCTTCAGCGTTCATGTATTTCAGCGTTACTTCGATTCTTGACTATTTTCTTATTACCAAGAGAAAACATACGTTAGGGTTAATATGAATAAAAAAAATTAAATTCGTTACAATCAAAAGATCATAGCAAAATACAGTTTTTGATGTTTATATCATTTGCTCTGGTCCTCCGATTATCGAGATAGAAGGCCTATTAGTCTAGCAGCATTTTAAGAAGCGTTGCTAAACTTAGTCAGAAGTGCACCAGTATGCTCAGGCATGATTTGAAATACTTGGTACGGGAATGGCTTATTGTAAATGGAGCCATCTGTATTTCAAACAACTTCTAAATTTTGTTTTAAACTGAAGATTGAAAATTATAATTGCTGCACCAAATTAAAGCTCATCAAAGTAATTGGAGTCAGAATTGTGTCAGGATATTTCTCGGTCATACTGCAGTGCTAGCACAAAAGTGGTATCTTGTGGTCTAGTTCCAACGGAGATATTATTCTTTAAAGTTTTGAGCCACCATGTACTCGATTCATATGATACGTTCTCAGAATTAAAAAGAATCCTGTTCTCAAATGATCATAAAACAGTGTATTCAAGTAAAATACATCATAAAGAACCACCTGATGACAATAACTCAATTTTACTAAAAATAGCAGGCACGACTTTTGTGCTTAGCACGGCAGCCTAGCAAGTGTCAAAGTAGAGCTCCTTTAGAGGACAGGTTGACTTGTCTGACATTTTGGTTCTAAGACATACTTTGACCCAGCCTTGTTACGGGTATTTGAAACACATTAAGATTATACCTGGTTGCTCTGGCGTAAAATAACTAATGATTAGTTGGATAAAGCACCATATTAGGTAAATTAAAAAAGATAACTTATTTCTCGAATTTAAAAACAGTTTATTGGAAAATGTTTCATGAAATTGGGTCTATTTTCAGATTGCACTTGTTTTAAGCCTGAGTTCATGAAATGTTTTTTTCATATAGACAAAAATAGTCAAATATCATCTATGCAGCTACAGTTCAAGCTTAGTTTCCACTTTTCTTCAATGCGACTTGAGTATTGATACCAGTGGTTCCACGCCCACCGTTTTGGAACCAAAATGGCTGATGAGTCAGCTCCCCTCCTATAGGAGCCTTATGTCAAAGGATTTCCTTTTTCCCATTTGGTGGCTCGTCTAAAAAGGTCACTTTAAGGTTAATCTTCTCTAAACCATTAGTGCCTTCTTTGGCCTTTTTGATACCGTGATTAGAAAGAAATAAAAAATCAGCGCAGTACCATAATTAACACTATCAAATTGGAAAAACAACTTGGTAAAACTAACTTAATAGTGAAATATGTAATTATTTTTTATTATATACACTTATAAATTCTCAAACAAGCTAAACACACCTAAACGCAAAGAACATTAAGAAAACAAAGTTATTAGTTTTCCAAATGAACAGGCGCTTCGAAATAAAACTTAGCCGATCTTTCTTTGGCATAAAACGAAATTTTATACTTCGTAGAATTTAGATCTAAAATTTTTTCAATATAAGTCTGTGTTTTTTTCAAAGGGAAGAACATCTTTCTACTTTTTAAAAATATGTTAATGAAAAAATATTTATTATTTTAACTTTTGGGTTTTTAGTAAAAATGCTTAAAATTATGTCTGCAGAATCGAACGCCAGGCTTTGTACATGTTCCCATTTACGATAAGACTATCAAATCAAAAATATTCTTCATGAACACATTGCACTGCACAACTTTCTGAAAAATTGATTTCCGAATGTACCTCATGTTTCATCAAAAGATGTTACCTATTGAATTCTCTTTAGAAAGTTTTGCGCAGAATTTATGAGTTTTTAAAAAGAGAAATTTTAATCAAAAATAGAAAAATAAGGCGGAGAATTTCTGGCGAAATGCTCTAAAAAAAGTTTCGTTCAGTCAGATTATTCCGTGAAAAATGGTAAGGGGATATGCGTACATAAGTGCAAACAGACAAACTATTATTACTTATAGAGTTTTGTTAAAAACTTATTTATTGAGATTTCAATTATTGTTATTTTATCAATATATTACAAAGGAAGGGAAATATTCATTAACTTTTTTCAGTTTGTTTTCTTTTTTTCTGCTTCAGAATCTTTTTTTTTTTTTTTTTTCATTTTACTAAAACATTGGCCCAGAAAGAACCTTAGCCAACTAAAAATAATAAAGTGCTTAGCATAATAATAACCGAAGACAATTCGCTAAAACTAACTACACTACCAGGTAAAAAAATATATACCAAAATATTAATTGCTAAATTCAACTATTTCAATTTACTTTGAAATTTCAGTACAGTGAACACTGAAATTCACGTTTTGTTTCAACGTCCTCATCCAAAAAAAAATAAAAAAATCTCTAAGCAATTTCATAAGTTTTTACTACTTAAATTCTAATGTGAATGAACTGCATTGTTTTATAAACCTGAAGTTTTTAATCAATTAAACTGCATTTTTGATAAATTATTTATTTTCATGGAAAGGCCTGTGTAGGGAATCAGTTCGTTTCTAGATAATAAGAACTGATGAATTTTCAAGTACACAAAAGCTCATACTTATGCGGAGAAACATAGCTAGGAAGAAGATTAAATTTACTTACTCGTTTCTGATCTGTTAAAAACTATATTACAATAATTTTAACACTTTTCTTCGCCATAGTTGTTTGTAAATGAAATTTAACTCATCGATTATCAACCTTTTTCTAAACAAACATAGTAACAACCAGTAATATTTTTAACTCGATATATATAATAAAAAAAGTTATGATTTTTCTACATTGTGCTTTACTAGGTAACCTTTGTAATTAATGAACGCTCTTTCGTCACATGAGGGAGCGTTTTGTAATCGTAAGCTAACTCATCGACATTTTGATTCCAAAACGGTGGGCGTGGAACCACTGGTAACTGTACTCAAGTCGCATTGAAGAAAAGTGGAAGCTAAGCTTGAATTGTAGCTGCATAGAGGATATTTGACTATTTTTGTCTGTATGACAAAAACATTTCATAAACTCAGGCTTAAAACAAGTGCAATATGAAAATAGACCCAGTTTCATGAAACATTTCCCAATAAACTGCTTTTAAATTTGAGAAATAAGTTATGTTTTTAAATTTACCTAACATGGTGCTTTATCCAACTAATCATAAGTTATTTTACGCCAGAACAACTAGGTATAATATTAATGTGTTTCAAATACCTGTAACAAGGCTGGATCCAGGACTGTCATAGAATCAAAATGTCGGACAGGTCAGCCTGCCCTCTAAAGGAGCTCTATGTAATCGTAAATCGCTAATTAGTTATTACAACTGTAATCATCTTGCGCGGCAGCAGTGGTGTGTTATGACATCAGCAATCCTTATGTTATATATTATTGTTTTCACATCAGAAGACGGCACTGTTACATGTACATTTTCAATTAATGTGCTTTTTTTGTGTCACTTTAAGTCAAAAAAAAAAAAAAAAAAAAGCACAAAATACTCACGTTTTAGTTTTAAAGTTTTACTGGTGTAAATAATATGTTGTGTTAAGAGTACAAATTTTGTTCAAAATAAATGGATCAATTGATAAGCTTTCATTAAAGTAATTAATTCATGTCTAAATTCACTTTTTTATAGGAGCGAAATAGCGCTTTTTTATTCAATTAATATATTTTATTGAATATTTGTTGGATTTTAGAAGAACATTTCAGAGGAAAAAATAGTGCAAAATGCAATTAAATTCAACAATAAAATGGGTTTCTATTAGATTTGTGAACTCGAAACTAAAAATAGTGTATATATTTTATATTGCATATTGCTTACAAAACTGAAGCCCTTTAAAATGAAAAACAAAAACCCTTATCAATTTTTAGAACAGTAATAAAAAAAAAAAGGAATCGAACACTTTTTTGTGACTATACAAAGAATGACTTCTTTTAAAGCTATTATCATTCCTTTCTTGACTAAGCAATGTTTCCACTACTCAGGAATTTGGACAGAGAGACTTTTTTAGTTTCTTAAAAAAAAGAGAGATAAAGAAGAAAAAACATGTTTCTGGAACCTTTTCCTTCTTTCTCCAGCGTCAAAAAGTATTTCCTTGAACTAGTATATTTTCAGTTCGCAAGAGCCAGAGCCCATTAATGCTTTTTGAGCAGAAGAGAATAATACGCATCGAAGGACATAGCAGTTTCTGCAGCTATCTCAGAAAATGATTTTGAAACATGGGAGAATTTGAAAGTAAAACTAACTTTAATCAGTACGCTTACAGATCAATGAATTAATTTCTTCCTGTAAAGTTATTTGTAGTAGATTCTGAACAACATTTAAGCACTGAAACCGCTCATACAAAATCTTGTTTCCACTGTTATTTGTTTAAGCTGACTTATAATTTAAAATTAATAAGCCAATCCTAACTCTTAGATTTTATTTACTTTTTAATGATAATCAACTGTGCAGTTTGAAGTTCCTAATTTTTGTATGTGAAACAGTTTGAACCGTGAGTTAATTTTAAAATGCTCAGTTTTTATAGACAAAGTAAATTGTGGTTTACGGTTCGTTGTTAACTCACAGTTTAATTGATTGTCAAATATTGTATCATTGAGTCAGCTACCGAATCTCTGGTTTCAATTAATCTTTTATTAATGAGTAAACTTTTGGTTCGCAGTTTTAATGTAACAATAAGTTTTTAATCATGTGGAAACCTTATAACTCAGTTTCTATTCTTTTATTAAATGGAGTTTAAGATTGAATTTCGTTATTAAATTTGCATTAAATTATTATATTATGGTATCAATGTTTCGTATACAGTTTTACTCCGTATTTTTCCTTAAGTTAGAAAATCCTTGATTTTCAGATTTTCCCGGCAGTTAAGTTTCGTTTATAGGTCAAGCAATTTTTTACTCTCGAATTTAAATTAGTTTTCTCTGTAATGATAAGTGATGGAAAGTAGCGAGCCATTACAATGAAAGTATTAACCATTTAAGCGGTCAATTATTTTACCAGAAATGCTTCCAAAAAAGGAATTTTTTTTTCATTGCATATAGTTAAGTACCATACTTAACAGAATAAGAATATTAAGAATTTTTTACTTTTATTTTTCGTTTTCAATGCTTTTACAACATTGTTTTTTTTTTTCAATTTTGGTCATAAAACCCCGAAATATTTGCTTTTTTCATTGTACATTCTGCATGCAGTAATGAATGGTTTACAAATTATGCAAAAATTTCTCTCACTCTTACTGTGAATTTTGATGTTTACAATTTTCCGAACAGTTCGGGCAAACCAGAAAAGGGAATCTGAAAATATCGATGCCCGTACGCCGTACGGGCAAACCAGATGAGGCCAATTTCGGGTAGCACGTACACCGTACGGGCAAACCGCTTAAAGGGTTAAAAGTTAAGGAAGGACAGAAAAATTAGTTATCTAGTTAAACTGTTGCATTTGCATAAACTATTGTTTATTTTGAGTCACAACACTGTGGCCAAATGCGCACAAAATTATAACAATAATAGAAACAAAGACAAAAGTTTTAATTTTTCTTCACAAACGCCTCTTAAGTAATATATTTTTTAAGAAACATGAAAAAAACTGAAAATCCTGAACCCCTTACCCATTTTTTTTTAGTTTTCTGTAACAATTTTTTTGCACTGATAAATGTCTTTGAAACGATTGTTTGTTGAAACTTTTTCGTATTTAAACTATCCCATGACCTTCTTTCATTCCATCTGCTTGCTGGGCACTGAAGAAGGAAGCTGTTTCATCCGAAACATGTTTGCCCCCTTTTAAAACTCTTAATCTTATTTGTGCTTTTCAACGTTTTTTCTCATTTTATTTTACCTGATTTATGCACAAAGCTATCGCTTTTTAATTATTCTATACAGGTTTCCAATTTCTAACTTGTTCGTTATCGTGCTTACTTCTGGCCCTTGCCGACTCTACTGGCGGCTTCATACAAAAAAATAAAGTATTTTTTAAAAACTTCAACCTAATTTTTAACCAAATGAGATATCACATTAGAAAGAGTAGAGGACTTACTTAAAAAGGAGTTTGCCTCTGTTCCATCGAGGCTGGCCAGTTCCGTTGCACGTCAGGTTTGGCGTCAAACTTATGTTGGCGTTCTTTGGGTCACTCGTGAACAGCTCCAGGCCGTGGCCAAACACGATGGCAGCTCTCTCGAGTTCATCCCACAATCTGTGCATAGTGGTGTTAAAATAAACACCTGAAATCAAAACAACAAAGTTACAGTCGCTTTCTTTAAAACATATGTAATTTGACGTTTAAAGACATTGCGGCAGATTATTACAAATTCCTTAAATTTATTTATTTCAATACTGTATTTGCTATAAAAGACTTATGCAAATGATGGAAACTACTTATTTTCGAATAATTTAACGCAGACATTTTAGATTTTATCTGGAAAACCTATCAACTTTTTTGCGAAAATTAGCAGCAAGAAATGATTGCGAGTGATTTGGGAGTCAACCCCCAGAATTGTAGAGTTGTTTAAAATCAATAAACCAGAGTGAGTTTCAAATCAATTTTGTTTACTGCATGTATGGTATGAGGTGTGTTAATTTATTCAAGATAACTGCAGGATTAATCCTTAACGATATGATTTTGGCACTCTTTGAGAGCAAAATATGTTGTTTTACAATTGAAAAAAATCCACAAAAATAAATTGACTCTCCTTGATGTTTTTTATTTTTAGTCTAATGTAAAGAAAAAATCACAATTAAAAACAGATTACAGATTACAGAGAACTAGAAACTAGAAATGCATCGATTTTGGGAGGCGAGGACACAGAATGGATTATTATACATTATTAACAGTAAATTAGCAGAGTTGAAAGATCCAAGACTATGTGAAAAGACCGAAAGAAGCCTTACATTTTTTGGCATCCCTTTTATTTTATTACTTTCTGAAGAAATAATTAGTAAGAGACTGCTTGCGCAAAATTTTCCGTAAACATTTTTTCAAACATTTTTCCTTAACAAACAAAAACAAAAACAAAAAAAAAAAAAAAAAAAAAAAAATCAAAATTTCAAAGTTTTTGCCATCTATTTGCCAATCCATGGTCATGGGGCTTCATTTTTGTTGTTGTATTTCTGGGGTATACATCACCCTCACAGTTGAAAACCTTCATGGAACCCTCCACTCTGTGTTCCCAACAAAAAACTCCTTTTTTCGTTTTGTCATTTATGCTTTTTAATTTCATTTTTACTTTATTAAAAAAAGTGCTTTGCTTAAATATTGTAACAGACTAATCTTATTCAATAATCCAGAGAAATTATTCGAATAATCGGGGATCTTTAACTTTGCACCTATTGGAAAATATTTGGTTTAGGAAGGCTTTATTCTTGTAAGCGAAGTATTTCTTTATCCGCTGCTCAAGTAAGATGGGCTAACAGTAATTTAAAAAGTAATGAAAAACTTTTCAATTTAAAGAAGGTCAAAATCTTTTTATTTTTTCTCCTGGAACTTGATATTAAAAAAAAAAAATACTTTTTATATTTAAAAGTAAAAATAAGTAATTATTGTAACAATTAAACTTAAAAAAATAAGATTTGGGAAAAACGTAAGTAATGACGGAAACTAATAACCACAACATTCATGTACTAAAATGTAACGCAGGATGCGATTATGTTACATCTTTGAACGGCAGTCAAATGTTTCTGCCGACCAGAGCAAGCTCGCTGTCCTAGAGGTAGATAATCGTTTTTTATAGGGACTTTCCATAAATGTCACTTTTTATTAGCATATTTGTAACTCCTTCCTACCTAGGCCATAATGCCGGGGATCTCCAAGTGGTGTGGCTTGGATAACGCTCAATCCCGCGTTCTAGCACTTGCGGATGTCTGGCTAGAATCTGTATCTGGACAGCGTCAATTGATAGAAACATTTCGTAAGCTCCGGACCATATATGTCTCTGACTCTACGTCGTCTAGAAACCTAATTAATCTGAACTGTTTCTAATGGAATAGGGAGTTACCTCCTGACAACGTTTGCAGAAGCGCGATCAGATGGTAAAGTGTTCCTCTTATTGGATAACGCTAAATACCGCGTTCCAGCACTTGCGGATGTCTGGCTAGAATCTGTATCTGGACAGCGTCAATTGATAGAAACATTTCAAAAGCAATGGGCGCCTCCGGACCATATCTGTCTCTGACTCTACGTCGTCTAGAGACCTAATTAATCTGAACTGTTTCTAATGGAATAGGTAGTTACATCCTGACAACGTTTGCAGAAGCGCGTTCAGATGGTAAAGTGTTCCTCTTATTGAGTACCCTTCCTTCGCGTATCACAACGTGTCACACTTCATCCTGTCCTCCCCCCCTTCCTGTTGTCACTTGTTACGATACTTTTCATCGACATATTCGTACAAAAATAAAAAGAGTGGTGATGTCCCACGTCTTGTTACTCCTTTTCTCCTCCTTGTCACACTATTCTGAATAATAACCCTCCCCAGTAAAATTTGACGTCATCCCGAACTTACATTTCTTAGTTTGGTTCAACCCGAGTCCTTAACGATCGGTTCAAGAAGAACTTGCATGAATACATTGAAGAACAAAATGGCGTTAAAGAAAAGTTTCCTTTTTGCGAATACAAATTAGTAATGATTAAAAATTAACTGGTAGAAAATAAAACTAGTTAAAGTATAAACTGTAGGGTAGCAGTTGTCTAAAGGTTTAAAAATAATAATAAACTTAAAAAGGGCACCGCTCCGTTCTGATCTAGTGCATAAAATGGTTACTGTAATTCTTAAAGCTTTTTAAGACACATTTTCAAAATCTGCACCAAATCTGGTAAATTTTTAATTTCTTGAAAAAGAGAAAAACAGAACCAATCTAACTTCAATTGAAATAATATTTTTTAAGCATTTCATCAAAGCTAAAAGTAATCAAGATTAACATTTGAAAACTTTAGTTAAATAACGAAATTTTGTCAGAGTTTGATTAAACCATCGCATATTTAAAAAAAAAAATGTTTAGGAAATTTTATGGTGCTTCCACGATGGCGAGGTATAAATAATACGAGTTCCAACGGCGTTTCGAAGACGGGCAAAAATCTTCTGAAGATGAACGCTCTTGCCAACCTACGACTTCACTGGCAAAGGGACTGAGTAGGAGTTGCAAAAGAAACAATCGTCGCCAATGCCGTTGTCTAATTCCTTGGAAAATCACTACTGGCACTAACTTAACAAAAAATAGTTATCAGCATAATTTTACAAAGAAACCTATCATGCATCGAGTATCCCTTCTGCTTCTTCTGACAAGAATGCTAATTTTCAATAGATTATTGTCCCACCTTTTAAATGCCGGTGCTGTATTGCCATCAATCTTATTTATTGTGGATCTACCGTGAATTTTTCCTTGCAGCTCTAAAATCTTTGAAGGAGTTTGAATCAGATGCTTATAAAACTTAACGTGTTAGCGCTGGTTTAAAAATTTATGTTTCTCCAATCATAAAAAGATTTAGAATAACAACTAAATGCAGCTGCAATCTCTCTATCCAATTGCCCAGCTGCGTACGCAAACAAATCATTTCAGGGGGGGGGGATGAACCGACAGTCTTTGAGGGGGGAGAGGGCACCTCATAAAATGTAGCTAAAAAATAAATGTTTCGAACTTCTGATATTTGTGCTATTTCAGATTGCAGAAATACACGAAAAAAATATTTTTTATTGTTACAGTTATTGTTGAGAAGTAAAGCGTAGTGCTGTAAATAGAAAATGATAAAATTTACATTAGAAAAATTTCTTAATTGAAGAAGGTCTTAAGAAGTGCATGCAATATTTTTGCAAATTTGAGCTTTAATAACATTAATTTTGCCATTTATTCTACTATATTCCAAATATTGAGTTTCAATCACACCTTTGTTGAAATTTATTTAACATAATTAGATGAACAATCAAACATTAATCTGTGTTTCTGAAACATTTTTGGAGTAAATGTCAACACAATTGAATTATAACATAACCATACACGTAACATACAGTAAAACCGAAAAATAAAAAAAAGGAAGGAATTAATTTTTTTTGCCTTTCTTTTTGCCCCATACTTAATTTTCTTTTCAAAAGAAATTCTCATGTTTTGATTTCAGCAACAAAGGAAAAAAAACAAATAAAATTAAATAAACGATTTCAGCTTAAATTTTTAAAATTTGTTTGGAAAATTTCGGAGTGGGCTGTAGCCTTATCAGCCCACCCCTTGTGTAAGCCACTGCAATTACCCCCAAAACACTGTCAATGGTTAAGGTCAACTTGCCAGTGTAACACTATACTCCAACCACTTGCTTTTTAACCTACCTAGCATTCCAGATGGGAACTGGTCAGACGGAGTATCTAAGTTGGTTCCAACAACTGATTGAGAGGCAATCCACACGTAGTTCTTCCCCGTCAATCCCAGTTGCTGCGCAGCAGCCATGATCTCTATAGCTTCTTGACGCGTAGCAAACAGCAGCATTATTCTTGCTTCACTATCAGCCAGATCTTCCATCTCGTTCAAAATTTCTTCGCGGTGCGTACCTTTGATAGTAACAATATCCACTATTGTAAATCTACAAAAGAAAAAAAAGAAGAAAAGAAGTAAGAATGAAAAAGCCATGAATATTAAAGAGTTATTCAAATTAGTTCAATATTCTCAGAAACATTTAATTATTTAGGAAGACGTTTAAACTTTGTATTAAGGTAGTAGTCCGGTAACTTATGGCTATTTTCATGACTTCTTTGGAGGGTGGTTTTTTATGGGAAAATAAAAACGAATTATCTTGAATATTAAGAGTGTTTTTATTTACATATTGAGAAAAAAAATGTTTGCAAAATTTAATAGTTTATTACTATTTTTATTGTCACTTAAAGTTGAAACTTCAAAACAAAAACAAAAAAATGTCCGTGGGCGGCCCGGGTGATTTTGGCTCTTGATGGGAAATGAAATCAAATATTCTTGATTATTCTTAATCTATAGACATGTCCTTCTGGTCGGAACTACTGAAGTTAAATTTCAAGGGTAAATAACAAAATGGCGGACTTTGAAAAAAAAAAAGTAATTTTATTTTAGCAAAGAAAGGGTTGCAGTAAAAAAAAGTTAGGGGTGAAAAAAATTCTCGTTAGTAGCCTGGTAAAATTGGAAAGCAATCGGTTCAGTAGAAAAAAAGTTAGGACCCTGGCCGACCAGAAAAACAATGTTTTGAGAAAAACGCGTTTAAAGTTCAACAACAAACTCCGAGGCGCTCTAGGAAACTCGTTATTACTCCCGAAATATTTCGAATTTCTGTCTGAAATTTTCACAGTATATTCTCAAGACATTGTACGTTCAAATAAAGGAAAACAAATTGATTTTTTGAACCCAAGTTACCAGACTACTACCTTAAAGAACTTGCCAATTAAAAAAAAAAAAATTTTGCTTAAGAAAAAATACTTTTGAGCAGAATTAAAGAATGTTGCGTCGTTGTAGAAAAAAATGGCTTAATAAAGCTCATGTTTTCTAAATCAATTGCTTTAAATAAAATGCAGCCAAATATCTTTACCATAAATGAAAATGCAACTATATGTATCCATTTAAATTTACAGATGCAATCAAACAGCCATTACTTTAATTGAATTCCATTACAACAAATCACCTGTTAATGTGAATAAAATGTGTGGTTCCTTAAAGTTTGTTTTAACTGGATTTCACAGCATAATTTAAATAATTAAAATTAACTTTATAAAGTAATTGAAGGGGCCAGTGGATAAAGGTGATATGTGACAATTGTTTTAATTTCTAGAAAAAGCTTTAAAAACATGCTGTGTTCTTTTTTTTTATGGATTTTTCTCAACGGGTAAAACGTTGTCATATTCTTAGTTATCAATTATTTCTATGACTAAGAGGACATGATACTGATGGACTTATAACCTTCGTACATGGTAAATAGTTAGTTTCAAAAATTGACCCATATCACCTTTATTTACTTGCCCCTTCAATTGAAAAATACATTAGAGATGTTAAAAACGATGGACAAAGGAGTTGTCCTCTTACTTAAAATCATTGTACAAGGTTTTCTGCATTATGTCTCTTATGGCTCGGACAAAGTCTTCATGCCCACCAATTTGCGTGGTAACCACAGCAAACGAGTGCCAAGAATATCTTCTTAATATGCTCAGCATGGCTTCGGCTTGATGTTCCACAGATGGTGCCAGCTGTAGGATCTTGGAGTCGGATACTTTCTGGAAAGAGACATAGAACACCTTTAATAAAATCTGTCTAAAGGTAATTTTCATTAATTTTAATAGTAACATTGTTGCGCTATAGGTTAAAAATAAGGGAACATGTTCTGTAAGGAATATGTCGAATCTTTCTACAGACATTTTATACATCTCAAGCAAGAGAGGAATATTTTTTAAAAAGGTTCAATAAATGTAATATTTCTTTTACATACTGTACTAATTAAAATTGGCTCATGAGGAATATTTCCTTTTATTTTACTTTATTCAGGGCGAACCTAACTTGATAGAATTGTGAAGGTTACACAGATCCTTATAACATTATTACAAAGCTGCCAGGTTAATCTTGCCTCAACTATAAATAAGTTATAGAAGCATTTCATTAAGTGGACTTTTTACTAAAGCAAAATTGTACATATTTCTGCTCAACCGCCTACTATCTAAATACTGAGCCCAAAACGATTACGAGAAGCAGTATCTGAATAATCTAGAATTACAAGATTTGCAGGTAAGTAATTTGTTCCGTGCAATTGCTTCCTATCTTCAATCATTTTTACTAAATTTCTTTAGGACCCTTCTTGGACCATCAGGAAGGTGGCAAGCTGGAACTATAAATTAGAACCCCGTTAGAAGACAGACTAACCTATCCAGCATATTTGTTCCAATACAGCTTTGGATCCAGCCCTGTTTAAAGTATTTTGAAATACGTTAATATTATCCCTGGTAGCTCTGGCGTAAGAAAATTTATGATAAATTTAATAAAACCCCACATTTGGTAAATCTGAAATATAACTTATTTCTCAAATTTAATAAAAGTTTATATCTGGAAATGTTTCTAGTTCTGAAGCCCATTTTCCTGCCGCACTTAGTGTTAGTGTAAATCTGAGGTTGCAAAAATGTTTATTCATATCCACGAGAATAGTCAAAGATCAATTATGCAGCATATAAGCTTAGCTATCCTTTTTCTCCCATACAACTTGAGTGCACATATCTGTGATTACACGCCTTCCTTTCTGGGACCGAAACATTGGATTAGTCAACTCTACTTTCATAAGGGTCTCAGTATGAACTAGTAAAAGATCTCTCAGAAAATTTCCGACTTACTCCAGAAACGTAAATGGTTTTCTTTAGGAAGGTTTCTGAATTCTTCAGGAAGTTTACTGACTTATTTCCGGAAGGTTTCTGATTGTTAGCAGGATTTTTTTCGAGATATGTTAAAAAACGAAATTCTGCCCACATTACATGTACAATTAATTTGCCGAAACTTTTTGATAGTTTTAGAGTTATGGAAATTGATTAGTTTTAATTTGTACACAAATTCATGGGGACCATAATAAACCGTTTTACAAGAATTAATCGGTGTATCAGATATTTCTTTAGCTAGGTTTTACAGTCACTCTATTTGAAACTGAAATCTAAGTTCAATATATCTTAAAATTGATGTAATCCTTTGGAGATTTAAGACTTATTCAATCAATAATGACTCTAGTAAAGCAATGCCTCATAAGATGAAATAAAAAGCGATAGGATCTTTTAAAAAGTACTCTTCAAGACTTAAAAAAAAAGAGGAAACGTCTAATGTTGTTCATTCATTTTCACTTCTTTCGCAAAAACTTTTTCATCGATATCGGAGTTAGAGTTACTTTTAGAAAGAATAGTAGCTAACTTTTTAAGACATGACTTTCTCAGAATGAAAAATAGCCGCAAAAGTTTGTCTTTACTTTTATTCTGGTCTTGTCCTATCGATATCCTTTTGTCATTTTCTTTAATGAAACATAAAGACTTGAAAGTGGAACTTGAAAATGCAGCCACAGTTATAGTAACAAAAATGCCTTGATGTTTTATTTTTACCCCTCTGGGTTATAATTTATCAACCATATGTATTATTTCTCAAAGCTTTTTTTTCATTTTTTTCTGTTTCAACATCTGTTTAACTCGCTTAATACGTCATCGAACTTCAGAGTTAAACTATCATTTTTCAAGATTTTTCCTGCTTTCGGAGAAAAATAAATAATTTACCTTTCGACTGGTTTTAGAAAAAATACTCTTTAAAAAATGGATGAACTCAGTCAGTTTAATTGCAATTTTACGCTTCTATAGTTTCAAGAGAGAGACAAATAGCTTAGTTGGTAGAGCAATAGGTTTTCAATCGAACCTTTATAGTCCTTTGTGGCATTAACTCAAGCAGTTTGCTTACAATGCCTAAAAGATTAAAAGTAATGTGTAATGGGAATAAAATTTTCTTTTTACTTCCTGTTATGTAGTAAAGAAAGTGTTGTGATAGCGAAAAAAATTTCACTCAAATTTTGGTCTAAATTTTGATTTTGCTTATGCCCGAATGAATGTTGAGTATTTTTTTCAACCCATCAGCAAGTCCATACGTACCTACAAACATATAAATTGCCGAAATATCCTTTTTGACCATCCCCGAGTAGATCACAACGAGTTTTCTTGCGGCGTCTATGTTTACATATGTCTGTATATATATGAGTATGTATGTATATCCCATTACTCAAAAACTGTACACCGCAGAAGCTTCTACTTTGGTATATAGGCTCTAAGGGGTTTTTAGTTGTGCACCTTCCCTGTGTTTGCATTCGAATATTCCCAAAATTAGAGTTAATTTCAATGCAGACTAAAGTGATATGATTTAGCGCGACTACTTGGCGATGTACTGCCAAGCTCTTGGTCGCCAAGTGTTTATCGCCAACTTGGTGATATGTTACCAAGTTGGTGATAAATTTGGCGAAAAATAATTTCCTTTTTGAATTTGGATTTTTTTTCCTTTTTGAATAATTTCCTTTTTTGCATTGATTTGTGGAAAAACTGGGGGGGGGGGGTGCTAATGTTTGAATTGTTATCCTGTTTATATCAATCGTTTTGAATCTATCATCTGATGAGTAAATTCACTGCGTTAATAGTGCTCTAAGCTCACAAAAATAAAACATAGTGTTGGCGTAAAAAAAGTGTTTATTTGATATATATATTTTGTAGTTAAAGGTAATGTTCCTCGTACACATTTTCTAAAGATGTGTTCTCTCAGCTCTTAATATGTTTAAGATTTTAAGCATAAATTTGTCTGTACCAATTATACATATGAGTATTTACTTTAGCAAAAGATATTATACAGATTATTATCAATTGATGAAACGATTATTTTGTCAAATAATATCATTCTCACAATTGGGTCCTCATATGGATAAGCAACCTTTTGTGGTTTTGTCTCCCTAATGTAATCAACTTTTCGTATTTATGTAAATTCACTGGACGCAGAGGTATATACTGGAAACAGAGGTTCTAGTTTAAAACAGTAAAAGCACAGTAATAAACTGTAAAATTAGCAATTTTACCATAAAGTTAGCTGTATTATACTATAAAAACAACAGTATAATACTGGCAGAAGACGTTCCAGTTTAAAACTAAAATGCACGGTAATAAATTGCAAAATTAGCAATTTTGCAGGTAATAACTGTAAACTAGCAATTTTGCAGTCTACTACTGTAAAATTAGCATTTGTACAGTTTATTACTGTGAAATTAGTTGTACTATACTGTAAAAATGACATCTGTTTTTTTACAGATGTATTCTCCGTTCTCAAGAAAGGTTCTCCTTAGTAAAGTTTCACCCCCCTCTCTCTCCCTTTGCTTACACCTATCATCTTTCCAACTAACGAAACTATTTCATACTTCTTAGAAACAAGTTGTTTACTAACTCTTTTTCCAGATCTATTTATTTTATTGCTCTTACTATCAAGGCAAAAGGAACAAAACGCAATTGTACAAGACAAAAAGAATAAAAGTAAATTACAGAAACTTAAGACATTTTCCTGAATGTCTACTAATTTATTATTATTTTTCTACAAATATGTTTCAATACTTTATGAATAGCTTGTGCAAGGTACACATTTTAGTTGTTTACTAACGAGGTGTTCAAATATTTAACGATTCAAATGTTTTCGTTTGTATTTAAAAGTACTTCGACTAGCAGGAAAAATTTACGCTTTTTTGTATCATTAAATTCATTCAGTTGACTTCTTTCAGAACATGTATCAGCTTGTTTTACAAAAATGCGCTATTTAGTAGATGATCTGAAAATAGAACATTTGGGTCATTCCATGTGAAATCAACAAGCCTCAAAACTTGACCATCACCAATTTCAAAAAAAATTATAGGGTTGATTACCTCTATAAAGTGATACAAAAAACTGATTTTTAAAAATTTTTTCAGCTGTTAGTTTTTTGTGTGAGACCGCTTAAAAAACGCAAAAAATGGAAAAAAGGGAAATTTTGAACATACAAAAATTCAATTTTCTCAGCTTCTATTGCAGCTAGAGTCTTTTGTTATATGTCATTGTAAAGCTCTTTAAACAAGCTTTCAAATGATATATAATTTGATAAGGTTTTGTGATGTTAATATTTCAAGGTCACCAAAAGCATTATTTGACCTTGAATAATTCAAAAAGTGCATTTTTTAAAAATCTGAAAAAATATATATATTACTTCCTAATGTAGTGTATATGTGGTAAAATTTGCAGAATGGGACAGCAATGGGATCTGGATGAAAAATGGAATCAACTTTTTACACTCTTACCACTTTATTGCAATGCCTATGGCTCCTGAGGATATATAATACAGAAATATTGCAAACTGCGAAATGTTATTTACAAGTGACGGTTGGCTTATTCCTCGTCTTGTTTTGAGATGTTATAAATAATTCCTTTTCCGTTTCTACTAGGGTCTACTTTCGAAATAAAGCACTTATGGGCACATTGACAGCATTTTCAAAGTCTGGATAGTAGATAGAATTTGAGGGTCCATGAGGCTGCAACAGCTGGATTTTCTTCATCTGTGTCAAAGACGCACCTTCGCCACCAATATCCATTATACCTGCAAATCAAGAATCCAACCATTTCTGGGCAATCAAGATCGCCTTTGACAGTTGTAGCACGTTCGATCCTTATAGTGTTGAAAATGAATAAGCATTCACTTGCATCTGATTCCTGTTTAATGGCATTACACAATGAAGAAAGACTCTGAGTGCCTGGTGTTGTTCTTGCCATCATTATTCTGGATTTCAAAGCCTCTTCTTACACATCAAATCAATTCATTTTCAATATTGCACAATTGAACATTATAAACAGGAAGCAGAGGCTTTAATCTTTAAGAAAATTTTAAGAAAATTGAATCTTTGTATGTTCAAAATTTCACTTTTTTCCATTTTTTGCGTTTTTTAAGCGGTCTCACACAAAAAACTAACAGCTGAAAAAAATTTTAAAAATCAGTTTTTGT
This sequence comes from Uloborus plumipes, assembly GCA_038373865.1. Taxonomy (NCBI): domain Eukaryota; kingdom Metazoa; phylum Arthropoda; class Arachnida; order Araneae; family Uloboridae; genus Uloborus; species Uloborus plumipes. Next base: position 188,919 of record JAXGGA010000033.1, read on the forward strand.
ATCACTTTATAGAGGTAATCAACCCTATAATTTTTTTTGAAATTGGTGATGGTCAAGTTTTGAGGCTTGTTGATTTCACATGGAATGACCCATTTAGTAACTTCCCGCTAAATATTTTAAAACTATTAGTCTGGGACTAAAATCTGACTCTTAAACTAAATAAAGTTTCTAAATGCTCTTGCAAAAAAAAAAAAAAAAAAAAGAAAAGAAAAATTCTAAGAATTTATCACTTATATTTTCAAGAACTACTGACTTGAAGATCATGTATGTTAACCGCCTAGTTTGTTGTCTTCAGTATAGTTCAAGTAAAATATTTCTTGATCATTAGTCCTAGGACTAAAATCCAGCACTAAAACTAAATAAAGCTTCAAAAAGATCTTTTAGAAGAAAACACACGATATATCGGCGCGTTTATCTTTTATATTCCGAAAAAAATAGTAAATTAGAAAATAAGATATCAATCAAATCTAGCTAAAACAAACTCCAAGGCACCTTTAAAATAAGGTCGAACAACAATGCACTACAAACCATAGAGTGGAGATCTGAAATGTAATTCGCCTTAGTAGTATTTCATTTTAAGCGTGCTCGAATTAACGAGGTTCAACTATATTATGTATTACAACAACCTAGCTAGCTGTGGTCTATGTAGTTCAAGTTAAATATTTCTTTTATTATATTCTGAGGACTTCTTTTTCTAAATACGGCATCTTTTTGTACATATTCAACAGAGTTAAGTATATATACACTGAAGTGACAAAAGTCATGGGATAGCAATATGCAAATTTTCAGATGGCAGTAGCATCGCATAGTACAGGTATAAATGCGCAGTGCTTTTACAGAGCTTTCATTTCTGTTCAAGTTATTCATGTGAAGAGGTTTTAACGTGATGATGACCGCACGACGTGAATTAACAGACTTTGAACGCGGAATGTTAGTTGGAGCTAGACGCATGGGTCATGCCATTTCGGAAATCGTTAGAGAATTCAACATTCCCAGATCCACTGTGTCAAGAGTGTGCCGAGAGTATGAAATTTCAGGCATAACATCCCACCATGGACAGCGCAGTGGTCGACCGCCTGCACTTAAAGATCGAGACCGGCGACGTCTGCAAAGAGTCGTAAATTCTAACAGACAAGCAACACTGCGTCAAATCACCGTAGAAATCAATGTGGGACGTACAATGGACGTGTCTGCTAGAACTGTGCGGAGAAATTTGGATTTCTTGGGCTATTCCAGCAGAAGACCGACTCGAGTGCCTTTACTGACAGAACGACATCGCTTGCAGCGACTCTCGTGGGCACGTGAGCATATCGGTTGGTCCCTAGATGAATGGAAAACCGTGGCCTGGTCCGATGAGTCACGATTTCAGCTGGTAAGAGCCGATGGTAGGGTTCGAGTGTGGCGCAGACCCCACGAAGCCATGGACCCAAACTGTCAGCAAGGCACTGTTCAAGCTGGTGGTGGCTCCGTAATGGTGTGGGCTGTTTTTTCATGGCATGGACTTGGTCCTCTAGTGCGACTGGACCGAACATTGACTGGAAATGCTTATGTGCAGCTACTTGGAGATCACTTGCAGCCATTCATGGACTTCATGTACCCAAACAACGATGGGATTTTTATGGATGACAATGCGCCATGTCACCGGGCCACAACTGTTCGCAATTGGTTTGAAGAAAATTCTGGACAATTCCAACGAATGATTTGGCCACCTAGATCGCCCGACATGAATCCCATTGAGCATTTATGGGACACCATCGAGAGGTCTGTTCGTGCCCAAAATCCTGCCCCATCAACGCTTTCACAATTATGGACGTCTATCGAGACAGCATGGCTCAATATTCCTGCAGAAGACTTCCAACGACTTGTTGAGTCCATGCCACGTCGAGTTGTTGCACTTCGCCGGGCAAAAGAAGGGCCGACACGATATTAAGATGTATCCCATGACTTTTGTCACTTCAGTGTATATATATATATATATATATATATATATATATATATATATGTTCTGATGAGTACAATTCAGCCTTAAACTTAATAAAACTTCAGTAAGTTCTTGCAGAAGGAAACGAGGAGATTTGTGAAAAATCATCATTTATGTTCCCAAGAATTACTGATTTGGAGATCATAAATATCAAGTACTACAACTGCCTGTGGGGATTTTAGTCTTAATACAACACTCGGCTAATGTAAACACAGAAGATGCTTTTTTTTCTGAACCGGAAAGAAAAATTGGGACCCGCCTGAAGCAAGAAGGAGTTTTAAGACACGAAGAAATGTTATTGGATAAAATGAACTAGGGGAGGTTGTGCATTTATAATGGACCCAGCTCATGAATAATATCCCCAAAAAATTATTCTACGGGCAAAATTTTCGAAGAAAACGAATGGTTGAAAACAAAGTAAAACCATTTTTCAAGCAGAGTAGAAATATTTTTTTGCGCCGTGAAGATTAGGAGTGCGTTGAAAAATGTTTCTCTCCAAAAAATATTTCTGGAGGAATTCTGTTTTTTTTTTTCATATAAGTCTTAAAATCCATCGTGCTTGATTCAAAGTAAGAAATTCAAAGAAATTTCAAGCAATGAAAATAAGATGTCTTAATTTTTATGTAATCTAAAATATAAACAGTTTGGTGTTTAATCTCATATATAAAATAATTATTAGCTGACTTGGACACAATACTTTGAACATTTCATTTTGGAAGAAACAACTAAATTTTCCATAGCCTACATTAATTTTTCTATTAGTGTTACCTAGAGCTGCAGCAAAAGTATTTTTTACAAGAAAAAGTCGAATGTCATATTGATCAGAAAATAAACTTTTTTTTTGCAAACACTTGTATAAAGTTATGCGTTTGATAATAAATGCGTACAGTTTAAAACATACACTTGTTATTTACAAATACATGTTTGTGCTGCAAAGTTCATGCCTAAGTCAGAATTGCAGAAACAGCTCTAATAATGCGTGTTTTAGGATTACAAGGAAAACCTTTTGGTGCCAAAACACGACGCTATGTAAGGAAAGGCATTCGTCAAAAGATTTCTCAAGTTTTAGTTTTTGTCGCATATCCACAAGCTTATTTTTTATGGTAAATAACTAAATAAATAAATCAATTAACTAATCTAAAGTGAGCAAGAAGGAGATAAATGAATGATAAAAGCAATTATCTATTTGTTTCTAAAATACTTATACGAAAAATAACAATAATTATTTTACAATATGAACATAATATTTAAGAAATAGAAAAAAAACTTACTTGTTGATTATTTTAAAGTAAAAGCGAAGCGATAAACTATTTCAAAAAAGTATTGCCAACATATCTCAAAGTCAGACCAGCGTAAGTCTAAAAATGGCGATTTTCACTGCATTGAATGCAGAATCTTACTCCGCATCACCCTACGAGAACGTTAGAAATACATTTACTACTGTTTAGCAGCGTTGAAAGAGCGCGATTCTCATCTGTATGCATCAGGCAGACGTTTTCCTCTTCTCCTGCAAAGTAATGAAAGTGAACTTACGTTAGTCTGACTCTGATATTCAGATATTGGGCTGATGCTTAGCTAGACTTGTTATCTCTCAAATTTTTGAGTCTTTAAGAACAGCTATAGAAGGGACAAAAAATATAAGCACTTGGAGGAAAATCGGAAATAATGCTTTTCAATATAATTTTAATGTGATAACAACACTGTAAAATCTGAACGTTGTTTTTACAGTATAATACAGCTAATTTTATAGTAAAAAAGGTAAAAATCGCTAATTTTTTCAGTAATAAACTGTAAAATTGCTAATTTTACCGTACAAAACTGCAAAATTGCTAGTTTTACAGTCATAAGTTGTAAAGTTGATAATTTTACAGTTTATTACCAGTTATTTTAAGTTTCAAACTGTGAACCTCTGCTGCCAGTATTACACTGTTGTTTTGACAGTATAATATAGATAAGTTTTACGGCAATAAACTGTAAAGTTTCTAACTTTACAGTACGGAACTGTAAAATTGCTAGTTTCACAGTTTATTACTGTGCATTTTATAATTTTAAATTGTAACCTCGGCTGCCGGTATTATACTGTAAAAACAGCAGCTCGTTTTTTGCAGTGCATGCAAGATTTTTTAAAGCTGCATCGTAACTTTTACACAAATGCATACAAAATAATATTCACTGTTTTTTTTTTCTTATTTGCTTTCTTTTTATTTGCTTATAAAATATGAAAGAAAAATAACTCTTTTCAGCTCAATTGTCGGAGTTGTGAGCAAAGACACACGTTATGTTATTAAAAAAAAGAAAGAGAAAAAAAGAATCTTTAATCAATATTACGCAACTTGTTTACGGGTATGAATTTCCAGTACTGCAACATACCCTAGTTTAAACTTAAATGAAATCCAAGAAATGGTCCAACGGATTTCAAAGAAACTTGAGCCAAAAAAAAAAAAAAAAACAAAATAAATAAATAAACAGACAATGCTAGAATACACGATACTAGTAGTATTGTATTATTAGTTCATGAAATTCATGAATATATGCATTGAATTTAAATTTAGAAAGGAAGTGAAGAAAAGAAAAACTTTAGTAGTTTCGCGAAATGTACGGTTCAATCAAAGAACACGAGACATCTTATTTTGTTTTAATACGCATTTCTTCAACATTTCTCTTTTAGTAAAGATATATGACTCTCTTTTGTTGAGTATAAATATTTCTTTTGTATTCATCTTTGTAGTCTCTGATGTCTGCTAGTATTTTAAAGTAAAACTAACGCATTTGGAATTACTATATGGCTTTCTTTTTCAAGTTATTCATCACTTCTAAGTTTGAAATCTTATGTACACCTTGATCATAAATAAATCAACGAAAAAAGTTAATTTATCTGTGAATATACTTGTACCTGTTGAAAAACTTATGAAACATTAATGTAAGTACATAATTACGATTTAAGATGAAGCATACTATATTTTCTTAAACAATATCAAATATTATTATCCAGAGTACGAAGTATTGCCTGGAAAATCTTTTTAGGCAATTTTTTGTTTGTTGAAGAACTTATGGAATTCTGAAAATGATTGTAATTTTGAACTGAAGTGGGATTCAAAGAGTTTTTTTAAATGATGGACAATATTTACGTTTCGTTTTTTTTTTTTTTTTAAAGCAGCAGTTTTATTATGAATAGGCCAAAATTCTAGAGTATAAGCTTTTACCAGCGTCAAAAATTAAATAAATAAACAATAATTGTGGCTAAAGATTAACCTCTAAACAGCATAACGCGAAAAAAAAAAACGAGCAATAACTGTATTTAAAGTACACTTCGCTAAAAGAAAGATAAGAGCGATAAAAACAGAGCAGATATAGAATGATCACTTATTTCTTTTCTGTAATCTGGAACAGTTGAACAATCAATTGACTGAGAGTTTCGATTAATCGGCAATAATCATCCAAATTTTGCAGATTAATCGGTGGAATCGGAGAAAAGGGCACAGAATAAAAACAAAACAAATGCTTCCATACATTATGTAAGACTGAATGAAACATTTAAAGAAATGAAATTCCTACTCGTTTAAATTGGAATGAGAAAACATGAATATTTCATTTTATTTACAATCAGTTGATTTTCTGATAAAGCAATCCAACAATATGCAATACACCGCCAACTCGGCTATTTCGATCCATGGACTGATCCATGGATCGAAATAGCCGAGTTGGTGGTGTATTGCATCTTCCTTTCTTAGCCCTTGCTTAGGGGTGGTTACTCACTGATTTACAATCTTACACAATATGTTTTAAATAAAGTAACTTTAAAACATATTTTATTTTAAAGTTAATTTATGCATTGTGCACGAAACTACTTTGAATAAATTTATGTACAGTCATAGAAAAAAAAACGAAACACTCGCTCGTATTCGAAGACTATTAACACTAGAGACACGTGTAATATGTTATTTTTTCAGGAATAATGTGCTCTATAAATTTCCATTAGTAAATTGTTGTTAAGGGGTCGTCTTCATATAAAAATCGGCATCAACTTTAAAATTTTCTATGAAAACCCCCCTTTTTTATCGCATATTTGTGATCAGCAGCATCATTTAACTTTGTATTCCAAATCGTTTTAAATTTGCTCCAGCCGTTGCTTCACAACTGAACTGAGAAAAAACCGTCCCGTAATGTTAAAAATATTTTTGATACTTGGGCATATAATACATAAACCACGATAGGTACGGAAAAGTTGGTTTTTTTATATCAAAGTAAGAACCAACCCAACAATAAAAACGTCATTGACTTCCTCTCTGATAAAATTTTGAATTTTTTATGAATTTTGAAATTAATATTTGAAAAAATGATGATCTGGAACCATATAATATTTTGATGGAGAAACAATCTAGAAGGGGTTTCAAAGAAGAATCCAAAACGGGAGCTCAAAATATCCAGTAGTTTTTGAGATATGCTAAAAGAACCATTTTTCGGGACCATATACAACTGTGCAAACTGAAACAATAGCAGGAAATTCTATGTAAAGAAAGAGGAATATGCTCATCCACCAGTTGCAGAACATGCTCAGTGTTTTTATATAGTATTTTGTTTTCAACAGTTGTAATATGTTAAAAGCAAAACGATTGATAAAACAGTTAAGTATATTTTTAAACTGGTAGACAATCCAATTTTTTGTCCATTAGTGAGAAGTCTGCATTCATGCAACATGTAGCAATTCAGAAAACTTTTTACGTGGACACTTGATTTTCATGGAAAGCTGGTATCTCGGAAGGTTATTTGGAATAATTTGTAACGATTAGACTTTTTTTTTTTAAATTCTGAGCTACGGTTTTAACATTTTTGCCAATCCTAATACAGTAGTTTATATAACTACAAGAGATTACTTTTAAGTTGCAACCTCTCTCCAAAAGGTGTGTGCTACAACGGTTAGTGCGTAGCTATAAGTATGCATCTATTTTTGTTTAATCAAAAAGATAGAATGTTGCATTTTTCCTTTGAACTGTACAGAGTAGGGTTTTCTTTTCCAACTTTCAAAAAATATAACTTTAACAAAACCCGAGAATTTTTAATTAATTACGAAAAGCAAACGTATTATTGCGAGTAGCTTTAGGTAATTTAATCGAAAAAATATGATTTGTCTACTCTTTGTAAATTTCGACCTTGAAAGTAGCTTTTTAAATGTGGTGGTGGTCCCTAAATCTTTGGTCGGTCATAACTTTTGTTCTACTGGTCCTAAAGTGATGCCGCTTGGTACCCAGCATACTTTTGGCCCTCCGCACCTAATTATGTAACCAAATGTAGGGGTTCCCATTTGAAAATTCAGACTTTGAGTTCATTTCACTTTGTATATAGCCCCTTATCAAAATTTTACTCACATAGTTTTAAAGAAGACTTTAATCCATGTCAGAAGACACCTTTCTTTTGTTCTTGGCAAGTATAGCAGCCGAATAATTCAGAGTGTTTCGTTTTTTTTTTTCTATGACTGTACAAGTAATAAACAATTTTAAGAAAACATAAGTATAACATGTAGTATGAAAGAGTTGTAAGTAAAAACAAAACAAATAATTCATAAAGAATGAGAGATAAAAAATAATTTCCATAGTTGTTATATATTAATTAACATATTAATTTTCCTGATTTGAATAAATATACACATTTAAACATTGGTGCAACATTTTTATGTATCGACACTTTTCCCTTTAGCACAGAGTTTTTAGTGATCTAAAAGATTCTCACAAAGAATAAAAGTCTTGAATCAAATGGCTACTAATAATTAAAACACAAAATATAAAATAAAAGCTCTGCTAAATATAAGTGCTCATCATAGCCCTCCGCCCCATTCCCAATGATTTTCATGTCTAGTTGGCACAAATAATAATCTGCTAATTCGTCTTTATCGAATTTTATCAACAATGATATGAAAATTGATTGGAAGAAATAGGATGAAATTTCGAAATTATTTTGGGGAAACTATTAAAATTTAGAAAAATAAATCCTCTCTTGTTGAAATAAATTAGTTACCCTTTCTAAAATCGGAATTGCAAAATTAAGAAAAGAAAGCATTACCAATAATAGTGAAATTGGTAGCATTAAAAAAAATAATTTTGATCATTAATTGGATCGGGCGATTATTAGCAGCAAAGTAATCAGTATTCAATCAATTTGCTTATTGGTGCGTACTCAAAATGTAGACAAAAAAAAAAAAAAAAAAAAAAAAAAAAGCAGATGAAAATGAATCAAAAGTACCGTATTGTTTTCGACTTCCACAGTACACGCATGCCATAGGTGTCCATTTATAGGGTAGGCAACCATTCACAACAACACATTCACACAAAGAAATGACAAGGATAGAGAGAGAAAGCACATCCATGCCCAAGTCGGGACTCGAACCTGGGACCACATCATCCGTGGCAGACTGCGTTGACCACTAGACAAGGTCTCCGGCACCGTATTGGTTTCAATGTATGATTGTAGCAAAGAAAATTCGCCGCATCCATAAATAATTGTTTAAGTATTATAAATTTAAACTTGCATATAGTATGTTTTAAAGTTGTTTGTCAGTTGAATTATAAAAGTGCTAAAGGAAACTTATGTAAATGGTCACTGCTCACAGCGTAATGTTTCTTTCGCAATTTTAAAGTCACGTTGAAGATTGAATGGTTACATATATTGATAAATCAAGTTGCTTCTCAAAGTTTGGATTTTATTGTGATGTAAATTAAGCTACTAATAGAATTTCCTAAAAATCGCTCAAGACACGTTCTTAAATTTAATGTATTATTTCTTTAGAAAATTCGCGTCGTTCTTTGTAATGTAAAGCAGATATATATATTTCGACCGGGAATGGGGAAAAAACATGTTTGCATTCTTTTAGGGAGAAAGTTAAATTCCATGAAACGGGATATATTTAATTCATGAAAATCATGAATAAATGGAACATTGAGATTTCGAGGAAACAGGGAAACTACATAAAGTGCACTTTTGAAGTTGTTTAAGATTTGATGCTTTAATCAGATTTACTCATAACATTATTTCACATTTTGCAAACAGGTCGTCTTATTTTTATAAGTTTTGAATTTCATTTCAGAACTGTATTTTAAAGTTCTGGTAATTTCTTATTAGGTGCAATTCCTGCAAGATTGATATTCTCTCAGATGATGCGTAAAAAAGAAAGGAATTTAAAGAAATAAACGTAAGCTGTGTAGATTTATGTAAAATTTAGGTTAAGTTTTGCATTTGTTAAAGATAGTGTTAGTTCATAATGTAGCAAAACATATGATTCTGTTATTTATCTTTTTATGACGTTACTTAAGCTTTTTTTCACGTTCCTGAAGATTAAATTTTGATCTAAATTTAACTCATAGTACAATATATATGGGGTAAATGGAAACAACTAAATTCGTCTTGAAATAAATAAATACATTTGTGGATAAAAATAAAGCATATCACACAACGTTGAAAATAATACAACGATGTTTCCTGCACATTTGAGCTTCTCAAGGTTGCATTATATCTGTGGTTTGGTTCTAAAAGGGCCTAAGTCAAAAATGTTAGTTTCGAGAAAAAGGCAATGAAAGATATTTGAGATTTTTTAGAATGCTATAACTTTCTTATATTAGAATTCCCATTATTAATTTTTGGTATTTGTTTATTGTTAGTGTAAAGAAAAATTATTTTATCATATGAAATTTTTTATATATTATATTTTATATTATATATTATATAAATATATAATATATATAAGAATTTATATAATATAGTATATATATTATTATCTATTATATAGACATTGGCCTTCATAGAATTAGAGTTTTACTAAATTAGAAACTTTTGATGTAAATAACACAGAATGTGAAAAAAATGACATTGGCCCCTTTAGAACCAAGCCACAGATATGATTTTAAATTCGTCTTGCTGATTAGTTGGAAGAATGAAATTTTATATAAATTTAACTTAGAGTACAATATGTTTGTGGTAAATCGAAACAAATAAATTCGTCTTGAAATAGATAAGTACATTTGTGGATAAAAATAAAAGCATATAATACAACGTTGAAAATAATACAACGATGAATACAAGAATACGATGACAACGATGTTTCCTGCACATTTGGGCTTCTCAACGTTGCAGAATATGTTTGAGGCGGTGCGGCGGTTCGCATCCGTTTGTATAAGAACTCTATTCACAGGTTTACACACTTTATGCACATACACAAAATATTTTACACTATAATCACATTCGGCATTGTAAATGAGCCGTAAGTGCGCGCAAGCTACTTTCTAAAAAGTGGCGCTGACGGCGTACTTTTCCTGTTGTACGTCACATCCGCCTCATGCTTTTAAATTCGTCTTATTCATTATTTGGAAGAATAAAATTTTAATATAAATTTAGCTCAGAGTATGTATGGGGGAAATGGAAACTAAATTCGTCATACTCCTTAACTAGAAGATTACATTTTGACACAAATTTAACTTAGTGTACTATATGTATGAGGTAAATGGAAACAACTAAATACGCCAAGCTCCTTATTTGGAAGATCAAATTTCAGTACATTTTTTCCTGTATTTTGAATAGATACTGCGCATAATTTTATTATTTTTTATGATATACACTGTTAAAAATTTTCCTGAAATTTCACGGTAAAATTGTACGGAAGAGAAAACGAGAATTAAAAAGCGCGAGATACGATCGAACATAGGATCGAACATAGGACCCAAATTTAGCACACTGCTTTACTATCCACGGTACCAGATGAGACACACTAGGAGAGCGGAAATAGGGTGTCATCTGCATCGCCCGGTAAGTCACGTGGTGATCAATATACGCTGCAATCGCAATTTTTTTATCGGTACAATTTACTAGAAAAATTTTATGTACTGTAAACGCTACATTTTACAGTAACATTTACCATAAAAGCTTCCTGAATTTTTAGCAGTGTAGGGAATTCAACGGGTCGAGCTGAGAATCGTTGATGTAGACATAGAAGAAAAAAAAAACACTCGCTCGTACTCAAAGACTTTTCACATAAGAGACACGTGTAAAGTGTTATTTTTTCAGAAATAATGTGTTTTATACACGGGTGTTACGGGTCCGTCTTCATATTAAAATTGGCATCAACTTTAAATTTTCCTTGAGAACCCCCCTTTTTTATCATATACTTGTAATCAGCATCATAATTTTACTTTGTATACAAAATGACGTTCAATTTTTCTATCCGTTACGTCACAATTGAACTTAGAAAAAACCTCCCTGTAGTGTTAAAATTATTTTTGATACTTGTGCAATGTGCATGTGATATGCCTCAACCACGTTGGGTGCGACAAAGATTGTTTTTTTTTATATCAAAGTATGAACCAACCCAACAATAAAAGTCTCCTTTACTTCCTTTCAGATGAAATCTTGAATATTTTATGAATTATGAAATTAATATTTGAAAAATGATGACCTGGAACCATATTATATTTTTATGGAGAAACAGTCTAGACGAGATTTCAAAAGAAAATCCGAAATTGGAGTTCAAAATACCAGATAGTTCTTAAGATATGCTAAAGCATCTGATTCTCAAAAAAAAAAAAAAAAAAAAACAGATGGCGAAGTTATTAAAAAAAAACAATCACTGAAATAATGCTGTATTTTAATTTTCAAAAAACTATTGATTATAACTAACTTTATTAAAATATAATTTGGTAGTTAACGGTCGCATACCTATTTATAACAGTATTGCATTTGTATTGCAATTCCTGTATCAGAACTTTGAAGATTTTATCGGGAAAAAGTAATGCTCAAACACGATACTTCCTCAAAAAAAGTTTTATTCCGTAAATGGACAAAACATGTAACTATGTGTTTGCAAAAGACCAAACTCATGAATAAATTTTCAGAACTGTCCAAAGACTGTCACAAAATGGATAAAACATAGAAAAATAAAGCTGCTAGTTCAGATGGCTTCAAGATCTGTTTTATTTTCTTTTTCGATTTTTGTGGCGTTGGGAAAGGTTTAAATGAACTTGCATGCTGCTCTAAGTTTGTGGAAGTTTTCAAATGGATGTGTAAAACGTCGCGTAAAGATATTTAAGAAGTTTATTTCTTTTGATCAGTACGAAATTTCACTGAAAATGCATTTAAAAACAGTTGGATGGCATTATGCAAAAAGGAGTTAACCCACAAAAACCTGATTTTGAGATAGAGGGCTTTAAAGTCAACCAACTCTGGCAAAAAGCATGGAGCTCTATATCAATATACCAATGATATGTTACCATGAAACGCTGATAGGGCTTAAATCATTTTTGCTTAATGTAGAAAGCAACATATTTTACCATCAGAGTTGGATAACTCATTTTTTTATGTTTTGTGGGTTAACTCCTTTTTGCATTATGCCATCCAGTTTAAATGTTCGATGTGTTTCATTACAACACTGCAAAACATGAACTATTGTTTTTACAGTATAATACTGGCAGCCGAGGTTCCAATTTAAAACTAAACTGCACGGTAATAAACTGTAAAGTTAGCAATTTAATAGTTTATTACCGTAAAATGAACAATTTACAGTTTAGTACGGTAACATTTTACAGCTTATGACTAAAATTAGCAATTTTTAGTATATTACTACAAAATTAACTGTATTATACTGTAAAAACAACATTCATTTTTTAGTGAAGTATTATTTTCTTAACATTTTAATGAAGCATTAGGTTAAAGCAAAGCTGTTTTTTTTTTGTATTGATGATAAATAGTATTTGCTTAATGTTATTAAAAATTAGGTTAATAAATAAAATATTTGTTTTTATTGAAGCTGTTCCAATTTTTGTTACTTACTTTCTCATTACTACAAAAGTTATTTCGCACATTTACAAATAAATTTACACTTCATTAGCCCGAAACTGCAATTCACGGATCGAAATAAACGAGTTGGCATTGCATGTTCCTGCCTTAACCCTTGTTTAGAGGCGGTTACTCATTGCTTTATACCCGAGCTCTGCCTTAAAATTTACGAGTTGAACGGTTCCCATGTGCGGTCGCTCGCTGGTATTTTAATTTTACATTAGCTACCAGTTTTTTTCGGCTCTCTTTGTTGTATAAGAAGATTTTTGCTTCCAACTTATTTATTTTCATATTCTATGCTGATGAAGGCATGCTAAGCACGAAACTGCAGTACATGTATCGAAATAAGTGAGTTGGCGGTGTATTGCTAACTTCATAAAGAATTCGTTGAAAAACAACTCATTTTCTCTATAATTTATGGCAATTATTATTCACTTAAACTCATTATAAATTAGTAATTAAAATATCTTTTATTGTTCATTACCGATTTAACCTATTCTTATGATTTCTTCTCAGCTAACTCTGTTTGGATACTGCAAAAGGTGGGTTGAGTAGAGTTTCAACTTCTGATAACAGGCTTGCGATGAAAAAAATACAACAGAAGTAATGGATAAATTTTATGTACTTTTTCAAGCTGATTTCAGAGAAGTAATGGATACATTTTATTACGTTTGGACTTTTTGTAAAATTGGTTTTTATTTTTGCTTAAATCTTCCATCTCAAAAATTATTCCCTAAAATATTTTATCTGGCAAAAGATGAGGTTCTTTTACTCTTAAATATACAGAAAATATCCTATTCTTGATGATGCATCTTGATTATTCTTCAATTCATTACTTTTTATAGGTTTAAATAGAAGAGAAAGAATAAAAAGAGCCTAATTTTATTCATCCGTAGACGAAAAAAAGGCTGTATTTCAGGAATGAAATGTTTTTAAGAAAAAAATGAAACCGTTTGGGGATATAGAATATTGATGCAGATTATGTACTGAATTTCATCAATAAACAAGAATTCTGTCAAGAACTAAACGAGCCTACTTTCCCGTACATCGACATCGGCATTGTAGCATCTGATCAATATTCTCTTGATTATCTGAAACTAAAAATTATGTCAAACATATCTTTATAGCACTTAAAGCTGATTTCTGAAAGCAAAATATACCCTCTCATCAGATAAAATAGACACGTAAAAAGTAAATAAACGAGTCAATAAAGTTTTGTCGCACCTTTTAATGAATGTAACTGTTATACACTAGGTGGCCAAAAGTATCCGGACACTTTCAAAAATTCACATTTTTACATATAGCTCGAAAAATAAGTGATCAATTGTTCTTTAATTTTAGTCATACAAAATATAGACTTCACCGAATATTTCCAAGTTGAAATTAAATTACCCTTGCATTTGGGGGACGACAAGAAGGGGGTTGAAAGAAAAACCGCTTTTTGACCATAACTCTTCGAAAATAGTTCGGAATAAGCTATCAATTTCAGTAATTAATTAGCATACTATGTATAATTACTGTACAAATTTCTATGAACGTACCACTCTTACTTCTGAAGATATGAAACACTTTTGAAAAAACGGCAATTTTATTTGAAGGGTTTTTGCTCATAACAAGCAGAGTTTTTGATCAAACCTAACACAACTTCAGGAAAGATGACAAAATACAAGAGAAAGAACATACTAAAACGGTAAATAAAAATATTAAAAATTCGACGAGATATGAACGTTAAAAGGAAATAATTTTTCACGGCGCATGCGCGAACGACAGAAATTTATAACTACAAAAATATTGTAGCCTGATTTACACTGCATCTTATAAAAAAAGTTCCAGTTGAATATCATGAAAAATGAAAAAGATATCAGCGATCTAGTGAGCTGTATTTCATTCATTCGCAGACAATACATAAATAGTGAGGGTCTGTCCACAAAGAGCTATTTTTAAATTAAAGGTTATTGCGTCGTCGTTCAAAACCAACGTTTCAGAGGGTGTCCGGATACTTTTGGAAACCTACGTATAAGGTCTTTTTGGCCGAACAGACGAAATGTGACGACAATGCCGAATATAAATTTTCAAACTGTATACAATTTAACATTGAAAAAAAAAATGATCGATTGTCACCACACTATTTGTGGACAACCCCTCACTATTTATGTATTGTCTGCGAATGAATGAAATACAGCTCACTAGATCGCTGATATCTTTTTCATTTTTCATGATATTCAACTGGAACTTTTTTTATAATATGCAGTGTAAATCAGGCTACAATATTTTTGTAGTTATAAATTTCTGTCGTTCGCGCATGCGCCGTGAAAAATTATTTCCTTTTAACGTTCATATCTCGTCGAATTTTTAATATTTTTATTTACCGTTTTAGTATGTTCTTTCTCTTGTATTTTGTCATCTTTCCTGAAGTTGTGATAAGGTTTGATCAAAAACTCTGCTTGTTATGAGCAAAAACCCTTCAAATAAAATTGCCGTTTTTTCAAAAATGTTTCATATCTTCAGAAGTAAGAGTGGTACGTTCATAAAAATTTGTACAGTACTTATACATAGTATGCTAATTAATTACTGAAATTGATAGCTTATTCCGAGCTATTTCCGAAGAGTTATGGTCAAAAAGCGGTTTTTCTTTCAACCCCCTTCTTGTCGTCCCCCAAATGCAAGGGTAATTTAATTTCGACTTGGAAATGTTCGGTGAAGCCTATATTTTGTATGACTAAAGTTAAAGAACAATTGATCACTTATTTCTCGAGCTATATGTAAAAATGTGAATTTTTGAAAGTGTCCGGATACTTTTGGCCACCTAGTGTAGTTCTTCCGTAGAAAAATTCCACAATCGTTTTCAAAAGAAAAAAAATAAATAAATAAGATAAAAGTACAAAGAACTTCAAAACACATTTTATCAAAGAAAGAAAAAAAACTCGTTCGTTAATAAAACGTCTTGAATTTCATTTTTAATCCGTTGCCAGTTGTTAAATATAAATAAGGAATAAAATGCTCTCGTGAATGAAAAATTTTTGTTAACAAAAAAAAAATCGTCTGATAAAAAAAAATAATAATAAATTAAACAAAATAAATAAACAAAAAATCGTCTGCCCAGTCAGTCATTTTTTCTGAGCCTGCATTTCCGCCATGTTTGCGGAGTCGGAGTCGGAATCAGAGTCCTCACAGAAGATTATTCAGAAAAGTACTTTACAATACATTATTTATCAAAACCATTTTCTTACAAAGTTTCCTTCTTAGTTTGAAGGAAATCCGCCTTGAAGTTCAGAATCAACATTCAATTTAAATTTCCCAGTAGGCGCTCATGTTAAATTTTTTTCTGAACGGTTCATCATTGAACGAAAAATGGTTCAAATTGAAAAGTGAAATATAGGAATGAGCCTCTCCGAGATCTTTCGAACAAAAAAATGTTTATTCAATTCGGACGGTTCACTTAAGAGTTATTAGGAGGAGAAAGGTTGTTTGAACGGTTCAATGTTGAACGAAAAAAATGTTCAAATTAAAAATTTAAATACGGTAATGAAGCATCCTTGCCGAGATCTTTTGAACAAAAAAAAGTTTGTTTAAATCGGACTGTTCATTCAAAAGTTATTAGGTGTGAGAGCTTGTTTGAACGGTTCAATGTTGAACGAAAAATTGTTCAAATCGGAAATTTAAAAACGGGGATGAAGTATCCTTGCCGAGATCTTTCGAACAAAAAAAAGTTTGTTTAAATCGGACGGTTCACTCAAAAGTTATTAGGGGTGAGAGCTTGTTTGAACGGTTCAATGTTGAACGAAAAATTGTTCAAATCGAAAATGTAGATACGGGAATGAAGTATCCTTGAAAAGATCTTTCGAACAAAAAAAAGTTTATTCAATTCGGAAGGTTCACTTAAAAGTTATTAGGTGGGGAAAGGTTGCTTGAACTGTTCAATGTTGAACGAAAAATTGTTCAAATCGGAAATGTAAATACGGGAATGAAGTATCCTTGAAAAGATCTTTCGAACAAAAAAAAGTTTGTTCAAATCGGACTGTTCATTAAAAAGTTAGTATCGCGGGACCGGTTGTTTGAACGGCTCAAAGTTGAACCAAAAATTGTTCAAATCAAAAAATCAAATATGGGAATGAGCTGTATTCGCCGAGATCTTTCCAACAAAAAAAAATTTGTTCGAATCGGAATGTTCATTCAAAAGTTATTAGGGGGGGACAGACAGACCGACAGACCGACCGACCGGCCGACAGACCGACACACAAATTCCCCATCTCAATACCCTACTTTCAAATTTTTAATTTCTCGATATTTATTTTAGATGCATTAAGCCAATTTTAATGCTTTTTTCGTCTCTTTTATTTTTAACGGGAAAGTAGGCTAAAAATGGTACCCTAATCAGGGGTGCTGCTGGTACTACAACGTTTCACTCTTAAAGGTGCCTTATACAACATTTAATTTTGACAGTGTAGATTTATTATTTTCTCTACTAATAATAAAGCTGAAGGTGGGTCTGTCTGTCCTTCTTTCTGTCTATCTGTCTGTTACGCGCGTAGCGCCAAAACCGTTCGGTCGATTTTCATGCCACTTGGCACAAAATTAGTTTGTAGCATGTAGTTTTGCACCTCGAAGCGATTTTTCGAAAATTCCATTTCGTTCTTTTTCTATTCGAATTCTTAGCAGAAATTCGATAAAATAGGGAAGAAATATTTCATACACATTTTCAAGTCTTATGTCGTTCGAAAGCTTGAAATTTTCTGCACAAAATGAAGTTTTTCCAAAGTTTCTACGATCATCAGGAGAGCTGTAACAATTGTTTTTAGAATCCCGGAATTCAAGGCTTATCTTCAGTAAAGAGCCAAACGATTCTAAAATGGTTGAACTCGAGAATAAAATTTGTTTGAAAAGATAGATGAAATGAATTATTTTATCAACGGAAATCAACTTTTCATGTTGTTACCATGGTTACGTGTTCATACTTATTTTTGTTTCGTTCTTTTTCCAGCGTTGCCAGGCGTAGTATTTTTGATACTACGGTAGTATTTTTTTGGCCCAAATAAGGAGCGTAGTATTTTCCGTCAACCCTGTTTCCAAAAAACTAATGACTTAATTAAAAAATTTGGCGGATTTTTTTTTTTTTTTTTCATTTTCATAGATTTCGCATTTCAGCAACATTGATTTTGGCAACGTTTGGAAACAGTAGTATTTTGTAAGATTTTTTTTAGAGGAGGCGTAGTATTTTTGTTTCAATTCTCTGGCAACCCTGTCTTTTTCCGGGTGAAAATGCTTTGGAACCCTGCTTGGCGCGTTTTCAAAAACTACGCAAAATAGCCAGGGTTACCACGCTTGGCGCGCCTATCGCCCATTTAGCCAGAAAAGGGTACCAAAAGCACAGATTGATCAAATATCGTATCAATTGCGTTATTGCATCGTTCTTTTTAAAGTGTTTCATTTCGGAAAATGTATTGTTTTGTTTTTAAAGCTAGGAAATAAAACTTTCTTCTTCTTTTTAACTTTGGTTAGATTTCCGTTGGTTTCTGTGAGCAACAAAATTGTTCTTATTTTCTCTTTTAGCTTATTTTTGTGCATCTCCCCTTGGGGTTGCATTCGAATGTTCCAAGGGGGTGTTTTACCCCTTTTATGGAGTAAATCAGTGTTCATGTCAATGCAGACAAAAGTGATATGAATTGGCGCGACCACTTGGCAATATATCGCCAAGCTTTCGGTCGTCAAGTATTTGCTGCCAATTTGGCGACATATCGCCAAGTTAGAGAAAAAAAATGTTTTCTTTTTTTTATTTGGACTCAATTTGGCGCTATTGGTGATATTTTGCGATAAATCCACTGAATTATGTTAAAATCGGCGATATTTAGGGGATTAATAATTGTAAAACATTTTTTTTTTGCATTGTTTCGTGGCAAACTAGGGATATAAATGTTTGAACTGTTATCTTGCTCACTCCAAGCACTATTTTAGCACTTAAGGCATCTTCTAAGAAATTTACACGTAAAATTAAGTAGCATGGGGTCCATACCAGATTTTTATATCATACTTTGAAGGAATTATAGTTGAATTACAACTAAAATAGAGCATTTTTTCTGCTACATCAATTATTTTACAAATGAACTTTTAATTTTATACCACGGGCAAAGCTGTGCGGGTACCACTAGTTTTACATAAATTCATTCATTTATTCAAATAAAATGAACCGAATTTATATCCATCAATTTTATTTTTATGGTTATTAGTTCTTCACCCTGATTTTTCTGCTAAATCAACACAATTGGAAAAACAAACATTCGTTAGAAAAAATAAAACCCTTCCAAATCGAAAGCTTGTCGTATTATGCGAGGAGGTGGTGAGAGAAATAAAATATCAAAAACGTCATGTTTGTTTAGGATTGATGATGTTTGAGTACAGCTACTCTCACTGAATTGGAAGTCGTTGCAAGCAAATAGCTTCAGAAATGTATGAGGCTTTTCTTAAATTAGAAAGGAGAGATAAATGACGCTCATTTGAAATTCTGGGAGGATATAAATTCTGTTTCAAAATCTATTACGCGAAACGTTTTGTTTGGTTTATACCTTTTGAATTTTCTTTCTTTTTTTAGCATAGAAAACGTATTTTCGCTTTTTATTTGATTTACCTAGTACAACAAAATAAAAATCAGTTGAAATATATTCAATGTAATTTTCAACCTTATATTATACGATTATTTTTGTATTTTATTTCCTGATGCTGCATTCCACTTGATAGAATGCTTGATGTATAAAATTAAATATTAACTAGCTGTCGTGGCCGTCACGAAACTTTCTTCTATATTTATCTCATGAATTCCAGTTACAAAATAAAATACGTACTCGCCCGAATAATTGGAGACAGCTCCAATTTCCCAATTATCGTAATAACCCTGCAAATGCAGAATCAATGAGCGAAATTGGAAATCATTGCAAAAGCCTTGTTTAGATTAATTGCAAACATTTTATTTGTTAGTAAAAAGAAACTGGCAGCAGTTAAAAATTTCAAATCATTGAAAGTTTTCAGCTGTTTTGATAATTAAATAGCGTGAAAGCGATTTTTTAATGAATTAATTTTTCGCATTGTTGACTAAGCGCAAAAATCACCCCACCCTCCCCCCGGGGAGATTGGCGCCAAAATTTAATCGATGCTTGCTTCCATATTGGGTTAGTGTTATTCAAAATTTGTTCAAATCTCAGCAATATTTCTCGAGATACAGTAGGTGCAATGACAAAATAAGCACTTTTGATTGCTCCACCCCCCTTTGAGATATTGACACACAAATTGAATCAGCACTTGTACTCAATAGGGTCTACCTATGGACCAATTTTCGTTCGATTCCGCCTGTTACTTCCTGAGATATAGCAATCACCTCCGCGCAGAACACGTGCGATTGCTCCACCCCCTTTGAGATATTGACACACAAATTAAATCAGCACCTGTACTCTATAGGGTCTACCTATGGACTAATTTTCGTTTGATTCCGCCAGTTACTTCTTGAGATATAGCAGTCACCCTCGTGCAGAACACGTGCGATTGCTCCACCCCCCTTCGAGATATTGACAAACAAATTGAATCAGCACCTGTACTCAGTAGGGTCTACCTATGGACCAATTTTCGTTTGATTCCGCCGGTTACTTCCTGAGATATAGCAATCACCCCCGCGCAGAACACGTGCGATTGCTCCACCCCCTTGGAGGAATTCGCTAAAAAAAGTCAGGTGCACCAGTTCACATGGTGGTACATATGTGCAAAAATTTTTGTTCGATTTCATTCAGTAGTTTTTGCTCTAGCGCGGCCACAAAAACTGGTCACACACATACAGACTCACACACAGACACACACACAGACAGACAGACATTTTCCAAAAATGGTCGAAATGGACTCAGCGCACCTCAAAACGTGCAAATCCGTCAAAATTCGACATTCGAAAATTTTCACGAAACCAATACTTTCTTCTATATATTAGATATAGAAGAAAGTAAAAAGTAGCTTGATAGGTATAACATTAGGCCAAATTTAACAAAACTTATCATTTAGTGTAACTACACTGTAAAAAATGAATGTTGTTTTTGCAGTATAATACAGCTAATTTTATTGTAATAAACTATAAAAATTTGTCATTTTACAGTAATAAACTGTAAACTTACTAATTTTACAGTACTAAACTATTCCTAGCAGCATAATCTCATCGGCCGATGATCGCCCATTCATCGAAATCCGATGAAATTCTACATCGGCCGATGATCGGATTCGACGAGTTCTCATCGGGGATTGCTCCAATATGTCTCATCGGCCAAACAGAATCCAAGCAGCAAAATCCGATGAGTTTTGCTCGAAATACGATGAGATTTGGCGCAATTTACTAGCAGTGCAGTCCCGTGCCGATGAATTTAGGATCAATTTTGGACGTCGGCTTATTTTCATCGGGAAAGTTGATCGGAAGGATATCGCTTTCGGATGAAAAGTAGCTCATCGAAAACCGTGCTCAGATACTGATCGGAACGATATCATCGTGCATTACTGGATCAGTTTACGAAGAGTTCGATGATTGGCCGAAAAAAATCCGATGAGTTGATGCTACTTGGGATATAATTGCTAATTTAACAGTTTATTTCCGTGTAGTTTAGTTTTAAACTGGGACCTCTGCTGCCAGTATTACACTGTCGTTTTCATAGTATAATACAGCTAATTTTTACTGCAATGAACTGTAAAATTTCTAATTTTACGATAAGAAACTAAAATTGCTAGTTCTAGAGTTTATTTCTGTGCATTTTACAGTTTTAAATTGGAACCTCGGCTGCCAGTATTACACTGTAAAAACAACAGCTCATCTTTTGCAGTGTATGACGAACTGATTAATTTTCAACTACTTAATTTTTTTCTTGTTTGTTTGACCAAAAACATTAAATTATGGAAATCCCTAAGCTACACTGTGAGGTTATGGTGACTGAAGGGTTATTAAGTAATCTTTGACTGTTAGATTTTGAATTTGCGACCATTTAAAATTTAGGGTAATCTACGGGAGAAGAAGGAATCCTCACCTAACGATCAACTGCAAGCACTCACTCTTGTTCCGTTGCTTACACCGTGTTCCTAGACTGATTTCTAAATGATTACCAAAAGGGCTCATTATACCCAAGTAGCATCAACTCATCAGATTTTGCTCGGCCGATCATCGAACTCCTCGTAAACTGATCCCGTAACGCACGATGACATCGTTCCGATCAGTATCCGAGCGCGGTTTTCGATGAGCTACTTTTCATCGGAAAGCGAGATCCTTCCGATCAACTTTCCCGATGAAAATAAGCCTAACATCCAAAATTGATCCCAAATTCATCGGCACGGGAATGCACTGCTCGTAAATTGCTCCAAATCTCATCGTATTTCGAGCAAAACTCATCGGATTTTGCTGCTCGGATTCTGTTTGGCCGATGAGACATATTGGAGCAATTTCCGATGAGAGCTCATCGAATCCGATCATCTGCCGATGAGAATTTCATCGGGTTTCGATGAATGGCCGATCATCTGCCGATGAGATTACGCTGCTGGGGTATGCCCTTATTTGTTTTAAATAGTTAATTTCTTGTATATAGGAATAAATTCAACTCATGTGCAGTCATCTGCAGGTGTAAATTGTCGCCTTTGCTTTTATGAATTGACAATAGTATTCTGGTTACATCTTGTCATCTTTATTTAACAAGACAAATCATGCCTGCCATATTAACAACGCAAATATGGTGGTAATAGAGCCAGAAAAACATTCCGATTTCCAAAAGAAAATTGAGAATTTAGTAATTAAAGCCAACTGATTAGGAGTAGAGTAAGGGCCCTGCTCCACATTGACGTAAAGCAGAAAAATAAAGCAGAAACGTAAAACGGATTAAATGGTATTTCTATGGAAAGTACACGGATTTTCGGTTTCTGCCTTCGGTTTTGGTCACGTTTTCTGCTGATGTGGAGTAGGGTCCTAAAAAATACTACGCTGCTGCATGCAGTATTTTAGAATTCGACGTTTAATATCCCTAGCAAACAACTCCTGCGTTAGACATGAATAAACACGCTTATAGTCTTTTAAGTGACGAGAAATGAAACAAGAAACAAAAGAGTGACATAAAACAGCACATAATATTGTAGACGTAATTTTTCTTAGACGTATTCATTTAATTTTGCAACCGAAGCGATAAATAAATAAGAGAAAAGCGAAAAATATTTTCACTTTAAAAATTATGAATGAGACTAAAATCGAACTAAAAATAAAAGATAAATAACAAATGAAAAATTTTCTCTCCGTATGTAACTTAATTAGAGAAAGAACTTTTGAAATTAAATAAATATGTCATTTTCCTTTTCTTACTTTAAGAGTAAAAACTAAGTTTTATATCAATAGAAAGAAATGTATAACTTTTTTGGAGTTAAATGAAAATATTTTGAAAGATTATATCTTGCTTAAAAGTTCAAGAACTTCAGAAACTTTGAACTGATGTTTTAAAATAGAATGAAGCATTACTCAAAGCAAAGTCTACTTGGATACGCCTTCAAAATTAAATTTACTTAGGGAATAAACTACTAGAAAAAATAAAAAAAAAACAAAACAAAGTACAACATTTTATCGTTTTTCAATACAGCTTGCACTAGGGTTTTAGCCTAATTATTTCACATGTTTTTTTTCTCATAAAATATATATATTATATTCTTTTATTATCATTTCTCTTATTATTTATAAAATATATATATATATATTCTTTTTCTTATTTCTAAATTAGGATTTCCTATATCTGGTTTTGAAATTCTAAGAAAAGGTATTTTAGACTTATGTCGAGCTTGCTAATAAGCACCTTTTCCCCACTTTAAGTTTGCAAAAAAGTAAAAAGGAAACTGCCTTGTTTAAATGGAGGATTTCAGTGGCTGTTGAGTAGTTGGTAAAACCATCATAGTTTGTAAATTTGAGGCTTGTAAAAAAAGCGTCAACTGTATAAAGACTCGAAAAGTTTCAGTAACATTAGAAATTTAATTTGTGGAAAACCATGTATTCATCAAATAAACTTGAACTTCGAGAATACACTTCCTCGATAATAGTCCATAAAAGGTTAACGCATCTCCCATAATCATCAAACAATATGTTTAACTTCTCTTGAAAACATGAGAAGCATGTAAGTTGAACAAAATCTCAAGAGAAGAAAACGAGTCCAGTAATTCTCTGTTTAAGAATTGTAGGAAATAACTAATAACGACCAAGGACCCAAAATACGAAAATGGTTATTACGTCTGATAGATAGAATTGCCGCTTTTGGCAGGAAACGGTATCGGCAGAAAGATATTGCGGAGTAATTATTCATCTCGATGATGGAATTTCATTGTTATTCCAGGCTTTTAATTTTCTGTTCTTGTTAGAAAGATTGCATTGTGACGAACTGGTGGAGAAATCACTTCTAATCGAATTTTCATCAAATGAGCAATTTGTTATGAATGCACCATAAAAGGTTAATTTTTGATCACTTACCAATAATTTGTGAAGTTTGAGTTTTGATGTAAGTTTTGACTTGAAAAGTGTTATTTAATTTTAATTGTACTAGTTAAATTTTTAGTTTCCTCCGGTTAGCAGCTATTTTGACCTTACGTCAAGTTCGTAAGTAATAAGTTTTTGCTATTTCAAGTTTTAAAAAAGAGTGCAAATTACGTTTTTTAAATAGGGGATTTTCTATACTAGCGAATAGTTCGTATAGTCATGAGTGTTCGTAAATTTGATTGTTCGTAAAATACAGCTTCAACTATCAAAATTCTGAAATTCCAATTACATTAATAAGCGTAATTTATGAATAATATATAATGGATAATTTTTCAAGCAAAATAAACTAAGTGGACCTATATCTGGAATAATGCATCTTAAAAGGCTGACAGGATTAACACGTCATTCATAATCATCAAAAATATGTTTTACTCTTCTTAAAAGTATGAGTTACATTCATGATGTATAAAATCTCAAGAGATTTAAGCGAATTCAGTAATTCTCTGTTCAAGAATTATAGGAAATAACTAATGAAACGACCAACTAAGGACACGAAATACGAAAATGGTAATTACGTCTGATAGATGGAATTACCACTTTTGGCCGGAAATGGTATCTGCAGAAAGATAATGCCGAGTGATTATTCCATCTTGGCAAGAGCCTCTTTCATTGTTATTCGAATCATTTAATTTTCTGTTCTCGTTTGAAAGGTTGTATTGTGACGAACTGGAGAATATATCTTTTCTAATCGGATTTTCATCAAATGAGCAATTTGTTATGAATGAGTCATAAAAGGTTGATATAAGATCACTTGGCAATAATTTGTGAAGTTTGGATTTTGATGTAAGAATTGACATGAAAAGGTCGGTTTAGTTTTTACTTGTACTATTTAAACTTTTAGTTTGATAGCTACCGGTTGTTGTGGTACAATAACCGTCAGTTTGTAAATGGAGTAAGAACACATATGTTGTTTTAACGGAAAATTTTCGAAGCTTTGGAATAACGAGTAAATTTTGAGGGTTCGTAACTAACAGGTTCATAAAACAAAGAGTCAACAGTACTAAGATTCAGAAGCATCAATGACATTGAAAATGTAACTTTGTGAATAATATATATTCGATAGTTTAAAATATAAACTTGAACTTTGGAAACATATGTCTTCCATTATGGTCCTTAAAAGATTAACGGTATTTAGCCATCCTTCATATTTATTACTACATATGTTTCACTTCTCCTAAAAAATTTGAGTTATGCGTATGCTTAATAAAATCTAAAGAGATCTGTAAACGAATTTATTGATTCTCGGTTCAAGAATTGACGGAAATAACTAATAATGACTAACTAAGGGTACTAAGGACCCAAAATACGAAAATGGTAATTACGTCTGATAGATGAAATTACCACTTTTCGCCGGAAACGGTATCTGCAGAAAGATAATGCCGAGTGGTTGTTCCATCTCGACAAGAGCCTTTCATTGTTATTCGAGTCATTCAATTTTCTGTTCTCGTTAGAAAGGTTCTATTGTGACGAACTGGAGGAGAAATCTTTTCTAGTCGGATTTTCATCAAATAAGCAATTTGTTATGAATCAGTCATAAAAGTTTAATATTTGATCCCTTAACATTAATTTTTGAAGTTTGGTTTTTGATGTAAGGTTTGACATTAAAATTGTTGTTTAATTTTTACTTGTATCATTTAAGTTTTTCGTTTGATGGCTATTGGTTGCTATGGTACATTAAGCGTCTTTTATATGGATTTGCTTTGTTAACGTAATTGGATTTTCTAAATTGCATGGTAATGTAAATTGCTTGAACGTGTAATAAGTGAAGAAGAATTAGTGGATATCTGTGTTAAACGAATATAATTTTTGACTGTGTGTGATCTGGTCGGAGTTTTACTGGGTTTTCTCTGAAGTAAATACTTCGGAAATGGTGACATTGGTGTCAACAAATGTCATATTTTTAAGTGACTCTCTACTCCACAAGCTTTTCAAAAACTTATCAAAGAACCATCATCCAAAGTTAAAGTTCATTATTTTTGCTAATATTATACTGCAAATACACAAAGCATCAAATTTTTAATGGTGTTTCAGCTCAGCAAATAAATTTATCTTTAAACTTTGTGCTTGAGGTTAGATAATAGTGCTTCAAACCTATTATTTGTTCGATAACCATATTATCTTGAAAAAAAGTGCGTACAATCAGATAATAATGTTATTATCAAACTATTGCTTAGAATGAGATGTTAATGCTTTCCTAAACCCTAACGCTTAAAGTTTGAGATTTTAACAAATAATATTTCCCTCTAACTCAAGGCTAAAGTTATAGAATTTTTCAAACTTAGTGCTTGTAGTTAGATAAGCATGTTGAAGGTTAGATAATATAATATCCAAACTTACTGTTTAAGAGCATGTAGTAACGTTATCATATAACCTGATACTTAAAGTAACATAATAATTTTAAATTACCTACTTCATTAATTTAAGGCTTAGGGATCAACCCTTAAATTTAAAAAAGGTTTACTAAAGGCTATTTCATATAACTACCCGGACATTATAAAATGTATATTACCATCTCGAATTCTATAAAGCCCTTAGTGCTAAAAAAGTTTAAAAACATATATAATTAGACAAGGAAAAACAAAATACTAGATTTCTATCGATATATTTAATAATTTATTATAGTAAAATGTAAGACTTTTCGCCAGAGAAAAATTAAAACAACTACATGAGAATTCAAAATAAATAAATAATGATTCATTTAAAATAGAAGCTTGTAGTCAAAAAAGCATCATAATCGTTTGCAAGCAAATTAGTTTTCTAAAGTACGCCATGTCAAAATATATTCCATTAACTTTGTTACCTTGGGCAGTGGGTGAAAATTGAACGCTACTAAAGATCGTAACTGTAACTGGAATCCCATACATTTAGATAATACCAAAATATCTCCTAACCCATTATAATTCCCAAAACTTTAATTGAATGCCTTGTATATATGCATTCCGTATGAAATGTGCAATTCAATCCCGAAATTATGATTTCGGTAAATGGAATTTAACCCATTATTGAAAAGGAGGATTCCAACCATAAAATATTTAAAGCCTGCAGTATGTACCTAAACACATTAAAATAACTTAACATATTCTAATTTAAAGCTGTTACACATTGTCATATTTTGCCGAAATCTCCTTATAAATTAAAGAGAAGTACTTTTTCAAAATTATTATTTACAGAATGCATGGGACGTTTACAAAATGTAAGTTATTGAGTAAAATAAGAATAGAAAATTTTGTAAGAAACACATTTGTTGAGAAAGCTATGTAGAAATATTAAAATCCTGCACTATGTGCTGTTACCCATCACAATAGCTTAACAGATTTAAATTTAAATCTGTGATTCATTGTCAAATGCTTCCACAATATTCATACAAAATATCTAATGGCAATTTCAAAAATTATTATTCGTTGACCAATATTAAGGCAACGAAGGAATTTATTTAGCTAAACTATGCATGCACTGTAAAACATTAGTGTTGTTTTTACAGTATAATACAGCAATTTTTTTAGTAATAAACTAAAAATGGCAAATTTTACAGTAATAAATTGAAAAATTGCTACTTTTACAGTACTAAACTGTAAAAGTGTTAATTTTACAGTACTAAACTGTAAAATTGCTAATTAAACAGTTTATTGCCATTCATTTTATAGTTTTAAACTGGAATCTCTGCTGCCAGTATTATACTGCCGTTTTCACAGTATAATACATCTCATTTTTACAGAAATAAACTGTAAAATAGCAATTTTACAGTGACAAAGTTTAAAATTGCTCATTTTACAGTTAATTACCGTGCATTTTACAGTATTAAACTGTTGTTTTTATAGTATAATACAGCTAAATTTTATGGCAATAAGCTGTAAAATTGCTAATTTCGCAGTAAAAAACAGTAAAAGTGCTAGTTTTACAGTTTATTACTGTGCATTTTAGTTTTAAATTGGAACCTCGGCTGCCAGTATTATACAATAAAAACAACAGTTCATTTTTTGCAGTGTTTAAGGTTAATAGTTTTAACTATTGTGTGCAATAAAAATACACTGCAAAAACTAAGCTGTTGTTTTCGCAGTGTAATACTGGCAGCAGATGTTCCAGTCCAACTGTAAGATACACAGTGATAAATTGTAAAATCAGCAGTAATGTATATAATAGCTAATTGTACAGTTAATTTTTAGCAATGTAGAATAATTTGTGAGAAATGCTGTTGGGCAATTCCATGCAAGTGTGGAAAAGCGTTGAAAAATTTAAACTCGAGTAATGTGACTGTTCTGCATATTTTTTGGTTTAAAAATGTTAGAAGTTTCTTATTTATAACAATTTTTTGTTAGGAATGTAGTTTTTTAGTTTCGGCAATACTTCGAAGTTGGTATTAGAGTATTTTATTTTCAGTGAAGCAAATGGTCAAACATTCAACATTGATAAGTTTCAATTTTTTCCATTAGATAAATGTGACAAAGGAAGATTGTTGTTTATTACACTTTAAATTAATATTGTGAATTGATGAAACAAGTGTTTTCAATTTAATTAAGTGATTTATGTCAATTTCAAAAAGGCACTGTTCTATGTAACGTAAGTTACCAAAAACATGTTAAAGTTTTTACAGCAAATAAAGAAAGGGCAATACAATGTTAAGTATGTTATATTTTCTATCTTATAGATGTGTACTAAGCAAATAACAATACTTTTCTTTTGAATATTGTTTATTTAATTTTTTGTGCTACAATCAAAACGTGTAACGTAAGTTACCCACATATGCAGATAACGTAAGTTACCTTAGTAGAACTTCAATACTTGTGTTTCGAAACAAAGTAAATTGTAAATAAAACCTATGTGGTTAATAGAAGTAATTTATTCAATAACTCTTTTAATTGTACTACTGTATTTACTTAATTTAGATTACTCATATTTCTTAAAATGTCTGTTTTTTAATAAGATTACAATACACCTTTATTATAAATTACATGCATCTTTTTGGCTATTAAGACATTAATTCTCTTTAAACAATATCACTGCATTCAGAATATTTAGCAGGTAATGTACTATGAATTATTCAAAAATGACTTCTGTTATGATTTAAAGTTATCAAATATGTTTTGGAAAAAACAAATATAAAAATAGTTTATCTCTTTCAATTGAAATATATTTTGTTTTGCATTAAAATGCCACTGAACTCTGCAGAAAAGATGCGCTGTGGAAGGGGTATGAGAAAACTCATGTGGATATTACAGATTCATAAATAAAAGTTACTCTTGATAGTATTGAAATATGTTAGAAAAAGCAAAATGTATCAAAAAATTTTCTGAAGATCCGCACAGTCACAATGTCCATTTAAGAACCAGAAATGAACAAAATGTAATGTTTCGTTTAGTTTGTATTTTAAGGAACAAGAAAACAGAGATAAAAGCTGGTGACTGATGTGTGGTGAAGTACGAAAATACATTGTATCCTTGAGTTGTGACGATTATTGAAGAAAACGAGCTTAAAGTAAAAGTAATGGCTGCTATTGGAACCAATCAGAAATGGTCAGAAACGACAAAGGAAATTAATTAGAGAAAACATGATTCGAAAATAGAATTACCTGAACTTGTTAATACCAGGGGCCAATATGCATTTAAAAGTCTTATGTTTTGTAATATTTTTGATTGATCATTGAGTTTGGCATTAAATTTCTGTAAATTTAACTCATAATTGTTAATTTTCAGTATTTTGATCTAAACTAAGCTGTAATTTTCATTCATTAGTTTTTGTAATAAATATATGCTTGTAAGTGAATTTTGTAACGTAAGTTACTGTAACGTAAGCTACCCAGTTAAAAATTCTCATAAAATTCAATTTTTAAAAGAAAATTTTAAATTTATGAAAATTAATTCCTAAATATTATAAGAAACTGATAAATTATACTTCAAACAAGAAAACAGCTGTAATAGAGCAGAAATTTGCCTTAGAACCAATTTTCATATTATGCCGTTCCCTTTTTGTGTAACGTAAGTTACTGCCTTATTTTTGACTGCTAAATTTTGTAAAATTTAAATGCATCGAATATTTTTGCATTTTAATTTTGCTTTTGACTGGCATTTTCACTGAATGCTTTTGTACAAGGTTTTTATAACAATATTTTTCTGTACTAAGGAGCTAACTGCATAAGTGTTGGTCAAAATGTAACGTAAGTTACCGTGGAATTGCCCTGTTGTAAAGAAAGCTATGAAGAAATTTTGTTTAGGAAAGTCCTAAACTAATAAATTATGTCTACTGAATGTAGGGGAAGGTAACTCAAATTAGATTGACTATCATATGCTTTTTTTCAAAGTAAATACAGTCGACGCTCGTTATAACGACCACACGTTATAAAGACCATCCTAATATAACGACCGGTGAGAAAATCCCCAACTGTATCCCAATATACTCTATGTTCTACCTCTTATAGCGACCACTCGTTACAAAGACCGTTTTCTGTAGGACGAAGACTGTCGTTATATTGAGCGTCGACTGTATATATAACAATGCCACACTGTACGAAAAACTCCGAAATGTTCATGGAAGGTAATGAGCAGCTAATGTGTCTAATTATCGGTCAGAAATATATATGGAAAAAAGCAGAAACATTTCGCACTAAAAGTCTAACCTTCCTGAAATTAAACTGGAATCTTTCTGGCGATTTCATAAACCTTCTCGATAAAAGCCAGTCAAATTACAACAAAAAATATTTTTACCAGGAAGGTTCCTACACTGCAAAAAGTAAAGTGTTGTTTTTACAGTATAATACTGGCAGCAGAGGTTCCAGTTCAAAACTATAAAATGTACAGTAATAAACTGTAAAATTAGCAATTTTACATCTTATAACTGTAAAGCAGTAATTTTACTTCATGCTTTTAAATTTTCTGACAACGCAACGCCAAATTCGGGCTCGGCACACGCTGACACCTGATTGGCCAGGCTTTTGCTCCTTTTCTATTTAAACTCTCCCGGTACTTTGGTTCTTTCTATTTCTTGCTTGGCACTGAAGAAGGAGGCTTTATGCCTTTGAAACATGTTTGCCGATTTTTAACTTAACTTATTTGTGCTTTTAGACGTTGCTTTTTGGTTTTTACTCAGCAATTTTACAGTTTATTACCGCAATTTTACAGTTCATGACCACATAATTACCTGCATTATACCCTATATAAAAACAACAATATAATTCTAGCAACCGAGCTCCAGTTTAAAACTGTAAAATGCGCAGTAATAAGAGCGAAATAAACAATTTTAGTTTATTGCTGCAAATGACCATTTTTACAGTTTATTTCTGTAAAATTAGAAATTTTTCAATTCAGGAAACGTTTTTGCTCATATATTTTATAGCGGTACCCGTGGTTAAAAGTTCATTTGTTAAATAATTGATATAGCAGAAGGAATGCCCTATTTTAGTTATAATTCAACTTTCATTCCTTCAAAGTATGATATAAAAATAAGCCAAAAGAGAAAATAAGAACAATTTTGTTGCTTACAGAAACCAACAGAAATCTTACCAAAGTTTAAAAAAGAAGAAGAAAGACTTCTTTCCTTACTTCAAAAACAAAATAATACATTTTCCGAAATGAAACACGCAATTTTTCGATATTTTTACAATTTACCGAGTTTTAATTTCTTAAAAACTGAAAAAATAAAAACGGACAAATATTTCAACAGTTGCATAACTCATTTTAATAAAGCTAGGAGTTTGGATTGCTACAAAAATAAATACATTTTGAAAATTATTAAGGGAAAAAGAACGAAACAAAAAAAGTAGAAAAACGTAACTATGGTAACAACATGAAAATCTAATTTCCGTTGTGATAAAATAATTCATTTTATTCTCCAGCTTAACCATTTTAGAATCGTTTGGCTTGCTTGGTAAGCCTTGAATTTCAGGGATTCTAAAACAATCATTATAGCTTTTCTAATGCTCGTAAAAACTTCTAATTGATATTAGGTTGTGGTTAAAGATAGCATGTGAAATAACTTTAAAGGGTGACAGTTCGTTTTCTAATAAACTTAAATTTGGTGAGATAATTGTTATTCATAATCTAGCTGAAATGCTTTGTCAAAACGGATTGTTAAAAGTCGATAATTTTACCTTACAAAGAGTCTACTTATCATGACCGCATGTTTAAGTCCATGATAACCATGATGTAACCATGGTAACAACATGAAAGGCTAATTTTCGTTGTGATAAAATAATTCATTTTATCTTTATTTTCAAATTTTATTCTCGAGCTTAACCATTTTAGAATCATTTGGCTTTCTTTGCTCAAGGTAAGCCTTGAATTTCCGGGATTCTAAAAACAATTATTACAGCTTTTCTAATGCTCGTAAAAACTTCTAATTGATAATAGGTTATGGTTAAAGATAGCATGTGAAATAGCTTTAAAGGATGACAGTTCGTTTCCTGATAAACTTAAATTTTGGTGAGATAATTTTTATTCACAATCTAGCTGAAATGTTTTGTCAAAACGGATTGTTAAAAGTCTATCAATGTACTATTTTACCTTACAAAGTATCTACTTATTATGACCGCATGTTAGGCCTGAATTCAAGTGAAACACGGACGATCGCAACTCACCAATGCAATTGCAAATTCCTAAATTTGGATTCAATTGAAACGTTACAATCACTACGAGATGCTATTCTATTGTAATTCGACTTCCAGTAGCGATTACAATTGCGATCGTCTCGAAGCGATTGCAATGGTGTTTCACTTGAATTCGGCCCTTAGTTCAATTTTTAGAATAATTATGCTCCATATATTGCCAACACATAGTGATATTTCCATTGCAGCGATCCATACATAAATTGACAATTTTAGTCTTACACAGATAAGATTCTCTAAAGCAAACCTATTATATTTGTTTTCATAGTGAAATGAGGGTTGCTACCATAATTTTGAAAACTTATTTCTAAACAATGAAACTTGCCCGAACTAAACACATTCTTTTTAAATTAAATTCTTTACGTAAACATCATTAAGATGTTACAGCAAGGAAAATATTGTGATTAAATCGAGAAGAAAATGTAATGTAAGAATGAATATTAATCACGCTTCTGTTCCATGGAGCGAAATAAAATTGTTGTTGCATGTAAGAGAAGGAATTTGCATACTCAAAGTGCTGAGTGTAATTGTATTTTTAGTTTGAAGCGCACGTAATTAGTCACCATTAGAAGCTGGTTTCAAACGAATCTCTGTAATCAGTTGAACAATAGGTTTTGCTTAATAATAATTTTACTACAACCAAAAACTTAAGTGTAAATTGCTTAATGCCCATGAAGTTTAACAAAACTCAAAAATTGCATCTTGTGTCAAAAAGAGGAAACAATAGATTCTTCTATGCGATTATTTATCTTCATAAAATACTTAATAAGATTTCTTTAAGAGATAAATCCATTCAAATAATAAATGTCTTTTATAAATTTATGAAGTTTTATATGACCCAGAAACTACATTCAACTAACTATTAGTAGCCAATCAATTTCAAAAAAAATGTCAAAGAAATAAATCAACGTGAATGTTTTAATTTTCCTGGAAAAATAAAGTGCATGTTGTTATTTTCTTTTTTAAGTTTAAAAAGTAAAACACTTGACTCTTCTGGGGAATAATTAGTAAGAATTCCTTTGCTCTTATAGTTCAAATCGCCAAAAAAGAGAAAAAGCTTTTTCACTTCTTTCGAGTGATACACATTTTTAATTCTGTTAAAAACTAAAACTTCAATTTACCAAACATTAGAATAGAAGTTTTTTTAACCCTAAATTATTTACAGATAAAGTGATCATTCTAAGTTAGTCAAAGAGATAGCAACGGCGAAAGAACAACCATTTAAGAACGTCTGTCTCCTTAATATATCTATCCCTATGCTCTTCTGAGGAGCATGCCTCGAGTCTGGCAAACCGAGAGTGGTTGCGTTTTTTTTTTTCTTTGCGCAACACCCATTTACTGGAAAATCAATGCTTATTAAGTCATTTTTTTGGGCAATTTCACGTCAAATCATCAAAAAAATGTTTTTGACCTCACCATTTCCAATTTTAACAAAAATTGGTGTGAAGGTTGCATATGATAAGTAATACTGCCAAAATTTAGGGCCCTGCTCCACATCAGTGTAAAACGCGACCGAAACCGAAGGCAGAAACCGAAAATCCGTGTACTTTCCATAGGAACACCATTTAATCCATTTTACGTTTCTGCTTTATTTTTCTGCTTTACGTCAATGTGGAGCAGAGCCCTTAGATTTCCACTTCAAAAATTTTACGAAACATAGAGCTGTTAAAAAAAAAAAAAAGCAAAAGTGTTCTTATAAAACTTCTTTTCGAATTATATTAGAATAAAAATTTGCCATTACAAAAACCATCGTGACGGCAAGAAATAAAGTTTTCCATCGATATATTACATGACATCCCAAGTAGCACACGTCGTTTTTTAAAGGTTGTAAAATGGTTATTAACATTGTAACAACCACTTAAAAATGTTTATAAAACGTTTAAAGGTTATTTGTGCTACCTGGGATACTTACCACAGGTTTAAGTTTCTAATTTCCGAAAATAACTTAAAAAATCACTATTTTTACTAGAAAAATGTGACGCACAATGAAAAACGCAACCACTCTCATCTGACCCCGCATGCTGCTTGGAAGAGCATAGGGAAAGATAGATTAAAGAGCCAGACGTCTTAAAATAATTACTCGATAACGTTGCTAGCTCTCATACTACAGTCGACGCTCGATAACGACAGTCTCCGTCCTACAGAAAACGGTCTTTATAACGAGTGGTCGCTATAAGAGGTAGAACATAGAGTATATTGGGATACAGTTGGGGGTTTTCTCACTGGTCGTTATATTAGGATGGTCTTTATAACGTGTGGTCGTTATAACGAGCGTCGACTGTATTACCATTACCCGATTAGCCGCGGAATAGGGTTGCACCGTAATCGTGAATAATCGAATACCGCGGATAATACAGTCGACGCTCGTTATAACGACCACACGTAAGACCGTTTTCTGTAGGACGGAGACGGTCGTTATATCGAGCGTCGACTGTATTTTATTTTTAGCGGCTTAAAGATCCCACAATTTTACAAATTCACAATTATCGGCTCGAAATAATGAAAATAATAATTACAACTTAAAAATTTCGATGATTAGTGGTGGTTTAGATTAAACCTCTAACCAATACCGTCTTTATGCGTCGCATCTACCCAATATGAGGAACAACATCCCCTCCCCTCCCGACAGAAAATATTTGAAGCGGTAAAGCAAAACAGAACTAACATCATTTAATGGTGCAGCAATTTATGTTTTAAAAGACATATCGTACTTAGTGGTGAGCTAAGTTAAAACTGTTAGCATATCAACTATTATTACAAAGAGCTTTTCAAAGTACGAAATGAAAATTACTGGTCGTAAGTTTTAAAAGCATTTTATGCATTTTAGTTTTGTCAAAAGCAACTGCATCTCTTAAGAGCAGAAATACAGGATAATATTGTTTAGCTTACTAGTATGACATGTTATAAACACACTCGGCCGCTTATTCAAAGTTTTATTCAGAATGGATAAATTTTCGAACGAAATTTGAATAACCATTTATTTAGATGATGTTATTAACGGATAGTGTCTGCAGTAAACTGAACCGATTGAATAATTTAAATCTATTAGTCGCTACTGAAAGCTACCATTATTTCGAATCTGTCGACGTTGCTGAATTATTATAAAATCAGAATCAAGTCTTCTAAAAATATAATCATCTTCCTAAAAATGAATCAGTATTATTAAAAACAAAACTGATTTTTTTTTTAAATTGATCTTGGTATCCTCTGTCAAGAATTCGATTTTTGCCCCATTTATTTGCATGTAAATATTTCTAAAACCGATTATTTGCTTTTATAATATTTTGCTTTTTAAATGAATCATTGGGAAAATTATATTTTTATTTTAGAAGACAATACATTAACAACTATACACTGTACAAAATAATGTCTGCCTTTAATTACCAAAAGTCAAAAAAAAAAAAAAACTATTGTTTGCTTCAGCCCAATATGTGATTCATTAAAACTATTAAAAAAGTTACACTAGAAAAACAAAACTTGGAAAAATTAAAAGTTATGTTTTGGTAATTATAGGGAACAATGGAAACCATGTCAGAAAGCAGTGGTCTAATAAAAATTAATTACACAACAAAGATATTAAAAGGAAGAAAAATGTTTGCTAATGTTACGTGAAAAATTTATGCTCCTATTCGGTGAACATGAATATGTTCTTTTCCAGTTAGAAAGTCAACGTAAATCATTATTAGGAAAGTCTGAAAGTTGTTTCTGCTTTTGTTTCATTAATTTATCGATTGTAATTTGTTTCGTTGATGCACTCTATTCCATAAGATTTTTTTTCGGAAGAAAAGGAAAACATATTTTCAGTTCAAGATGAAATGATAATTTCTGTCTTATGGAAATAACGATACACGCAAACTTTCAATTAAGGAGTGGTGAGTTAAAAATGTTTTAAATAATGGCAATTTGTTTAAATATAGAGGTATGTTTTCGTCACATTTTTGAAAATTGTTTTTCTCTTCAATTTTAAATTTTGTTATTTTGGTATTATAAGGTAGTCGAGTCAAGTTAGTCTTGCAATAGACGTTTTAACCCTTTCAGACGGAATTTTGAAAAAAGTGCGTCAATTTTTTTTTCCTTTAAACCACAGCAACATAACATACCCAGGATCAATCACACTAAATTTCAAGATTTTTTGATAATAAATAAAAAATTTATGACTTGTCCGGTATACCGGACATTCCGTCTCAAGTGCTGCAGGACACGTTATTACAAAAAGAAGTAAATTCTTGTTTGAATCCTTACTTTTAAAAAATTTCAAGGTGTAATTTTGTAAAATAAATGAGGAAATAAACCATAAAAGAGAAAACAATTACTTACCAAAATTTTTATTGGTTTTTCTTGGGAAAAAAAAAAGAATTTAAGTGGAAAAACATTACTTTCTTTCGTGATACGCCTTGAAACAATTGCGACCACGTTTCAAACACAAATGCACATTGCATTTTAAACAAACAATATTTGTTTTGAAGTGGCAAGCATCATTTTTACATCTTGTTTCATTCTTATTATTGTCGTGATCAAGCATGTGATCACATTGATCTGACCTGACTTCGTTCATCGGGTGAACTTCTGTAAATGGCTTTTTTGCCAAATGCGGTGATGCCGGTGGAGTGGATGTTGGAGGTCTTCCTCTCTTTTTTTCTTGACGAGGCATCCCTTTCTTTAATAAACACTCTGAAATTTCCATTCGGAAGTGTAGAAGGTCCAGAATTTCTCTTTCTGGTGTAAGAAGCATCTTCTGGTCCTTTTTATACTCTAACCAGCTGTTACAGATGGCCAAGTCGACAGCATGGAATATCATTCGGAGGGTCCATTTTCTTGATTTGATAAAAATTCGGTAAAAAGAAAGAAGCTGATCCGTCAGATCAACTCCTCCCATACCTAAATTATAGCGCTTCACTACTTCTGGACGCTGGATATTTATGTAGGATTTATTTTCTTTATCCCACCTTTTCACGACATCTTCCTTGCCCACACCAATAAAATTAGATGCCAGCACAACATTCCTGTTATCAGCCCATTTCACCATTACAACATCTTCATTTGAAGAAGTAATTTCTTCGGACGTTCCTCGTTTTTCTTTATTTGGGGTTTTATCAATAGAGAACGGCACTTTTCCAAACCGATTTAATCTTGCAGTACCTGCTGCGTTTATGCCTTTATCCTTCAAAATTCTCAAGAGGTGATAAGAATTGAAAAAAATATCGAAGTACAATTCATACCCCCGATATTCCAGACGCTGACACAGTTGCAGCACTATAGCAGTACCAAATCCATATGCTTTTTTCACCTCATTATCTACTTCAGTAGACTTCCCTTGGTAACGACAAAAGTCGTAAAGCAACCCAGAAGCTCCACATAATGCATATATTTTAACACCCCAAGGGGTTGGTTTATTTTTTATATATTGTTTTACATTTAGTTTCCCCCTAAATGGAACAATTTGCTCGTCGATACAAGTGACGTGTTCGACATTAAGATTTAAGCAGTGTTCGCGAATGGAATTAAATATTGGCCGCACTTTTGCAAACCTGTCAGAATTTGAATCAATCAAGGAAGCATCAACAAGATGCAAATTTGTTCTTAGCTGAAAAAACCTGTCGACCGTCATATGTGCACGAATACCGAACAATGTATTCCAGTACATTCTCACCCTTGGAAACTTAAGTGTCCCCATTAACACGTGCAGGCCAAATAACGTTTTTAGCTCTTCACATGAAGTAGGTGAAAATTTTGTGCCTTTTTGTAAAGCGTACATGTTGGTATATTGCACCATTTGAGTGAACAAATCATCGGTGATATACTTTGAAAAATAGCTTAATGCACTTTGTTTTTCAACATTTTCTTTTGCAATACTACCTTCAAAAGGTATTGGAACAAACTCACTTTTTTTAAACTTCCACTTTGGTTTTTCTGGGGGAACGATAATCTCAGATGCACCAATTCCTGCTGGAGTTTCTTGCATTAAGTTTGTTTCATCACCAATATCCTCCAAAATTTCATCTTTTTCAACGGTCGATGAATGCAATATATCAGCTCCTAAAATAAAATATCAAAACTAAGCAAAAAAAATATATATATAATAAATTAACACACAATAATCAGAGTCAGATTTGATGTAACACTAAGCCGAGGACTAAGAAGTAAAAAACTTCCGCCCCCTCCTTTGTTCTCATCTTATCTTTGCCCTTTGACTGATACCTGGTTTCTTTCTTGTGAATTATTTAATGCAAAAGTAAGTTGAACAAATGATGTAAATAACAACATTTAAAAATGGGCACATTTAATACACACGGTGAAAAAATCCTCGCAAAATATAAAATTTTGTATTTTCCTGCCTCTCGTTTTGGCCATCCTGTATTCGCAGGTGATTACTTGAGCTTAAATAATCAAATTTCTTTACATTAAAAAATATCCTTGTTAAATTTAAATTAAATTTTCCAGCAATTATGAATTTGCCACCCGATGCAAATTCAAAATCTTGCCTATTTGTGAATCTGATAATGCTTCTGAGTAATAAAGTAATGCTGTGCAATAATAACTGTATAAACCAAATTAATATCATAACAAACCAGTTTCATATAAATTATGACACACTTGACACACATGCTGATAACCTTGATACACATGCTGATAAACTTGACACACATGCTGATGCAATGCAGTCTAAAAGAGATAAGTATTGAAGATTAAATGTTCGCAAAGAAATAATGCAAATGTATGCAGTTTACGATTATCTATCAGTCACCGCTAATAATATCGCTGACCCAATTTAACTCTTTATTTTAAATGTAGCAAAGTGTTTCATTAATATCAGATAAGGTGTTTCAAGCATTCCTAGGAAAACTCTGAAGTCTTAGGAACTAGGAAAAAATTATGCATCAGTCAAATTGTTTCTCGAAGTTTTATAGGAAGATTCGGTGTGAAATTCTTTCTGAATAATTCTTGTTCTCAAAGAAGTGGTTGACAAATTATTTTTTTTACCAAACAACCTGCTGCTGAGAACTTGTAATATGATACATTGTGAAAGATCAACTCCTAAAAAAAGGTAAAAACTAAAAAGGAAAAAAAATATGTATACAAGACACTTTTTCAAAACTTACCTATTCTGCATATCTGTTTCTGCTTGTTATCATTTGTGCAAATTTCATCATCCTCACTCAAATCAGATACATCACTGTTGTTCAGAATACTGAAAATGACTTTTTCATCATCAGGATCTCCAAGGTTTAAATGTCGAGGTCGAGCTAGAAAAAGAAATTTTTTGAGACATTTTTGGATAGTCAAAGCAGAATCACACGACAAAAAATAAATAAATACATAAATAAATATATGAATAAAACGAAAATTCTAACAATACTTTAAGTCAGCAATAAATAAATCAAAATACTTCTGAAAAACTGCATAAAATATGGCGATTCATAGCTATCAAGTGTCTCTTGTATGCGTAAGCTCAGGCTCAAACAGTAGTGCAGTGCGGACAACCATTGAGACTGAATGTCCGGTATAGCGGACAAGGTTTTAATCCTTCTCATTTTATAGTAAATTTCGATTCAAATTAAAGCTGTTATGTATTTATTATATCCTCATACACTATTTATTGAAAATATGTTCTAAAAATTGCATTAAATTCACAATTATTATGAAAAATATAAATGTTTTTACTACTCACTTTTTCGTGACGAAGCCATCGTTGCAAAAATGTCAACAAATGAATATTGATGCCAACTTCTTTCTGAAAACTTTTAGCAGAGATAACAGATAAAGTTCTAGAGAGTCAATTAAAATAAATTTTATAACCACAGCTTGAAAATTACAGACGCTACGTGCGGTTGAAGTTGATGTCCGGTATACCGGACACCACGTCTGAAAGGGTTAATAACATGTGGTACTGTACAAAGCAGTGGTTCACAACCAGGGTGTGGTTGCGATATACCCTTCTAGTCTCCAAGGAGACTAGAATGTAAATAGTATGTAGAAAATAATTTTTCTATTAAGGAAGGAAAAATCTTCCCTTCAAAGTTACGATAGACCCCAGAGGGTACATACTGTTTTTACTAAATTTTTTTTCTGCCTACGATATATTATTTAAAAAGACATTTTATAAGAAGAAATAAAATCAGCAATTAACATAAACTGGGAAGCTGGGAATAACTTTGTAAACTTAGTTTCTTTTCTTGAGATTGTGAACGATGTCATTTTTGATTAAGATCATATTAAAACTGCTACATCACACACTTTACAATGGTTATGTGCTGCAATCTGTTAATAACGAATTGAGACAATACCAAGGTACTAATTGAACACTATTATTTGGTTGAAATGTTCATTTTGGGGAAATTCAGACCCTTTTTTGGACCGTGCCCAAAAAAGGACGCTAGGCATTAATGGGATAAGTAGTAAATTGAGCAATCCAACGTAAGTAGTGCACACCAGAATATATTCTATAAGTTTTAACACTCTCTTTAAACACTATCAAAGTGACTTAAAGGATACCCTCATATAAAAGTACTGTAACGGGTAAATAAGACGGCCCGTTAAGCGACAATCACAGAATGTCACTGTACCGTCATTCACGTGCAGCAGCAACTAACGAATGTCAGTCATAGGTGACGTTGCAGTAACGTCTTCATAATGTCACAAAGTTCCCGACTACAAATTAATTGTTGAAGTGACGGCGCACGGACATTGTCACAAATTTGCCATAGTATGGCTTCGGTAACGCTTTAAAATTATGTTGCAGTAACGTCTCTAGAACTTTGCTGAGCTATGCTGTGCTGTCAGGAGCATTAAAGAAGTTCTGAGTAATTTGTGTTTATTTTGTTTTGTTTTTATGAATGATTTAAATGACTGGAGCATTGCAGACTTAGAAGTCCTGCATATGACATAAAAACATATTTTAAATGCACAATGTGAATTTTATCACAAAAGACTTAGCACCAGAAAATGAAAAATTAGGGTTTGATGAAAAATAAATAAATAAAAAAACTATATTATATGCATATGTATGAATATAAATATAATTCGTTATTTTACATTTGTGTTTCATAATATAGATAAAGGAAAATAAATAAAAGTAATATTTGCGCATTTTCCCCCTTCAGATATTTTTTTAAAGAATAATTATAACTGTTGCATAAAGTTAAATTGTCTTTTCAATGTTTTTTTTTTTTTTGAAGAAGCTTGTTATTAAAAGAACAAAAAAGGAAAATAAAAAGGACTTTTAAGCAGAAAAATATCCATAAATAAATATTAAATGAGGTTTTGATGAAAGCATTACTTAGGATTAAGCAAAATAAATCAAATTTTTTTTTTTCTGGGAAACTTTTCTCTTAAGTCACATTTGTTTTTGACTTCTTTGCATCTGATAATTTTCAACTTCTTTCAAACTTTCACAATTCTTTTAAACAAATACTTTCTTTTCTTTTATTTCCTTCTTTTTCTTTTTTTCTGAAATGTCATATTTTTTGTTAACAATAATTAATAAAAAGTGATTAAGAGAAAAAACTGTTGCTCTTTTAGAGTGGAATTTATTGTTTTAACATCTACTTCAATTGCTCTTTCTTTTAAAATTAAGTGCTTTTTTATGGCATGTTTTTTTGTATGTTGCAAAACTAAGTAGCTAAGAAGAATTCGTTTTAATAAAGTGTTTTGGTTAAGCTATATCCTTCTTTATACATTTATTTCAAACTTCTCACGTATTTCCTTCTCCGAAAAAAGTAAAAGTACAATGCATTTGTCTTGTTTTTTCGACACAGTAATAGAGCCAATAAAGAATGAACAATAACTTGATTGTTATTTTTAAATAGTTTTCAACTCATAAAAATAACTATTTGTTTATACTAAACTATGTATACTCTATAGTTGGAGCTATTTCAGGCATTAACAATATTCCAATACATATTATATTTAAGTCGTGCGCAAAGAATTGCCAACATTTTGAAACATAATTTCAGAAGATAAGTCTTATTTTTCAAAGTAAAAAAAAGATGAGAATTATTTGTGTCAATTTCAGTTGTGCTCGTTATTTTTGAGTAGAATAAATGCTTAAAGTAAAAGTCACTACTTCTTTGAAGATTTAAAATTTTCTTTATTTCAAATTATTGAACATTTAGTATGGTGGATGATTTTACTTAAAGAAAAACATGAACTTGGACCAGTTATGCTATGTATCTTTTAAACCAAAAACAAACATTTACTGCCATGCAAGTTTTCTGACGGTTCCTAATTTTTTTCCGAGACGAAACTGACTTTTATTGGAAAATTTTCTAAATTCTTCAGAAATATTCCTTCATGATTTCAGAAAAACTATTGACTTTTAGTGGAAAACTTCCCTGTCTTTTTTCGGATATGTTATTTGCGGAAATCATGCACATTAGCTGACCATTATTTTCCAGAAACTTTTCTGAATCCTTTGTGCATTGTAAATCAGTCCTCTCTTTATAAAACGCAAATCCTTTGCTCCACTCAATATCACTCGCTGCAAAACATTCTGATCTTCGTCCGTTCAAAGAGGGCTCTAACTGATGACCCTATATAAAGGGGAACTGAATTGTCGTACATTTTCGTTTACAAAGGATTGCGTGTTTCCGTTATTATGTCTACGAAATCCGCGTTGAGGAGAAATGGTATCTAACTTCAGATGAATTCCTTTATTGACGTTTGACAATTTCGGTCAATAAAATGAGGATACTTCATTCATTTAAATTGCAGGCGAGAGATGACTGAAATTGAGGTTATTTACGGTAAGTATTTCCCCAAATGTTAGGCTTTAATTTAAGAAATCAGTTATCTTACTTCTTTACTTCCTGTGGCGTATTTCACCGACGTACGTATTACCACCGAAAGAGTAACGAATTCTCAAATTATTGAATCGAGACTAGATACAAAGCCGTCATGGAACCAACATTTCGGATAAGACAAGCCTGACATCCAACGGGCCTCTAGCTCCATTTACTAATGTTAAGCATCATAATGCATTCTTTTTTCAAAGATAAGCAGACAGTGACATTTTAAACGTTTTTACACTGAGCTTTTTTTTTTTTAATTTACGCAGTGAAAACTTTTTGA
This sequence comes from Uloborus plumipes, assembly GCA_038373865.1. Lineage (NCBI taxonomy): Eukaryota > Metazoa > Arthropoda > Arachnida > Araneae > Uloboridae > Uloborus > Uloborus plumipes. Next base: position 232,935 of record JAXGGA010000033.1, read on the forward strand.
AGAATTATAAAAGCTTTTATTTCTTTTTAATACGCTTTTAGTAGTTTCACATGTGGTTTTGTATATATGTATGTAACTCTGAATAAAAGATAAAATTCACATTCTTTGGCAACTACTAAAAGCTAAACTATATTACATGCTTATGTATTTCAGTTTTTCAGTTGTTTGTTTGTAGTCTTCATTAATTCGTCCAAAGCGGGCTCTAACTAGTAATCATCTGCAGCGTAATGCATTCCTGTTTAGATATAAGCAGACAACTAGCAATCTGAGGGACAAATATGACCACTGATTGCACTAATGCATTAATAAGGCGCCGGGGCTTTCGCTGAACAACGAATGGGGTGTGGTATTTCTATCGATTTTCAATTTGCTCAAAAACTTCGCAGTTGTCTGTAGGGTGATGCTAAATACCAAAAGCAAAACTGGTTTAACCCGGATATTAGCATCTTAATAAGAATCAAGTAGACATTTTATCTTCGAGAGAAATATACTAAAGAGATAAAGAACTAGAGTATAATATTTAAAATGTTTTCTTCGATTTAGTAAATTTTAAATTCTTATCCAAAATCTACTAGAGAGCATGTTGAAACATACAACTGTGATTAAATTTGCTGTAAATATTTATTTTTGGCACGTGTGTTTGTTTTGAAACTTCTGTTTAGTTTAATTTACTCTAAAAGAGTATTTTTTAGTTTTTTAAAACTATATTTAGGATTATTATTCTAAAATTAAAAGAGTTCTCTTAGTTGAGACATAAATCCAGTGCCCTAAACTACGCTTTTCATTGCATAAATTTGAGTCTTCATTAATTCGTCCAAAGCGGGCTCTAACTAGTAATCATCTGCAGCGTAATGCATTCCTGTTTAGAGATAAGCAGACAACTAGCAATCTGAGGGACAAATATGACCACTGATTGCACTAATGCATTGATAAGGCGCCGGGGCTTTCGCCGAACAACGGATGGGGTGTGGTATTTCTATCGATTTCCAATTTGCTCAAAAGCTTCGCAGTTGTCTGTAGGGTGATGCTAAATACCAAAAGCAAAACTAGTTTAACCCGGATATTAACATCTTATTAAGAATCAAGCAGGCATTTTATCTTCGAGGGAAATATACTAGAGAGATAAAGAACTAGAGTATATAGTATTTAAAATGTTTTCTTCGATTTAGTAAATTTTAAATTCTTACCCAGAATATACTAGAGAGCATGTTGAAACATACAATTATGATTAAATTTGCTGTAAATATTTATTTTTGGCACGTGTGTTTGTTTTGAAACTTCTTTTTAGTTTAATTTACTCTAAAAGCGTATTTTTTAGTTTTTTAAAATTATATTTAGGATTATTATTCCAACATTAAAATAGTTCTCTTAGTTGAAACATAAATCCAGTGCCCTAAACTACGCTTCTCACTGCATAAATTTGAGTCTTCATTAATTCGTCCAAAGCGGGCCCTAACTAGTAATCATCTGCAGTGTAATGCATTCCTGTTTAGAGATAAGCAGACAACTAGCAATCTGAGGGACAAATATGACCACTGATTGCACTAATGCATTGATAAGGCGCCGGGGCTTTCGCCGAACAACGGATGGGGTGTGGTATTTCTATCGATTTCCAATTTGCTCAAAAGCTTCGCAGTTGTCTGTGTTCTTCGGTAGGGGGGTGTTAAATACTAAAAGCAAAACTAGTTTGACCCGGATATTAAACACCTTACTAAGAATAAAGCTGGCATTTTAGAGGGTAAAGGTAATTAGAGTACATATTTAAAATGTTTTCTGTGATTTTGTAAATTTTAAATACTTACCCATAATCTATGGCATAACATGCTGAACAAACAAAATTATGATTAAAGCTACTGTAAATATCGATGTTTCTTAGCATTGCTTATTTCAAATTAATTATACGTACACTCTAAAAATGAAGCTGTTTTTACAATATAATACAGCTAATTTTATAAATATAAACTAGTAATAAACAGTAAAATTGCTACTTTTACAGTACTAAACTGTAAAATTGCTAATTGTACAGTAATAAACTGCAAAATTGCTAAATTTACAGTTCATTACCGTGCATTTTACAGTTTTAAACTGGAACCTTTGCTGCCAGTATTATCCTGTTGTTTATACAGTATAATACAGCTAATTTTTACTGCAATAGACTGTAAACTTTGTAACTTTACAGTAAGAAACTGTACAATTTGCTTTTTTTTACAGTTTTTCACTATGTATTTTACAGTTCGGAATTAGTACCTCGGCTGCCAGCATTATACTGTAAAAACAACAATTTATCTTTTGCAGTGTGTGCGTTTATTACAAAATGATAGCCTAAGTCGAAGTATTTTTGTCTTAGTTAAAAATTATTTTGTATCTTTTTGAGAACATGCTGAAAAATACAATTATAATTAAATTTGCTGTAACTATTTATGTTTGGGACTTTTGTTTCTTTCAAATTAATTCCACGTAGTTATGCGTGTATCGCAAAATGATATCCCAAGTAGAAGTTTTTTTGTCTTAGTTATAAATTATTTAGGATCTACTAGAGAACATGTTGAATAATACAATTATGATTAAATTTGCTGTAAATATTTATGTTTGGAACTATTGTGTCTTTCCATTAATTCTACGTAGTTATGTATGCATCTCAAAATGATAGGCCAAGTCAAAATATTTTTGTGTTAGTTATGACTTATTTAACATATGTTCAGGACTACAGAACTACTTTCCACCTAAATTAGTATTGTTAAATTTACATTTTTTCACGAAGTGTTTCTTTTATTAGTTACTATTTAAAAAATACACGTAATTTCTGAAATTAAATCTATCAAGTCTGAAATTGTATTTTCTAATACTCTATCACATACAACTCAATTATAAACTAAGCATATAACCAAAAATAAGCTTTGCTGCAAAGCGATAAAAAAACTGTAAAAAAAATACAATAACTAACTTAAATGCTTAAGTTTGAATACTTGATAAATTAAACAATGGGAATGTCTTGAGAAATGCTGAATTTAATAAAGTCATGGATTTGTACAGTAATTCAGGAGAGTGTAAAGCATGCACTGTATAGAGTAAGCATTGCTTCATACATTTTTCACAACGGCCGTTAAAATTCTAATTTAATAGGGATTAGTCAATAACGTTTTGCATACAAATGTATAATCTGATAAAAATCACAGGAAGCACCTTTATGCCTCCGTTTAACGAAATATGTCTAGTTAAATCAGAAAGTAGAAAAACATAGCCGTTAAGTATAATTTTTATAAGTACCTACAATGTACATTTTAAGAGCAGAAGCTCTTTGCTGAATACATTATGTGACAACAAAAATCTCTAAACTCATTAAGAGTCCCTAACATAGCATTTTAGAAACACAAAGAATTAGTGCTCTTTCGTGGTTAGAGCATTTATGTATGCAAATGTAATTCCTTTTCTTAAGACTTTCTTACAAAAAGGAACTAAATTAGGAGAACAAATAAGGAAATAAATACAAAACTAATTGAGAGTCCTATAAGGTGGCTTAAAAAAAAGGGAAAAAAGTAGTCCCTATGTTTTTCGTCTTTTGTGAGGTACTTAGTATGCATTCTTTTGTTAGTTAATGTTTTTGAAAATTCTAAAGTTAAACCTTACTTTCGGGAAAAAAATTGCTGAAATATTTTTTGAATGATGTTTAAATGTCTTAATTCTTTGACAATTTGATATTTTAAGTTGAACATTAAGGATTAAGATGTACAGTTAATAACATATGCTTGTTTAAAAAGTGCATATTTTGTAACGTATACTTATACACAAATACAGACACTGATACAAATTCACTGATTTAAAGGAACATGTTTGATAAAATGGCTAAACCTATTCAAATGGAAAACTTAAAACTAATGAACTTGATAAAATAATGGAAACATAATAATAACATAAACATAGCGTATGCACAACAATCAGTTCTCTAATGCGTAGGAGCAGGAAAGGCACCCACTGACAAGAACGCAGTAGTATTATATTACCTTTCACTATTTCGTGTTTTCGTCATCAATTTGGCTAAATTGTCCTCATGCGCTTAAGTTAGTTGTGTCTTATGAATTATTTCCGTTTAGAACGTTTCCGAGACCTGTCAAGTTAACAATATTTATTTATCTTTGCACCCAATCATGGTATAGGAGAGCTTTGATTGAACACAATTTAGATGCAGCTTGAAGTGAGAAATTATTTTAATAATAAGTGTGCTAGCAAGAAAAAGTATAAGTTAAATTACATTTAATAAAGTAGAATCCAGGTAAAAATCTGAACTTAGAAAATTTAAATAATCTCACAAAAAATAATTTATTTCGTCTGAAGATTGGTTTTATCTTTTTTGAAGAGTAAATGACCTCTTTATAGTTTTTTAAGAAATAACTTAGGGGTCGTATTACAAGTTTTTTCTTCAACCTCGATTTTTTTAGCTACTTTTAAAACGATATTGAGTAAAAAGGTAGCAAAGCCTTTTAACTTCTTTTTATTATTTGAAGACAAATTTATAGTCACAAAGTTTGAAATACAGAAAAATAAAACGTAAAAGTGAATACTGAATAGTTTCGATAACCTGAGTTTTAGAAAGAAACCATGAAGTGAGAATTCTTTAAAAATATGCATGAAATAAGAGTCAGCTTGAACATAAAATGTACTCCAAACTGTTTACATAGTATTAAAAAATAATTTAGATACGATAACTTAAGTAAAGTCTTCGTATATGTATAACAACTGCTTCTTATTTTTCCTACAAAGAACATTAAAGTTGGCAGCAAAAGTGCGAAGAAAGGCAAAATTATTTCAAAAAATGAATACAACTCAAACAAATAATCTTGCACTTGTTTCATTTATTTTTTATGAAGGAGGAAAAAAAATGTTTGAAAAGCAAAGAAATGGTTTTAGAATCTTATTTGAATGTCATGTTTTTTTTTTCGTTTAATTTTTTCGTAACGTTCTCCATTTTAATTATACAAGTAACTTTAATTGTAGGGAGAAAACGAACGGAAATTCAATTTCAAACGGAAAATTAAAGTACATTCAAATGTGCATATGTAAAGTATACGCTTGTTAAATAAATTGTTTTGCGTCATATTAGATATATGTTCCATCTTTTAATGTATTCATATTATGAAAGATCTACGTTCAAAATTAATCACTTTTTTATTTCTATGAAAAATAAAATGATACCAGTAAGATTCTATTTTATTAATGAAAAAAAAACGACAAAGGAAGGATTGCTCTCTGAAAATTAAACCGGATGAAGTTGGATGTATGTATTGAAACTTTCTCGAGAAAGTAATTTATTTCTCACAAATAAATTATTTTTTGACTTCGAGAAGTGAAATAAAGTTTATTCTTTCTTTCAGTTGAAAGCAATAAATCCTTCATTAACAAAGACCGTACAGATATGCTTAAATGACAGCGTTTTATCTTATGGTATTCATGAACGCAAAAATACATGAAATGAAAAAGTTGAATAGCATCATGCTTATATTTTCAGGATGATTAATAAGTATATTGATAATAATAAGAATAAAACGCAACTTAAAATTTTCGTACATAACAGAAGAACAGAAACAATATTTATTATCCTTTGAGATCATTTATTAATTATTATTAAGCCTTATTAAATCACAATTAAAATGAATAAAGTTCTTTAGTGCAATATGAAACACCTTAATTTTTCTGTAATGACCTTTTCCTGTATTTTCAATCAATTGTTGGAAAACAAAGATACAAAAAAAAAAATCTCTAAAATTCATTTAATAGCAAAAAAAATGTTTAATTTAAAATATATTGCTTGATTTCATTGCTGTTTGAAAACAATAACATTAATGAGAATAACTATTACTGTACAATTATGTTTTTATAGGCTTCAGTAAAAACTATTTTTTGTTCCATTTCAGACGAAACGTTAATTATCATTACAAAAAATAAAGCAGTATAATCCTTTTATTAGTTTAGTAAGGGATTAATAGCCTTATAGTTTCTTCAACAAAACCTTCACGTGTTTCAAATCGTTTAGAAGAAAAAAGAAAGAAATTATTATGGAATTCATTTTATATTAAGAAAAGTAAAAATTTGGATTAAAATTTACAATAAACTAGAAAAATTAATTACTAAGAACGCAGTAAAGAGTAAATTTATCTTTTTGTGAAAAACATAAACCAGTGTTTTATGCTTTGAAGCCGATTATCTATTTACTTTCAAATTAAACATTCGCTTTGGGTGAATCAAACAGCATTTTTCACATTTTCAAAACACAAAATACTTTTAAATATAAAGTTTTTAGTTGTCATTGAAAATGCTTAAAACAAAATGGTTAAAAAAGTGTTTTAATAACAATGTGTTTTTATTTATCATGTAAAAAAGCACCATTTTCTTTCCAAATTGTGAAAATAAATTTGATTTTCAGTTCGAAAACTCAGACGCCAAAATAGGTAATGATCTATAACAGAGTTTAGATTAAAGCAACTGCACAACATTGTTCTAAACGAAGAAATTCTCTGCGTTATATCAGTAACTATTTTCAAAAATGTGAAAACAAAAGAGGAATAGGATTTTGATGAATCTACTTTGGAGCAAGAACAAATAATGTCAAAAAGTCCAGTTGTGGTAGAAGTGGTTATAAATTTTCGTATTTTCTTCTTTAAATCTATTTCATTTACCTGCTCAAGTTCAGAAAAATCTTTAACAATTAAATGAATTACTGGATAACGCTACATAAGAAATATACATGTGAATTAAAATTATTTTATTATACTTGAACTACAAATGCAAATGGCTGTTTGAGTTTAAAGTAAAAAGACGTCTTTAGGTAAATATGGTTACTATGACTGAATATGAATATTGTATTGAGTGCCGTATGTCAACGGTTATTATTGAATAAAAAAGATTACTATATTGTGAAGGATTTTTTTCATAGACTAGTCAAAATCTGTGAGTTGGTTCTAAAAAGTTAAAAAAAAACTTATAATTTTGAAAATAAGCATGTATAATTCATAAAAAAATCAGATGTGAAAAAGCTAACTTTTGAAATCTTATCCTCTCCTCTTTTTGAGTTTAATATCAGTGTAGAAATTCGCAAAATGTACTACAGCTATGATTATGTCGCCAATTTTCAACTTATTTTATAAATTGCTTAATGCAAACAGTGCATTATATTTTTCTATGCTAACGAGACAGAGTAATAATAACAGTAGCAAAGATCAAATATAATTGTTTAAAAATATACCATTTTTTCTGCAATATCGTGAATTTTTATTTCTTCATAAACTTATTATCCTGAATTAATAAACATTCATTTCCGAACTTTTTGACACAATTTTAGAACTTAATAGCTCATTTTTTGTAAATGCAAGTGTGCAACAATACTTGAAGCCTTGTGTAAGATACAGAAAAGTATAAAATGTTTATGAATGTATTACACATCTCAGTGGCGTACTAGGGGGTAGGCTGATAGGGATGCAGCCCTCTCCGAAATTTTCAAAAATTTTAAAAATGTAAGCTAAGTTTTTTTTTTATGAATTTCCCTTCTTTTTGAAATCCCAAAATAAGGAAAGTTTTCAGAACATATAATTAAGTTAAGGAGAATATTAAAAGGAAGATTTTTTTTGTTTTACATTTCTATTCTACTTATGTCATGTTTATATTTATCCTTTTATTACATTTTGTTCAATTTTATTGCAAACCTATGTTTCAGAAATGACGATTAACCCATTAATGCCTGACATTTTTTTTTTCAACGATACTTTGTATACTGGTTACAAATAGTGTATAATGGACAGGAAAAATAGTTAAAAAATTATCGTGTAAAAATTAAATTTTTTATTTAAGAAAGAAAAATCTTCCCTAAAAAGGGACGCTAGGCACCAGAGGGTACATACTTTTTTACTAAAATTTTTTTTTCTGCCTACGATGTAATATTGAAAATGACAATTTATAAGAAGAAATAAAAGCAGCAATTAACATAAACTGGGAAGTAGATTCAGAGAACAAGGAAATATTGGTGTTGTTGAGTATAAAAGTCAGCAAAGCATTTGTTCTGCAAACCTACGTATTGCATTTGCTGCATTCCGATAAGCTCTTTTACTTCAATGGGCACATCTTACATGAATCTTATTTAAAGCAATATAACAACTTGCCCCATAATACCTAACTCAATCCGGTACTCTTAAGCTCAACGCATTTTGTACAGCAACTTCTAAAATAAAAATGAAGAGCGGCTACCACCATTTTTTACAGTGAATCAAAAACCGGTAGTTCCCGATATTTGATGCATGGGATCTTTTTCCCTATGCAACGATTGTACTGAGCAACCATATATATTTGGTTCATCAATTTCAATTACTTTCTTTTCGCTGTTGGACAATCGCTTAGCCTTTACAATAGGATGAACTCCGTGAAGATTCAATGCAATAGTTATGACATTGCTATTATTCCACCGAACCAACGTAATATTATTTTACCTGTCATCGACAGTTATTCAAAACTTCCTTTCTTTCTCTTGAACAACATAACTTTAGTTCATGAGCATTTTTTAATCGGATTCTTGCACAAAACCTTTCTGCGATAAATAATCACGTAGGAACGCAAGAGAAGTAAATAAACCCTCACAGTAGAGATCAAAATTGGCATTCTCAGGGAATTCTGAAATTAAATCTGCAACCCCCCCCCCCTTTTCCAAACAACAGACACATATGCAATCCTTGAATTCATCAAGGTGAAATGCTAAGCTTTTGAAACAGCTTAGGGCTTCTTCAACAGTCAGACTAAACAATAATAGACATAATAGACACCTAAATACATAATGGAAAGTAATTAAGTACAACGAATAATTAGTGTTTTAAAGAACTACATTTTTGAAATAGCTTTCTTTCAAAATTTACCTTGAGTATTTTTTGTAATTAAAAGAAAAAGAGAGAAAATATTTAAGAACGTTGTATAATTAAGTTTATATATTAATTAATTTAATTTAATTAGATTTTTAAAATAAAATAAGTTTTAAAAGTGACAATTATTATCTGTTTTTCAGTCTAAAAACATTTGCTAACTTCTTTTGATATAAATTATAGATTCTAAGCAAGAAACCAGCAACGGTTAAACAATGCAACCATTGGTGCCTAGCGTCCCTTTTTAGGGACGTTCTTAAATTGCTATAAAATCCTAAAAAAATTTAAAATTTACAAAATTGCAAAAAAAGGTAAACTAAAACATCGATCAAAGTAGCACATATATCAAACACAGATAGATTTACTTGTTAATAACTTTAAAAACTTAGCTTTTTGTTCTTGAGATTGTGAACGATGTAATTTTTGATAAAGATTATAATCAAATGGCTACAGATCACACTTTACAGCGGTTATGTGCTGAAATCTGTTAATACAGAATTGAAGCAATACCAAAGCAATAATTGAACACAATTATTTGGTTGAAATGTTCATTTTTGGAAAATTCAGACTCACTTTTTGGACCGTCCCTAAAAAGGGACGCTAGGCATTAATGGGTTAATGTTTTTCAATCTCCTAATTCTGTTTAATAAATTTAATTATATTGAATTGGGAACACTAGTAAAATGAACTGCAAAACTAACATTATTTTAGAGCGTTAATTTGCCGGAATATTGCAAAAAAATGTTTTTGTAACACCTTTTTCAATGAAGGATTTTTTTAAAATTAAATGTATCATTCTCTATGTCTATCAAAACGCTTTCGTCAAATTTTATGACGTATTTTTGTTGACTTAAATATACATTAAAGCAGAAATTCAAGACATTTACTTTTCTTAGCGACATTTCATGAGGTGCTCTCCCCCTTACTTGTAAAGAGTTTTTACTCAGCCCCCCCTAAATGATTAGCCTGCGTACGCCACTGACACATCTACTAAATTATCTCCAAATAAAACAGAAATACTTCAAGAAAAAAGAATCAGCTACGTCTTTCTCTCAAAGAAGGACGAAACCTGTCTTTCATTGTGTAAAACTTACAATATCTTACATTAGATTGTTGAAAGTAAGAGTTTTATTATTTCATTCAACTTGTATTTGAATTTCAACCAATGGTATGCTAAATTCTTACTAGTTGCTTCAGTAATTCTATTAAAAGTATTTCCAAAACAGTTTTAAGGATTTCTAAAAACTTTTTTCATCCAATTATAATATGGATTTAAATTCAACAACCCTCCATCGATTTATTTCATTGTTTCTTATTTACGAGTTTTTTATTTAAAACTGAAAACTGTCGGAAAAACGAATTGAAATTACATGAACCAAAGATCTCACGAAGAAGGTACTCCATTGTATAGACATTTCTAAATTGTTCTTTTTCTTTCTTTAAATGATGGTTGGGAATTCTGATTCATTTACGTCCTTTGTTTGACTTTTAAGTTTATTTCGGATTTTCATTAGAGGAAGAAAGATCGCAGTTAAGTATTCAATCTGCTGCAAAACAACTTTTTAGATTGTGCGGGGAATTTAAATAGCTCAAAAATCTCGTCTCGTCTGTATTGCCAGACTGTTTGATAAAAATTTTATGCACAAAATCGATGATGTTTCCAAATTTCTTCAAAATGTATTCTTGTTATAAGCTGAGCCTAGCACTCACGAACCGTTCCATTTAAAAAAGGGGGGGGGGGGGATGGGTTGTGTGTGATAGCTTTCCGAAGTTTCCAATTTAAAACTTGTATTTGCTATATCCTTTTGACATGTTCAACTAAACAATGTATTTGAAATTAGCATCGTTCCACGTTGTTTGATACATCTCAAAATGCTTTCTATTCTTCTTCCCCTTATTGCTATCGTACCTAACACCTCTTTTTTGTAAGATCAGAGAAGACCTGACGCATGCGCGGAAGGTTTTACCTAAGAAGACCAGACAGTAGCGGTGTATTGGAGAATATTTCGTTGTTGTTGTCGTATTTTGCCAGCTATACAAGAATGCAACTTTACTTGACACTGAACGTCACTACGGGCGGAGCCAATGAGAGCTCACCAGTAGTCAGCGATCTCTTATAATTCGCCAAGTAGGCTGTGACGTTTTATCTAGCTCGTTTTTCATAGGCAAACGTCACGCTGACGTCACGATGTTGTTGTCAAGAAACGTTGCAGAGTAGTATAAGCTGCCAATTTGGGGTGCTCTGCTTCACTTTTCCAATTGTACCGTCATTTGGTGTGAAGTCTGACTTTCGCAGCACACACCTATGCCATAGAGACCCGTTTATAAGGCGAGAATTCATTTACAAGCACATCATCAAATTCACACAAACGAAGGACAAGAACAGGAGAGAGAAAATACATCCATGTCCGAGCCGGTATTCGAACCCCAACACCTCCATCTAGACCCCTAGCAGCAGCATCTCATCGGCCAATGATCGGCAATTCATCGAAACCCAATGAAATTCTCATCGGCCGATGATCCAATATGTCTCATCGGCCAAACAGAATCCGAACAGCAAAATCCGATGAGTTTTGCTCGAAATACGATGAGATTTAGAACAGTCCCGTGCCGATGAATTTCATCGACGAATCATCCCGATGAATTTCATCGGGAAACTTGGTCGGAAGGATGTAGTTTTCTGATGGAATATAGCTCGGCTTATTTTCATCGGGAAAGTTGATCGGAAGAATATCGCTTTCCGATGAAAAGTAGCTCATCGAAAACCGTGCTCAGATACTGATCGGAACGATGTCATCGTGCGTTACGGGATCAGTTTACGAGGAGTTCGATGATCGGCCGAGCAAAATTCGATGAGTTGATGCTACTTGTGACCTCTCAAGCCATTAGATCAATGAAGTTAATGCTAAAGGCATTTGGCTAGACGGTTTCTCTCCAAGAGCACAGGATAACTTGTCACCGTTGCCATTCTGTTTTTGTGTTTTAACATTCACTTGTTACATTGCCTGTACTCTTTTACATGCGGTCTGTAAACTTTTTAAAAACATTTCTCTCGTATAGGGGAAAGGAGAGACATGTAAATGCGGGTGCATGGGACAATGGTATGTTTTATAAACATAGCTTCAAGCAAAATATATTGCAAATTCTCAAGTAATGGGACCCAGCTCTTTGCCATACTTTTAGAGAAATGAGCCATTTTACATTTTGTGGCGGCACCTTTGTTGTAGCAAATCTTTTATGTAACTATATCACTGTATTTTTCACGTCAAAACATATTTTTATCTAACGAATAAGAATTATTTCCAACTAGTAATATCTTTATTATTGTAAATCATTACAAAAACACTCAAGTAAATTTATAACAATGTTTACATTTCTTTTGAACTAAATTAAGAAATCGTTTTTTTACAATTTTCTTGGACACTATGTGAAGACATCATGGTCGGGATACTTAAACAGATCCCATATCCACACTCGAAAATTAATATTATTGTAGAGTATTTTGAGTGTTGAAATGCGGGAAAATTTGTAATTATTGTTTTTCTTTAATCAAATTGTAAATTTTTGTTAACAATTTTTATTATTTTATAATTTGTATTTTTTTATTTATACTTATGTAAGTTACTATTTCGCTTCTAAAACGTTAGTCAGCGATTAAGTGTTATATATCAGTAACAGGAAATAAAAAACACATAATACTACAAAAACTGAACTTTGAACTCATTTTAAAAGACATTATCATACTCTGTATATAGAGTAAGAGTAATGGGTCATTCCATATAAAGTCAACAAATGGGCCGTGCCGTACCATTTTTGATTTTGATGATATTTGGCAGGTAATATGCACCAATATTCTATACTTCCAAACTGCTTTATTTTTTACTCGAAAAATTTTTATTCTCGAGATATAGCCATTTATTTGCTCCGCCAATTAGTAAAATTTGGCATTTTTGATATTTTTTCTAAGAGCTCTGGTAAATTTATTTAGAATGGTAGAAAGATCAAACATGACTTATTTTAACGCTAAAAGAATGAATTTTGATTTGTGCATAAAAAAAATGGTTTAAGTAAAGCCTAAATATAAATTTTCCCGGGTCAATTCGCGGTTCAAAAAGTGGCGTTTTCGTCATTTCAAGCATGAAGAAGTATATGAAGGACTAGCAGTGGGGTTCCAATTTTTTTTCTCTTACACCCAGATATATATACTAGAAGCACAGAAAAGAATAAGATGATACAAGTAGTCCTTCATTATGAAAAAATTGCTTGAACTCGAGAAAAAACGAAAATTGATATTTTTCACTCCCCAAAAACGGCCTGTGGAACAGGTAGTAAAAATTTACAAAGGCATGGAGTAAGAAGGTGTTACATTACCCTTTAAAACGAAACAAAAACTGTCTTGTTATTCCAAGGCATTAGAGAGATATAAGCTTTCAAACTATGAGAAAAAATGAAAAATATAATTTTTCACTCCCCAAAAACGGTCAGTGGAATAGATAATAAAAATTTGAAAATGTATGGAGCAAAAAGGTATTACATTGAACTTTAAAAGAAAACAAAAACTGTCTTGTTATTCCAAGGCATTAAAGAGATATAAGCCTTCTAATAAGATGATTATTATAAAAAAAAAACTTTAAACTTGAGAAGAAATGAAAAATGGCCCTTTTCACTCCCCAAAAATAGCCTGTGGAACACTTAGTAAAAATTTGCAAATGCAAGGAGAAAGAAGGTGTTACATTGCCCTTTAAAACAAATTAAAAACTGTCTTGTTATTCCCAGGTATCAAATAGATAAGGCCCTCTGAAAATTGAAAATTCATGCAAGATTGTTTTGGCATAAGTTAAAGCAATCATGAACATAAAGGAAGTCTTTTCATGCAAGAACTCTAAAAATATGTGTCATCAAATATATAATTCAAAATACACTGGCGGAAAAAAAAATCCCAACACCAAGAAAAAATTATTGTAGAGTAATGAAATTTGGGTAATGCAATTGTCTAGTTAACATCTTTAATTGATTAAATGTACAAGATCACTGGCTAATTTAAGTTCAAGAAAATGCTGTGTAAATGTGAAATTATGTTAATTTAATAGAGGGTGTAACCACCAGAATTTTGAAGGCAAGCCTGCAAGCGTGCATGCATTATGTCATACAGGTGCCGAATGTCACTTTGTGGTATGGAGTGCCATGCTTGTTGCACTTATTGTGTCAATTCTAGGATGGTCATTGCTGGCTGTGGATGATGCTGGAGTTGCCGTCCAAATATATCCCATACGTTATCAATTAGAGACAGACCTGGTGATTTTGAAGGTCATGGTAACATGTAAGCACTCTGTAGAGCACATTGCGTTACAACAGCGATGTAAGGGCGAGCGTTATCCTGTTGGAAAACTCGCCCTTGAATGCTACTCATGAAGTGCTGTACTACTGATTTAATTACCAGACTGACGACAAATTTTCAGTCAGTGAGTTTGGGATAACCACAAGAGTGCCCCTGCTGTCGTAGGAAATTGCTCCAGAGACCATGGCTCTAGGTGTGGGTCCTGTGTGTTTAGGCCGTAGACCGCTTGGATGCAGGCGGTCCCCTGGCCTCCTTCTGAACAATATACAGCCACCACTGGCACTAAGGCAGAATCTGTTTTCATCAAAAATTACAACAGATCTCCACTCTGACCTCCAGTGAGCTCTGTCTTGGCACCACTGCCGTCGGAAACGGCAATGGTTTGCAGTCAATGGAATACCGGCTACAGGCTGCCTGGCTCGGAGCTATCCTTGAAGTAAACAGTTTCTTACCGTTCCTTGGGTCACGATGGTACCAACTGCAGCTCGAATGTCAGCCGCAGATGCAGTACGATGCACCACAGCCGTACGCAAGATTCGGCGGTCTTCCTTCTCTTCAGTCGTGCCACGTGGCAGCTCGGAACTCGATCTTCTTGAGATAGTACCATCCCTTGATCATAGCTTCCAATAATTATGCATGGTGGAAACATTCCCCCCGAGTCTTTTTGCAATATCGCGAAATGAAAATCCACCTTCTCGTAGCCAAACTGTACGACCTCGTTTAAACTCGATGAGCTGTTGATAATAGCTTTTTCGTCTTCTTAAAGGCATTCCTGGCTAACATGAACGTAATTCGTCAAATTTCATGGGAAAATAATACCCACGAGCTGCACAACACGCTTTTAAAACAAGCCTTATTTGCATGTTATGAGTGACGCCAGCTGCGCCACACTTCTGCGCGGAACGCGAAATTTCAATCGATATCATCTTTCAATTGTATAAACACGCCTACCAAATTTCGTTTATCTAACACAAGTCTTTCTTGGTGTTGGGATTTTTTTTTTCGCCAGTGTATATCGTAAAATATTTGCAATTTATTTGTGATGTTAACACATCGGAAAAAGTTGTACTTAAAACAAGTGATCCGAATGTCCACACATCAATTAAAATTGTATTTAAAATTTAATTGCATGTCGCTAAGAAGTTTCTAGTTTTACGTTTACATTTGAATGAAATTAAAATTTTTTTAACGAAAATCCGAAATTTCTACATAATTTTCGAAACAGCTACAACTAAAAGGGATTTTTGCTTATTGATTATTTGTTAGAGTTTATCTTCACAATATTTAGTTGTACATTCATTACAAATTGAAAGAAAACTCTGATAACAGAAACACTAAAAAAAGTTTAAGTATAACTTTTTCAGATGTTCTTACGTCACATATAAATTAGGACGTTGTACGATGTATTTTAAATTATATATTTAATGGGGATACATATTTTTTCTCTTGCAATCCTTGCATAAAAATACTTTATGTTCATAATTGCTTTAACTTATGCCAAAAAAAAAAAAAAAATGCGTAGATTTTCAATTTTCAGAGGGTTATATATCTTTTATGCCTGGGAATAACAAGACTGTTTTTGTTTCCTTTTAAAGTTCAAGGTAATATCTTCTTGCCCCATGCATTTGCAAATTCTTACTACCTGTTCCACAGGCCGTTTTTGGGGAGTGAAAAAGGGTATTTTTCATTTTTCTCATAGTTTAAAAGCTTATATCTCTCTAATGCCTTGGAATAACAAGACAGTTTTTGTTTCGTTTTAAAGGGTAATGTAACACCTTCTTACTCCATGCCTTTGTAAATTTTTACTACCTGTTCCACAGGCCGTTTTTGGGGAGTGAAAAATAACAATTTTCGTTTTTTCTCAAGTTTAAGCAATTTTTTCATAATGAAGGACTACTTGTATCATCTTATTCTGTTCTGTGCTTCTAGTACCTATAACTGGGTGCAAGAGAAAAAAAAAATTGGAACCCCGTTGCCAGTCCTTCATATACTTCTTCATGCTTGAAATGACGAAAACGCCACTTTTTGAACCGCGAATTGACCCGGGAAAATTTATATTTAGGCTTTACTTAAACCATTTTTTTTATGCACAAATCAAAGTTCATTCTTTTAGCTTTAAAATAAATCATGTTTGATCTTTCTACCATTTTAAATAAATTTAACAGAGCTCTTAGAAAAAAGATAAAAAATGTCGAATTTACTCATCGGCGGAGCAAAAAATGGCTATATCTCGAGAATAAAATTTTTTTCAAGAAAAAAATAAAACAGTTCGGAGGTACAGAATATTGGTGCATATTACCTACCAAATATCATCAAAATCAAAAATAGTGCGACACGAAAATTTCTGAACACTTGTCGATTTTATATGGAATGACCCACGTATATCCCAAGAATAACCTGTACGTAATGATATATTCTTTGTACAATGTATTCCTCTAAGTTTTTCTCTTGTTTATCCAGCGTTTAGAACACGCGACAAAACTTTAAAATGTAATATTGAGCAGTGTTACATACTTCCAAAAACTATCTTAACTTTATTTCTCTTAATGACACAGTGATATTGAATTCCTCAGTTGAATAAATTCGACTGAAAGCAGAACAGTTGAATGCTCAACTGTTAGAAAAACGTGAAAAGAAAATGTAATATTTAACATTATTTATTAATGATTTATGTGTTTATAATAAAAGTCCTATTATACTAGACAGCAGCTTAAGTTGACAATGAACGTTACTACGGGCGGAGCCAATAAGAGCTCACAAGCAGTCAGAGATCTTCTATAATTCGCCAAGTAGGCTGTGACGTTTTATCTAGCTCGTTTTCATATCTGCTCGCCTAACGTCAGGCTAACGTCACGCTGACGTCACGATGTTTTTGTCAAGAAACTTTGCAGCGTAGTATAGTGCACTTCGGGAAAAGAAATCAGAAGTGGTCGTTTTGTTCCGTGCATATGGCGGCTGTGCTTTCTAATAATCACTATGAATGCCTTATAAAAAGAAATAATTTTTATGTACATACTAGCTTATTTCCCGGTGTTGCCCGGGTGCTTCTTAAAAATGCTCGCAAAAATTGGAATTAAATATCTGTTGGAACCTCTAACTTTTCTGCATGATACAATATTCGTGACAATGTTCCTAGGTAATTAGAACATGAATTATAATTGTTTTTACTAACTTTTTCATGCTAAAATGAAAAAGGTGAGCCTTAAATTGATAATTCAATGTTAATTGTAATCTTTGTTGGAAAATACTTATATTTTAATGTATTAAATTTTATCAATTTGTGTGTTTAAAGGATTAGCTCTATTATTCTATGATTCAAAATCGAAGGAAAATGGCCATTTCGTGGCAAAAAATTTGAATTTTGAGCTTTTTGGATATATATAAAATTTCAAAACCCCGCCTATGTGAATTTTAGTGCACTAAGGAACCTCTGTGCCAAGTTTGATGAAAATCCGATGAAAACTGTGAATTTGTGTAAGGAATCGACATACAAACATACATATATACAAATATACATACATCCATATATATATATATATATATATATATACTGCAGAAGTGCAATCATTGAAAACCCTCTTTCCGGAAAAGATGCACATTTAAGACCGAGGTAAGACTTTATAAATGACCCTTTAAAAATAAGGGTTTCCGGAATGATAGCATTAATACCAAGATAAAGCTTGAGTGACGTTTAAATCCCTCGGATCCTGGCTCGTTTATTTTCGGCGAACAACGTTTATATTAATGGTTTGTCGTTGTGTTCTGTCCATATGCGTTAGAAATGATGATTTATTATGTTTTTGTTGAGATGAATATCTGTTTTTAAATTTATTAATATCGTACTTGCGTTTTTTTAAATTTTTGTGTTTATATTCATTTGATAACAAAAATATGGTAGTTTATATATGCAGAAGGACATTTCGTTAAAACATATAATCTTATTTAATTGCTTTTTATTATGGTGATTCTAAATGTTTTTTTTAAGTAATTTGTTGTGGTAAAGTCTGTTTTGGCTGCATTATTATTAGTATTGCTGTTTCATTCTTGTTATTTGTTTGAAATTCTCCTGAAAGATTAGTAAAAAAACACTTCAGTCACGAATTTTTCAATTTCATAAAATGGGTAATAAAAGAGCTTGTCATAAACCTGACACCGCATCATTAGAAATTTTAACTATTAATTGGCATGTATTTTATTTTGTATTTTGATATCTTGTTCCTTTTGTTCAGACATTAGAAGAATATTTGTAGTAATATGTCTGAATTTTACTACACATAAAATGTATACAAGATGTTCAAAATATTTCAATGTAAGTTAAAGCTACATTTCAATAAAGGATTATGCTCCTTCTTTTTTTTTTTTTTTTTTCGTTTTAAACATACACATGTGTTACATGCAATATACTAGCAGCTCAGTTTAGAGCTCCTTTAGTTCAGTTATTGTCTGTTCCAGACTAATGAGTCAATAATAAAGAAAATGGGCTGTTGGAAAATTTCTTATCATATTTTGAACCATTCTAGTACAGGACGAAACTATATGCCACCACGAAATTTTCTTCTGTATGGGCGATCCTCTGTAAACTCGTAATTGACTGTCCGGACCGAGTATTTTAAAAATAATAAAGTGTAATAAAGTAATTATCGCTTTTAATACAAGTAAAGCATTAATAATTTGTAGCCCAATTGTATTTGGAACGATAACAATATAATTTTTTTTCTAGAAATTATCTAAGCACAAGAAACATAGTCCCCTGTCTGTCCCAATCCTATAGTTTAACACCTAAAGGCAATATTTCAAAAAACCTAATAACACTACTATATTTGACGATTAATATCTAAAAATAGAATAATGCAGCTATATCTTTTTTTACGAAATAAGGTCTAATTACGTATTTCTAAAACTTAAAATTGTCATGTAATCTCATGTCTATCATGTTTATCCAGAGTTTTCAAACAGTCCCCTGCCACAAATTCAAAGCTGCAATAGAAAAAAACTTTTAATATTGCAAATGTTTTTTGAGCATGAACTTTAAAGTAGTCAGTGTGAATTTGACGAAATTGCTGTGAACTGTGTTGAAACGCAACTTTTTTTTGATCGAAAGCCACATTTATGATGAAAGTATGCATCTGGGTCGTTGCAAAAACAGTCCTCTGGGAAGTGATTTTATTAATATTAGTTTAATCATGAAACATTTTAGTTACTTTTTCTGCGATTTGGGCCTAAATTTATAGGTAGTTTCGTTACTAATTACACTGAAGTGACAAAAGTCATGGGATAGCAATATGCAAATTTTCAGATGGCAGTAGCATCGCATAGAACAGGTATAAATGCGCAGTGCTTTTACAGAGCTTTCATTTATGTTCAAGTTATTCATGTGAAGAGGTTTTAACGTGATGATGACCGCACGACGTGAATTAACAGACTTTGAACGCGGAATGTTAGTTGGAGCTAGACGCATGGGTCATGCCATTTCGGAAATCGTTAGAGAATTCAACATTCCCAGATCCACTGTGTCAAGAGTGTGCCGAGAGTATGAAATTTCAGGCATAACATCCCACCATGGACAGCGCAGTGGTCGACCGCCTGCACTTAAAGATCGAGACCGGCGACGTCTGCAAAGAGTCGTAAATTCTAACAGACAAGCAACACTGCGTCAAATCACCGTAGAAATCAATGTGGGACGTACAATGGACGTGTCTGCTAGAACTGTTCGGAGAAATTTGGATTTCTTGGGCTATTCCAGCAGAAGACCGACTCGAGTGCCTTTACTGACAGAACGACATCGCTTGCAGCGACTCTCGTGGGCACGTGAGCATATCGGTTGGTCCCTAGATGAATGGAAAACCGTGGCCTGGTCCGATGAGTCACGATTTCAGCTGGTAAGAGCCGCTGGTAGGGTTCGAGTGTGGCGCAGACCCCACGAAGCCATGGACCCAAACTGTCAGCAAGGCACTGTTCAAGCTGGTGGTGGCTCCGTAATGGTGTGGGCTGTTTTTTCATGGCATGGACTTGGTCCTCTAGTGCGACTGGACCGAACATTGACTGGAAATGCTTATGTGCAGCTACTTGGAGATCACTTGCAGCCATTCATGGACTTCATGTACCCAAACAACGATGGGATTTTTATGGATGACAATGCGCCATGTCACCGGGCCACAACTGTTCGCAATTGGTTTGAAGAAAATTCTGGACAATTCCAACGAATGATTTGGCCACCTAGATCGCCCGACATGAATCCCACTGAGCATTTATGGGACACCATCGAGAGGTCTGTTCGTGCCCAAAATCCTGCCCCATCAACGCTTTCACAATTATGGACGTCTATCGAGACAGCATGGCTCAATATTCCTGCAGAAGACTTCCAACGACTTGTTGAGTCCATGCCACGTCGAGCTGTTGCACTTCGCCGGGCAAAAGGAGGGCCGACACGATATTAAGAGGTATCCCATGACTTTTGTCACTTCAGTGTATGTTGCAATTATTTTGAAGATATTACGCAACAAAGTACAAATACACAGTTCCCAGGCACAGTCCCCTGCCTCGTTATACTAGGCAGGGGACTTACCTATTCAGGCAGGGGATTAACCTATCATGATCTATCAGTGAACACAAACTTTTATTGACCCTGTTTCAAAACAAAGTAATAGATTCGTTTCCAGAGCAATAGTACACTAGGTGGCCAAAAGTATCCGGACACTTTCAAAAATTCGCATTTTTACATACAACTCGAGAAATAAGTGATCAATTGTTCCTTAACTTTAGTCATACAAAAGATAGGCTTCAGCGAACAGTTCAAAGTTGAAATTAAATTACCCTTGCATTTGGGGGATGACAAGAAAGGGGGTTGAAAAAAAAACCGCATTTTGACCATAACTCTTCGAAAATAGCTCGAAATAAGCCATAAATTTCAGTAATTAATTAGCATACTATGTATAATTACTGTACAAATTTTTATGAACGTACCACTCTTACTTCCGAAGATATGAAACATTTTTTAAAAAACGGTAATTTTATTTGAAGGGTTTTCGCTCAGAACACGCAGAGTTTTTGATCAAACCTTATCAAAACTTCAGGAAAGATGACAAAATACAACAGAAAGAACATACTAAAACGGTAAATAAAAATATTAAAAATACGATGAGATATGAACGTTAAAAGGAAATAATTTTTCACGGCGCATGCGCGAAAGACAGAAATTTATAACTACAAAAATATTGTACCCTGATTTATACTGCATCTTATAAAAAAAGTTTCAGTTGAATATCATGAAAATTGAAAAAGATATCAGTGATCTAGTGAGCTGAATTTCATTCATTCGCAGACAATACATAAACAGTGAGGGTCTGTCCGCAAAGAGCTATTTTTAAATTAAAGGTTATTTCGGCATCGTTCAAAACCAACGTTTCAGGGGTGTCCGGATAACTTTTGGCCACCAACGTAAAAGGTCTTTTTGGCCGAAAAGGCGAAATGTGACTTCTATGCAGAATATAAATTTTCAAACTGTATACAATTCAACATTGAAAAAAATGCTCGATTGTCACCACACTATTTGTGGACAACCCCTCGCCATTTATGTATTGTCTGCGAATGAATGAATTACAGCTCACTAGATCGCTGATATCTTTTTCAATTTTTACGATATTCAACTGGAACTTTTTTTATAAGATGCAGTGTAAACCAAGCTACAATATTTTTGTAGTTATAAATTTCTGTCGTTCGCGCATGCGCCGTGAAAAATTATTTCCTTTTAACGTTCATATCTCATCGTATTTTTAATATTTTTATTTACCGTTTTAGTATGTTCTTTCTGTTGTATTTTGTCATCTTTCCTGAAGTTTTGATAAGGTTTGATCAAAAACTCTGCGTGTTCTGAGCGAAAACCCTTCAAATAAAATTACCGTTTTTTAAAAAATGTTTCATAGCTTCGGAAGTAAGAGTGGTACGTTCATAAAAATTAGTACAGTAATTATACATAGTATGCTAATTAATTACTGAAATTTATGGCTTATTTCGAGCTATTTTCGAAGAGTTATGGTCAAAATGCGGTTTTTTTTTCAACCCCCTTTCTTGTCATCCCCCAAATGCAAGGGTAATTTAATTTCAACTGGGAAATGTTGGCTGAAGCCTATATTTTGTATGACTAAAGTTAAGGAACAATTGATCACTTATTTCTCGAGCTATATGTAAAAATGTGAATTTTTGAAAGTGTCCGGATACTTTTGGCCACCTAGTGTATTATAAGTATACAAACATTTAAAAAAAAATCATGCCCGGACAGATTCTGCATGGAAAATGACGAGTTTACAGAGAATCGCCCGTATACATCTTATGAATTCTTGGATCTAACGTATAACCGAAAGGTTATCATTATTGCAAAATTATGATATTCATAAAAACAAGAAGATTTCGGCAATTTTAAATAGGGGAAAAATGTGATGACGTTAAATTTTTGGCACCAATGTTTGCGCTTGGTATGTGGTTCCTCTGTACGTGTAATCGAAGTGTAGAGAGCTATTTATTTTCATATGGGGTTACCTTTAGTACAACAAGGTAACAAAGATAAAATATTGCACAAAATGTGACGATCGCAACAATTTTTCAATTGTCGAAACGCCCCAGCAATAGCAGAATAAAAGAGCTAAATTGAAAATCACTGTAAAGACCTTGCTTAAATAAGTTTAAAAAAAAATTTTTGCTAACAAAGCGAAAATGTCAACAGATAAAATTTTTAAATCATCGACAGTTTTTGATGTTTTATCAATTATCAAATCGCGTGAAAGAGACATTTAAATGGAATTTATCTTTTATATTGTTGATTCGATTAAGAGCGATTTTCGAGCGATTGGGGACAAAATTGAACCAGCACTTTTTTATACTGGTGGACTTTTATTTCAAATTTCATCGACATCGCAGCAATATTTCTTAAGATATTACTTTAATGGGCTACAATGAAATAGAACTTTCTATTGCACCTAGCTTTTTGGAGCTACTGGAACCAAAATTGAACCTGCACCTGTACCCCATAGGGATTATATATGTGGATCAAATTTTGTTTGGTTCCACCAGTTACATCCTGAGATTTACCAGGCGCCTAAATTGGAGAAAACGTTTAATTGCTCTAACCCTTTGGATTCCAATACCTAATGGGCATCAATTCACTTGGGTTACCAAATTTAATTTGACTGCGTTCAGTAGTTTTTGCTCTGCAGCGGCCGCAAAAATACACACGCAGGCGGACACACAGACAATCAGACATTTTCAAAATGGTCAAAATGGACTGATCATACTTCAAAACGTGCATGCTCGGCGAAGTTCAAAAATTTTCACAAATTCAATTATTTTTTCTATACACTAGATATAGAAGAAACTAAAAACAGCAAGTTATTTTTTTAACGTTTTGCAAAACGAAAATTTCACAATCACACGTTCTGAGCCGAAATGTTTCTTGATAAAAATATCCAAAGGTATGAAACCTGTCTAGCCATATTTGAATTAAAATCAAAATGTATTTTTAGTCGCCAAATGCAATTTGCATTTTCTATACCCGAATTGTTCATAACTTTGCAATCTTTCAGCCCTAAGGGATTTTCGCTTCAAAATGAAATTTTCTTATCTGTCTGAAACAGTAATTTTTTCCTTGACAGGAAGAGATCTCTCTAACACTCCTTCTGAGATGCAAATTTTATTGCAAGGGACAGAGTGCCGGCGAAAAGAAAAAAAGATTGTAAAAGTAGTGTTGGAAAGCTTTTGACAACCATAAGAGCATGCTTCTATCGTGAAATATAAGACATGTCTCATTGATTCACCGCTTGAAATAGATTCACAATTTCCTGCATTCTATCATGGAGTCTGGATTTTTATGTCGTGGATGGCGTTGATAAAACCTTTCAATTTGTTACTGAAGAGCACCACTTCATGAATAATTCCATATAAAGTTTTGTGTGAACATCTTCTAAGTAGCGCAATAAAAGCCTTGGCAAATATTGCAGCTTGAGGTACATTCTCGCCTCATTTTAATTGGACTTTTCTTGCATTATCTTGTGAGTTTGCAATATTATACATATGTAGTAATAATGTGTTTCATTATACAAAAGAAAGAAAAAGTAGTGGTTTAAAACGAACTTCATATTTATTATTAATTTAAATGTACGCGTGACTATTTTTTTAGGTTTCTTTATCAAGAATAGCAACAATTTTAAGTGAAATTTTAATAATTGGAATTTACGTAGCACATATGTAAAAATCTTTTTTTTAATGTATGAAATTCATAAATGTATTGTTTATTTTCCATGTAAGTGCATGCAATAGGTTAGAGCACTTATATAGTGTAAGCTTTATGACACTCTGAAATCCCTGTACAATAAACTCCAAAGGGCCAAATGATTTTTCTTTGTAACAAGAATTTCGTTGTAATGGATTTCGAGCAATGAAAACATTTGATTCCTCTTGATTGGGTTGATAATGGTTATTTATAATGAACTTTGTGTAATACTTAAAAAATTAAAATAATTGAAGGGGCAAGTGGATTAAGGTGATATGTGACAATTTTTGAAGCTTACTTTTTACCATGGATGAAGCTGATAAGTCCATCAGTATCACGTCCCCTTAATCACAGAAATGATTGGTAACTAAGAATATGACCCCGTTTTTTCCGTTGAGAAAAATCCATTAAAAAATGTAACATAACATTTTCTTAAAAGCTTTTTCTAGAAATTTGAAAAATTATCACATATCACCTTTATCCACTTGCCACTTCAATTACACAATCCTTGGACAAGCAATATTTTTCAGTTATATCAGTTATTTTCATTCGAATAAAATTTAAAAATAATTTAATTATGAAAATAGATTTGTTATGCTCAGTACATTGCACATTTCAAAAACGAGTTTAACTTTCTCTTTCGCTAAACAACACTATGTTGATTAACGTCCTCAGTACAGTAGACAATAGACCACAGTGGATTTGAATGGCAAAGCTATTTAATTCGGATGTGGCGAGATTTCAAATCAATGACAGTCGTCTGTTTCGCTTGACGTTATTATCGCTTGTGATTTCATAGCGTGTCACCTTTAGACATTAGAATAATGAAACACATGGCATTGAATTCCTGTCCCAGCTCAGATATGCTCATTTCACATATTTTAAGCAAATGCTGTTGCTTCCCCGTGAATGAGCACACATTTCTTATAAAAATAGTTGATGGCTCGGGACTGGAGTAAGTTGTAAAAATATTGTACAATAATTACTATTAATCAGACAGTAAACTTTTCTGAGTGAATCTTTTAACTTGATGAATTAAACATTAACGACCCATATAGTTTGTCACAACGGGACTGAAAAAAAAACTGTTATTTATTTGGGAGTTTTAAATGTAAAAATGACATCTAGCACCTACTATTGAAAACTTCTTTTTTCGAGCACAAAAGTGTTCTTAACGTGTAAGGGCAGTACAGAAGAAAACAAATAAGATGGGGAACTCGGGGCAAAAGTGAAATGATAAAATATTTCCTGTTTTTAGCGCCACCTAGCTGGTCATATCCTAACTGTCCAGTGACAAATGTAGGCCATTCCAGTCACTGAAAGTTTATCTCTAAAGTTTAAAGCATACAATAGGCAGTTTAAAAAAACTGACGGTCTAATTGTAATATTTGGTTGTGTGTCAGAATTTAATTTTGATATCATATCTTAAAAATATTTTTAATAATAAAATAGCGAATACTTTATTAGAAAAATGTTTTATTTTTCACTTTACTGAAGAAAAAAAAGGAGAAAATTGTCAGTCTTTTCTTTTGAATGAACAAGTTTAATACCAAAAATAAAAAGTAATGTTTCAGCATACATTTTACTATAAAATACACTGTTCTTTCCTTGTATACCGTAATTTTCAAAGCACATTCAATAAGTTCATCTTGAAAAAGGTAAGCTATCTACTTCACTTTGCTCCAAATTCTCCCAAAAAGTAAGAGTAACATAAAATAAAACAGCTGAAAAGTTATTCCGGACCTGATTTAAGGTACATGCCATCCTACTTAATTGCCATATTAACATAACCGATCAGAACATCTTAATAAATTACCTTCTTCAAAACAATTTCAGAGTGAGAAAAACTCAAGTCCTTTGATGTAGAATTTTATGCAAGGCTTGAAAGGATTAATTTATAAACACACTGCACCAGATTCACAAGACCTTCCGCTATTTCAAAGCCCAATCACAGTAGAAAGACTTCGAACAACTTCTTAATCCTTATAAATTGCTTTTTGAGAATCAAGCTGTCCAGTTTCCAATTATTAATGTTGGGATTACGAAGAAATGATCCTTCAAAGTTTAAGTTGCTTCGTTTGGCGGAGTGAAGCGACTTTCTTTTGTGTAGGGCTTTGGCAGTAAGCTATATAGCAGGAGTGCTGTATAAGGAAATGTTGAATTTCTGCTTGGAAATTTTTGTTTTCTTTTTTACTCGAAATGTGAAATTTGTCTTTATTGAAATTTCAAACGTGATGATACGGAGCTAGCTAAATTACGAATGCAAAATGAGTAGAACTGTATTCTTTATCTTTGGCTTAAAAGAAAGAAACACGGTTTGAATTTCTGGAATGGAAATATGGCTAATATATTTCTCAAATAATTGTTATGACTAATATTATTACATTGAATAGTTCTTGTCTTAACCCATTTATGCCCAAGTTTTTTTAAACATTTTTTTTCAATTTTTATCTGCTTAAAACTCTTACTTGGAATGGTTTACATACATTTTAGGCTTGCAATAGTTCGCCGTTGCCATAGTTATTAAGTTATTTACCGTCCTGTTTATGGGATATTTTGCAGATATGTGAGAAAAATACGACCTTACTTGACTTTACTTTTGAAAAGTAACCTTACAGAAGGCATCTGTGATCAATTTTAAGAAAATCATTTTGAAATAGTTTAATTTTATGAAAAATAAGTTCGCAGAAAAAACTTACTTTCTATGGCTACCCATGCTGGATCGTTGCTTGACTGATTTGTCTGAAAATAGCTGTCAATAAATAAACTCTGGTGTCCAAATAGTAGCTCTAACTGGTTTTCTCAAGAAGAAGGACTATTTAGCTTGTGAAAAACAGCTTTAGTAAAATGATATACCCATTACAAGTTTTTTTATGCAGTAACTAACAAGCGTCCCGTTTTTAGGCTACTGGGCATAAATGGGTTAAAAAATTCATAACTCATATAGCATTAATATTACTGATTAGGGTGGAGCGAAAAAAATGAATTTTTGATTTTCGTAAACGGGTACCTTTCATTTACTGTGAATGAGGATAAGTAACAATTCTGTAAAATATTTCACTTTTGCGACGTCATCTTTAGTCTGCACATTTGGCCTTAAGTTTTGAAATTTTTGATTTTTTTTTAGATTTTTCAAATTTTTTAAAAAAATATTGCGAATGATAAAACTAGTGACGGGTGGATATTAAATAGAAGAAAAAAGTTTGAAATATACAAGAAATTTTTTAAAACCATTTTAGATTATGATTATAGTCTGCGCATTAGGCCCAAAGTTCATCAAATTTTCAGAAATTTCCGATATTTTCAATATTGAGTAGAAATTTTATAATTCAATATTTCCTCTCAATATTTACTTAAAGTGCCTTCAAAACATTTCCTTAATCATTTTGTTGTTTCTTTGGACTACTCAACTCTTCGCTTGCTCATTGAAATTACCCAGGATTCACCACGAGGAAGTGGCTGCACTTTGGGTCGTGCCACCCGCGCTTCCCTTGCTTCCAACCAATGAGAGCATACATTTACATTTCTTATACAAGTCAGGAACAATAAATTGTTTCTTTGAGTAGGAAATTGTTTGCATTGGTTTTGATGGATGCACTACAAAGACAGGAAAATACAAAGGTGTAATACGGAAACTGGAAGAAAAATTTGGTAGACCTCTGTAATGGGACATTTGCCAATTACATTTGAATGAACTTAATTTGCTGCATTTTTGGCAAAAACTAGATGGACCTACCAGTAGACAAAGTGATTTTTGGGCCTGTTGGACGAAGCTAAACAACATGTTATACTTTCAAATCAGTTCAATATGAACCTATAGAATTTGTCATTGATCAGATTGATTTTGACAAAAAAATGATTCAAGTACTGAGCAACAGTAACTTCATGAGATGAGCAAGGTAGTTTTGACTGGAAAAATATTCCAAAAAAAAAGGAACAGAAGTCCAAGAAAGCTTTCCCAAGCCAGATGTTGACTACAGCAAACATAATCTTTAGACTGTAATTTTTAGAAGAGTTCATAACTTTTGCGGTAAAAGTGTCCTTGCTCTTTTAGGATAAAGTGCAGATGTTACTGATTTAGCTATGTATTTGTGTGAGATTATAAAGATTATCTCTACGGGAGAAAGCAGAAAATTGTATTCACATCTATTCAAAACAATGTATACTTTGCACCCAAGAAATATGCTGTTATCGATATCTATATATATATATAAATGGATGTATGTATCTTTGTTCCTTATACAAATCCAGTTTTCGTCGGATTTTCAACAAACTTGGCAAGGAGGCTCCTTGATGCATTAGAATTCACATAGGCGGGGGTTTTGAAATTAAAAAAAAAAAAAAATCCAAAAAGCTCACAATTCAAATCTTTTGTCTCAAAATTGCCAATTTCTTTCAATTTTGAATAGATAGAGTAATAGAGATAAGACTTTAAGCATACAAATTGATAAAATGTAACACATTTAAATAGGAGTACTTTCCAACAAAGATTACGATTAACAATGAATTATCAATTTAAGGCTCAACTATTGCAGTTTAGCTTGAAATAAGTTTTTATATTCCCATGTGGATAGAAATCATTCAAATATTTTTTTAGAACTATGTTGTTCTAATAAGCACCCGGACAACGCCGGGAAATAATCTAGTTAGTTTATAAGAGAGAGCATATAAAGAAACTTGTTTTAAATCGTATTATCAACGCCAAAGGAGGATCTAAAAACTTTTCAAGGGAGGGGCGATTGATTTTCTTTTCTTACTTTTTGCCATGTATACTGGTTAGAAAATAGTAATCAGAAAGATTTCGGATTTCAATTGCGAAAAATTTCTGGAGGAGAGCCCTCCATAATCATTAAAACTCATCTAAAATTCAATTATTGGAGCTTCAATATCGAAAAATTACCAGTGGAAAGTCCTTCAAGGGAGAGGCGATCGCCCCCATCGCTCCTCCCTTGTATCCGCCCCTGATCAACGCTCAATCTAGAGAACAAACAAGCAAACAAGTGAGAACGCTTCAGATCCCAAAAATAGATAAAAACCTATTTTCACACATTATGTACATAAATCAAAAGTCAGTATACATCAATATGATTTCTTGTGATGATGTGGAAATAACAAAGCCACTTTTTACAGGTAATTTAACAACACAATATTTACAAAGATTATGGAAGCTGAGAATTTAAATATTATTTCTGAATGCGCACTTTTTAAACTGCCATTCAAGACTCAATCAGTTGAAATAGCTGTCAAATAGGTCACAAGCTCATCAAAATTGGTATACAATCACAGGAAAAGAAAAAGTTTAGTAAAAACGAGGATATCTGACAGAAATTTTCGATCAATTTGCGACACAAAGGAACAATTTAACTGTGAAAGACGTAGCTAAGAAATGTAAATCCGTGCTCGCATTGGTTGGAAGGAAGGGTTCACGTGTAGGACTAGAAGTGCGATCACCTCCTCGTGGTGAGTCCTGGGTAGTTCCACATGAGCTAGCGAAGAGTTTCAGGGTTCAAAGCAATAACAAAATGAATAGAAACAGGTTTGAAGACACTTCAAGTGAATATTGAGAGGAAATACTGAGTGAAAAAATGTTGAAAATATCAGAAATTTTGGGAAGTTTGATGAACTTTTGGCCTAATGCGCAGACTGAAATCATAACCTAAAATGTTTTTAAAAAATTCCTTGTATATTTCAAACCTTTTTTTCCATTTAATAACCACCCGTCACTAGTTTTATTACTTGCAATATTTTTTTTTAATTTGAAAAATCTAAAAAAATTCAAAAATTTCAAAACTTTAGGCCAAATGCGCAGACTAAAGATGACGACGCAAAAGGGAAATATTTTACAGACATGTTAATTATCCTCATTCACAGTAAATGAAAGGTGCCCGCTTACGAAAATCAAAAATTCATTTTTTTCGCTCCACCCTATTACTGATGGTATAAAGCTACATAAAATGAGAAACATTTGGTTTTAAAATTGTGCTTTATTTATAATGGATTACGATTGTTAATTTGTTGGACTTATAATGTCTTTATCGATTATACTGGTTCACCTTTTTCAACTTTCTTGTAAATTAAATCGATGAGGACTTGTATCTTAGAGCATAAGAATCTAGAGTGCATAAAGTAAAAAATGGCTGAAATGAAAATATATGTACTGCATCTCTTTCAGTAAAGCTGTTTCTAATTTTAATTATAAATTCTTAAAAATCGCTAATCTCATTTTTTTATAAGCGTCAGTCGTTGTGAAAAATTTTAAGCAGGTAATTACTAATAATTATCCAGCATATTCATGAGTTACGGCATAAAAAAAACGAATATATTCACCGGAATTTCATCACCATGTGTCAAGAAAATGCAGCGTGACGCTGGAACTAATACCATGAATATTTCAGTGATGCGTGATATAACTGTTCATTAATTGATTTCATCATGACGTTATCAAATCCTGATTATGCATAAAGCCCAGAGATTTATTTTTTCGTGAAATAATAGCTTTTTCTTTTTATGGAGATTTTAACAAAGATTAATGATCTCTTGTTACTTAATCTTTGATTAATCAGTCAATTTTATGCCATGGGTATGTTTAGACGTTAAGTTAGATATAATTGCTCTAAAAATGATTTTTTTTATAATTTACCCTAGTGCAGCAAAATTTCTTTAACAAGTTATAATTAAAAAGTATTGGAAAATATTAAAATGAGTTGCTATTTTCGTTGATGAACTTAGTCACATCAAAGCTCTTTTTTATGGCATTCATTTTAACTTTATATGAGTTGCAGTTAAATTTTAGAAGTTGTGCAAGACGAAGAATTAAACATGCACTGCTCTGCGTACAGTAGATTCAAGTGATTGGTTCGGTAAAAAGAGGTTTTAACTCTCTCTTTGTCAAAACTCTTATGGTATATGACACTAGCTCTTATGTCATATAATATGTTGTTTTTGCCAATTTACTTAACTAAAAATAATAAATTCATACAAATTACATATAACAATACACTTTACATATAACAATGAACTACACGCTTTTTAATGTTTTTGAAAAATATTTCATTACAAAATATAATAATAGGTATAATTTTATTAAATCAGTTTGTTAGTGGAAGAAGTACTCTAGAGTTAAATCAGTTAAAAAGCTGCTAAAATTAATGCAATGTGCGTAAATAAATCGCTACTGAATTAACTTGATGCAAAATTTTGACTTCTAAGATTTTAATGATTCCACACCAGCAGAAATATTTTTATTTATTAAAAGAAAATTTCCCCAACGTGAAAATGAACTCGTTAAACAATTGAAATCGACATTCATATGACTACAAAATGTACGCTTTTTAACGTTTTGTAAAGCCATTTAATTGCTAAAAAATAATATTATATATCGTTTCATTAAATGATTTTGTTAGAAAAACAAGTACATCAGGAACTAAATCAGTTAAATAGCTGCGGAAATTAATGCAATATACGTAAATAAATCACAACATAACTTCGTGTAACAAATTTGCAACATTTCTAAGCTTTAACTGGTTCCAAATAAGAATAAATTTTTAATTTTTAGACTCACAGAATTCTGAAAAAAAGTATTTTTTGTTGCTGAGTAATCATACGTACGACCAAAATACAGTATAATTGAATCGTTTATTTCGAAAAGGTAACATCTCTATTTTGATCTCCTATGTCTCTTTAGAAAATTAAACTGCGCACGGTTATATTTTTGAATGTCATAATCAATGAAAAAATGCCTTTAGTTAAGTACACAATTACTGCAATAATTTACCAAATAACCATTGATTATGACATTCAAAAATATAACCGTGCGCTGTTTAATTTTCTAAAGAGACAATGGAGATCAAAATAGAGATGTTACCTTTTCGAAATAAACGATTCAATTAAATTATAGTTAAAAAACTAAAACCACGCTTTTAGAGTAAAGGTTCCTATAAGAGGGGAGCTGACTCATCCGACATTTTGGTTCCAAAACGGTAGGTGTGGAACCACTGGTATCTGTATTCAAGTCGCATTGAAGAAAAGTGGAAGCTAAGCTTAAATTAAAGCTGCATAGATGATATTTGACTATTTTTGTCTATATGACAAAAACATTTCATAAACTCAGGCTTAAAACAAGTACAATATGAAAATAGACCCAATTTCATGAAACAGTTCCTAATAAACTGTTTTTAAATTCGAGAAATAAGTTATCTTTTTAAAGTTACCTAATATGGTGCTTTATCCAACTAATCATAAGTTTTTTTAAGCCAGAGCAACCAGGTATAATATTGATGTGTTTCAAATACCTGTAACAAGGCTGGATCCAAGTATGTCTTGGAAACAAAATGTCAGACAAGTCAGCCTGTCCTGTAAAGGAGCTCTGTTTGAGCTAATCAAACTAACATGCATGTCTTGGAAACAAAATATCGGACAAGTCAGCCTGTCCTCTAAAAGAACTCTGTTTAGAGTTAATCAAACTAACATGCATTTATAATACATCAACATGCAAAATAGTTATAACATTTAGTATTAAAAATACTCATAAATGTATTAATTCTTATATTTGCATAGAACGTGAATTTTATCTTTTATTCTGAGTTTCATATACACAAACAATTGAAACGCTTATGATACATCAACATGTAATATAGTTTAGCCTTTAGTATTAATTATATAAATTTAATATATTACTTTTATATTTGTAAAGAACGTGAATTTTATCTTTTATTCAGAGTTACATACATACATACAAACAAACAAACCCACATGTGAAACTATCAAAAGCGAATGAAAAAGGTTTTATTTTATAAAAGAAAATTTAACCAACGTGAAAATGAACTTGTTCCGTACTTTACAAAAACTCAATAAGAACATAAAATCAGCCCACACTACTAACTAGAAATAAAGCCGTGCGGCAAATGAAATTCTTGTTATTCAGCTCGTTCCCCTTTTCAAGACAAATTGCGTCCAAATAATTAAGGCGTATAGTATCTCCTAACATCGAAAACACATTTCAGGAAGTCGTAAATTGCCTCCTCAGCGTCTAATCAACTATTTCTTTGATCGTAAAATACTGAATCTCAGAACTTTTTTGTCTACGCTAATGCTTTTTATAGCTACTCACAAATCCTGAGGATTTCGTGTTTTCGGAGAGAAAGATTGTATTCAAATGTTTATTCTAATGATGCATTTACCAATGACGTTTCTATGCTATGTTAATTCAGCATGTGAGAGAAAAATGGGATTGAATATGTTGTTTACATATGTATTAACTATGATCTTGACCGGAACTAAGCAAGTCTATTTTCCAGCGCAGATCTTTCAGAAGAAATACAGTGTACTCTCACTTAAGCGCTGGCCCAAGGGACCAACAGAAAAAGTTGCATAAGTGAGAGAGACGTATAAGTGAACAAGCCTATTTAAAGGACTAAAACGCACCATAAATTCTAATGAGAGAATGAATAAGAATTTTTGTACAGAAAAGGGACATTAGTACGGTTTGGCAATTACTGTAACGTAACTACAATGATAAAGAGGAAACAAAATTGTAGCATACTTAATTACAAACTTTTCCCTTTAAAACTATGCATAATAGATAATTGTCCCACTCCAAACTAGTTCCAGAAAAAATGTCTTCCGTGAGCAATAAAGGCGAAAGATTAAAGAGGAAAGTGAAGAAAAATGCTTATTCTTTAAAGAAAATAAATTATTATTTCTTATATTTTAGGGAAAATTCGGCACCTAAGTGAAATATTTATCTTTAGAGTGACGCATAAACGAATGATACTATCATTATTTTGCGATGGAATGTGATGGGACCATTAAAAATCGTCGTATAAGTGAAAAAGGCGCATAAATGAGGCGGCGTATAAGTGAGAGTTCACTGTACTAACAGAATTTGGCAACGTCAAAGGTTGTTTCGAAAGAATATACCGGGTCGTTGGGTTTGCACCATTTTTCATTGAAAATCAAATATCTTTCATGAAAGATTCCAATTTGCTGTCACACCGTGACTGACTGTATTTAGTAGGTTTCTATGTGAATTAATGGCGTATGCGAACAAATCATTTCAGGGGGGGCTGAGCCTAGGCTCTTTGAAAGGAGGGGCGGGGCACCTAATAAAATGTAG
This sequence comes from Uloborus plumipes, assembly GCA_038373865.1. Classification (NCBI taxonomy): domain Eukaryota; kingdom Metazoa; phylum Arthropoda; class Arachnida; order Araneae; family Uloboridae; genus Uloborus; species Uloborus plumipes. The sequence continues at coordinate 267,542 of JAXGGA010000033.1, forward strand.
CTAAAAAAAGTAAATGTTTCGAATTTCTGATGTTAATGCTAATTTCAGATTACAAACATTAATAATTAAAAAACGTTTTTTACCGTTATAATTATTGTTGAGAAGTAAAGCACGTTGATGAAAATAGAAAATGATAAAATTAGAATTTGAAAAAAATTCGTTATTGAAGGAGGTGTTCCTTAAACAAGTGCATACAATATTTTTGCAAATTTGAGATTAAATAACATCACTTTCGGCGTTTTTTTTTACTATGCTCCTAATATTGGTTTCAATCACACATTTGTTGAAATTTATTTTATAGAGTAAGATGAAAGAACAAGCAGTAATCGGTGTTTCTGAAACTTATTTGGAATAAATGTTAATAAAATTGAATTATAAGATAACCATACACGTTACATACAGTAAAATGCAAAGATTTTTTAAAAAAAGGAAAGAAGAAGAAGGAGTTTACTTTTTTCCCCTTTCTTTTAATTTTGCCCCATACTTAATTTTCTTTTCAACAAAAAATTCTCATGCCTTGATTTCAGCAATAAAGGAAAAAAAGGAAAAAAATAAATGATTTCAACTTAAATTTTTAAAATTTATTTGGAAAATTTCGGAGGGGGCTGCAGCCTTATCAACCCGACCCCTGAGTACGCCACTGATGTGAATTCTTCAAAAAGATTAATGACTTTAGCGAGAAACTTTAGTAATTTTTTTCAGACATTTTGATGGCAGAAATTAGTCGCATCAGCTGCTCATTATTTTTCAAGAACGATTCTAATTTTTTTAGTGTAGTCGTCAGCCATGACAAAAAACGTAAAGTATTTAAGTTCTTCATTTACAAAATCACAATCACTGCTTGATTTATCACGCACGCAAATAAAAGCAAAAAGCATCGATGCGTTGTCCGTGCCCGGAGACTCAAAAAATTTGCTAGAAATTCGGAACGTCTAGTAATATATATCCAGCTGGAATTGCAGAAGCCATTAAACCATCATGTGGAGGATACATCACCGTTACAGACTAGAATATCGGCAATGAATCCATCTCAACATATTGCCCTTCAGCACAACAGTACGCTATCTTCCTGGGAATTGATGTCGTACTGTTTTTTGCATGCGACGATATACAGGGTGCAGTGAGTTTCGTTCTGTAACTTGCATTATGTCCGATGATAATTTGAAGTGTGATGACTTTTTGCTTTCACGCTAAAAATTTAGCTGTTATGCGTTAGTAAATCAAATTAAAAAAAAAAAAAACTAATTCATTCATGCGGTTGAAATAGAAGTAAATATAACTTCATTTTTCCAAAATATTTAACCGGTGCTCGACGCTGGGTACTAATAAACTAACTAATTAACTAATAAACTAAATATACATTTCTACCTTATTTATTTTCAGTGTCGGAGGTTGGAGTGGCAATAACTTAATATGCGCCGACAGTGGTCACGAATAGCAGAGCCATTTTGCAGAAAAATGTAATAGTAATTCTGTTAGAGATTATGATTTGTGGAGTATTGGTTGCATTTACAAAAGACGAAGGCAGAAAATCAAATGCGTTCACTTTGAAGAGAATACAAAAGAAAGCAAAATTATCAAAACGGTATTGCCGTGATTTCTTTTTACTGGTGCTATCATTAAATACGTCTCAATAAACAATACGCGCCCGATGGTAACTTTGTTACCACATTGCTCTTGACAGAAGAATAAGTCCAAGAAACAACGTTGATTTCAATTTTGTATAATGAATTTGGAATGATACATCAACTTAAAATTCAAAACTTTTCAAAATACATTCAAATTTTAAGTCAATGAATCTAACAAAGATTTTAATTTAAAAAAAAAAAAACTGGAATAAAACTAATAGGTTTTCTATGCACCCAATTTTATCAATCTCTTTCATTTCTATATTATTTTGTCAGTTGCTATTTCTCTTTGTAAGAATAAAAACAAATCTAATTCCCATAATTTCATTCTCATTAAACCTAAATGAAACATGGAACTAATAAAAAGTCTTTTATTCAATAAGCAATGCGAATCAATAAAAGAAGAAATACAAAAGATGAAAGTTTCAAAATTAATTTAAAATGTAATATTTATTTTGAAAAAAAAAAAACAAATTCACATCTTTATCCAACTCTTAAAAACTTGGATTGCTGCTTTTGTCAATTTCCATTTCTATTAATTATTTCAAAGTTTCTGATTAGATTTCTTCCAAGTCGAGGAACGTTCAAGGGCTTAATAGAAACTCTAATTTGATGCGCAAATAAGAATACGTGAGAAATTCTGCAAACGACAAATCGGCTCCCCTTAGTCACTGGGTGTTTAATTAAATTAAAGAAGCGTCTAGAAATAGCCCTAACTTGTGATGTTTCTTCAAACTTTTAGGAATTGCATTTGATTTGTTTAATGTCTAAGCGTGAAATACCTCTCATGAATTTAAATTAGTTTTTTATTATAATCACATTTTTTTCTTCTCTCTCCTGATGTCTCTTTAAGTTGGAGTTTATATCTTCTCTGAGAATTAAAAGAAGAATATGCAACTCTATGACCTGCATATGTCAAAACAAATGCTTTTGCGTGCCAAAATCGATCGAGCAAAAGTTTAATTGTAATGTGGGAAAAAAATAATAATTTAAAACTTTTTCAACATAGTTTGTAAAATAGTAAAGCCTGTTTCATTGTTTGTTCATAGGACTGCATTTATTTGCATCCTACAAAAAATTAATGTTTTGTTTTATGCAGAAATATATAGTTATTTGATTTCATAAAAGCGAAAATGTGTTTAATTATAAGTTTTTTTTACTGATAGGGGGGGGGGCAAATAAAAAGATATAAGTTGAAAAAAATATATTTTTTGTCAACTTTCCTGTAACAGGAAATGAAAGAGAAAATTCAAATTCACAAAAGAAAACTGATTGCATCGTTTAAGAATTGCTAGAAACAAAGCAAAACAAAAGATAAACATAGTTTAAATAGTTCATTTAAAAAAAACGTGAGTAAGATTTCTTAATAAGGAGATTTGTGCCTTTCGGTTTATGTTTCCGTTTATCAGTCCGTATGTACCCACCCCACCCCCTAATTCATTTCTAATGTCTTATACGAACATATCCCCACCCTCTTTTTTTTAAGTTACCCCTTTTTTAGTTTAAACAAGTTTTCATTTTATTTTAAACATTTAAAAAACATTAAGGGCCATGCTCGACATCAGCGTAAAACGCGACCGAAACTGAAGGCAGAAACCGAAAATCCGGGTACTTTCTATAGGAACACCATTGAATAAATTTTACGCTTCTGCCCAATTTTTCTGCTTTACGTCGATGTGGAGCATGGCCCTAACATTAGCGCCTACAAAGAACACAAGCAACACAAGCGCAAAACTAAAAAGTGGATTGGATTTAAACTTGGGGTTGGGCTCTTGGCGTAGTGTCGATATATCCAAAAAACCATGCAGTTCCATAGAAACATGACCGAAAGTCACCAACTTTGCCAAACTGGCCTTCGGGATTTGATTTTTGATACATACTGTCAGTCTCACTTTAGCAAATACATTGTCAGTCAAAAGAAATATTATTCGTTTAGGCAGGCGTTCGTTTAAGCGGGGATCTGAAGCCCTGCGTCTATGGCTGGGAAATATTCGTTTCCGCAATGTTTTATTCGTATAAAAGGGGTATTCGTTTAATCCGTCACCCGATAAGCGGGGCCAACAGTATCTCCGGAAATGAAGACGATCGAATGTGTGAGCCCTTGAACAAAAAGAACTTGTTCTTTTGAATTCACTTATTCCCTTTATATTTATTCCTAAACATAAAAGCTTTCAGACCGAACAACATAAATTTTGAAAAGCCGTTAAAGTCGAACATGCATGTAATTAAACCGAGCTCTTAAAAAATATTTAATCAGACGATGTGTTTGTTGTTCAGTTATAAGTACTGCAATCAGCAGTAAAAATGTACTCAGAGACAAACGACGTTGTTCTGAAAAAGTATTGTTTTTTTAATGCGAAGAATAGATTGACTAGTCGTTTCTCTATTGAAGTGCGAAGTTTATCTAAAAATTTAGTAAACTTTGAATTAAAAGTTTACTTTACTGATTCTTAACGGTTAACTTTTAAAAGCATTTTCAATGTATTCTGATTGATTATGGATAATAGTACATTTTTATAGCAAAAATTGCTTCTTTTCATATGGAGCCTGAGAAAGTGATCTAAAATCAACAGAACTAAGTTTATAAATAGAGAAAAATATTATAATGCCCTCTGAAAACTTTTAAAGGTTTTTCAGAGTTCAAAATTTTATGTTTGAGGTTTTTAAGGATATAATTGGAATTTAAGACTTTTATATTTAAAGGAAACTGTTCGAAATGCATATTTTTGTTTCACTTTGAGCTTATAGCTAGTAAAAGTTTTCCATAAATAGTTGCAAATAACTTTTTTAAGTGTGAATGAGCATATTCTTTATTAATGCATAAAGTTTAGATTTGGAACCTTATTTACCTACCTTTAAAGCTATATTTATAGTATGACAACGTATGAAAAGTTATTTTTCTTTTGTATGTTGTTTTAATGAACATCATATTATTATTATTATTTCTTTTGTGTTGACGCTTATAATAACTGACAATAATGGATATTCATTTTTAACGTCAACTGATTTCGTAATAAAAATTGAACTTAGCTATTTAAAACAGCACTCTAAAAGACATACAAACACTTAGTTTGTAACCTTGGAGATAGAAAGTAAAATTACATGTCACGAATCACTGCCAAACATTTTTCGATTTTTCAATATCTGGAAAAAGCTCAAGTTTAGAACTTCGAGAAAAACGAAAATTGTACATTAAGTTTCACATTTCCTCTACTTATTTTTCGAGACTTTAGCCGCAAACAGAAATTAAACATCACATCAAACCTCATTCTTAAACAGCAAGATTTTTCTTGTTAAAATTGATGTATTATGCAGCATCTTTTCAAATGTAATTCTTTAAAATTCGCAGCAATACGCTTTTGCAGAGCCAAAATTTCCCCTGTTAGTGCTTTTTGGAACTGTTTTTTTTTTTAATTTCAGAAATTAAAATCCCATGGTTTATTACTATGTGCGGCCATGAAATTCGGCAATGTTTCGTCCAGTACTAGTGGGTCCTTAACTCTTCGCGTTATTTTATAACCACCGTGTATTATTTTTTCTAAGAAGTGTAAACTATTGGCTGGTTTGATTTGCATCCAAACGTTTTCTTTGTACAGTATATATGACTAATCTTTTTCATGTTCACTGTTTACAGAGTTAAGTTTTCTCACCTTACTCATATTGCCATTCTGTCTTAGATAAACATAAATTACGCTTATTTTCGTACATCGTTGTGTTTAGATCTTATTCAAATATGTATTCATCAATCAATGTCAGAAGTTATTAAAGCAATGTAACTGATAAAATCTTGCACATTGTATCCAGGGACGTTATTTTAAGTTTTTCCAGGTAGAGGCAAACGGTCCAAACACAATGCAATTTCATCGGAAAACAAAAACCACGCCCACTGATATGTAAATACATTAATTTCTCAAAGCCAGGGTGGGGGGGCAATTGACCCCCCCTACCCCCCTAAATGACGGGCCTGATTGTATCCCTTTTTTCTCCTGTCATTAGCGTTAGAAAAAATAGTTACTTTAATGATGTATGTGATATTTAATTAAAATAAAAGTCTAATGCATGCTAAAATTACCATGGTTAAAACAACCTTGATGGAAATGAAATTTTATACATGTTTCTCGAAAAATCGTGTTTACTGCAGCTTTCTTCTTACGTTTCAAAACTTTAATGGCGATGTGTGACATTAATGACAATTGCATTTTTGTACTTTCAAAGACGCATTAAAGTTAAGTGCTTTGCAATTAAGAATTTACAAGTAAGTAAAACTGCACTTTAATTATTAATAATTGAGGAATAAATGTATTACGCAAAATATATTTTAAGAGGAAAACAACGTTTTCTTAAAAGCATTATTTTTGAGCAATGAAGAAGTGTAAAGCCACGTGATATGTTTAAAAATGTTCAAATTTTTACTAAGTTACGATGATAAAAAAGAACGTGACTCTTAAAATGTATTTAAAGAATGCTGAGACGAAAAGATTAAAATGTTCAATGGCATCTAGTTGAATTTTGCTGGCAAGTGTATTTGTTTTGACATTATATTACGCTTATTGAAATTTTTACTAAACTGAATGCATTCAGAACGCTTGTTACTTTTTAAGTGCGTTATATAAAAATAAGATGAAAGATAAAGAAGTCATGCCACACGCTTCGGTTACTCCAGTGCTGGGGGCAGTGGTTTTTAACATAATTAAGAAATTTTTGTTCCAAATCACATCGTAGAGGTCATAGAATTCTGTGTTAAAAGGATAGCAAATAATACAAGTTTAAAATTGAAAACTTCGGATATGTCCCACTCACAACCCGTCACCCCTTTTTTTTTTAATGGAATGGTTCGTGAGTGCTAGGCGCGGTTTTCATGGACAGACAGTATGTTTTTTTTTTTCAATTAAAAAAAAATGAGCCCACTATAGGGAATTCCTTGCCTGCTTATTACTTTCATGATTATGTAAACAAATACCGGTAACTCTATATTTCGGTTTTTGTTTTCCTTGTAAGAGCTTATTTTTTTGATGATTTGCTAAGAAAAAAAGGGGTTCTTGTCACTTGATTTTCATCAAAGTCATGAATCAAAATTATTTTTTATTGATTGTTACTAATACATTAAATGGTTAATCACAAGACTTAAGGGATACTCAATGAGATCGCTAAAGATCAAGGCAGCTTATGGAGTGTAGTAATCAAAGGTGATCGAAATAATTGAAACATTTTAAGGTTACTCAAAACATAAATTTTACCTGCTATGTGTAATGCTTCCCGTACGTTTTTCGTCATAGGGAAAATTTTTCAGTATCTAAAAGCAACATTTGTATACGCCAAGCGACTATTTTCATACTAAGTATTCATTTTATAGCCATAGTGAAACAAAATATAGTGTTCAAGGATTTTTCAGTTGAAACAGAGAGAACAAGATTGCGACTTTCAAATAGAAAAATGTTTTTTCATTCTCTCCTATTTCAATGTAACAGAAAACTCTTTTTCAATGTGAAACAGTTTTAGTTTTAGGGCTTCTTTGTATTCCTGAAACTCGGGTACCTGATAAGCTTACATTTAGCTTCTTTTTACCTTACTTTTATTCCGCATTAAGTTAATACTCTTTATTTGATACAACAGATTAGTTACCAGCACTTTTTTCAAGAAACCATTACTATTTTCTTTCATTTCCGAAATACTTAGCTTACCCGTAAAAATTCTTGCGTTAGAAGTTTTGTGAATTAAATACAAAACTGGAGTTATTGTGTTTCCCATACATTAAGATAACATTTTATAAACTGTAAAATTTACACATATTCATCTTTAGTAGTAAATTACCGCCCTTAAGCCAGGGCTAAGACAGAAATACATGCAATACACCGCCAGCTCGGTTGTTATAGAGCTCTTTTAGAGGACATAATGACTTGTCTGACATTTTGGTTCCAAAACTTTCTTGGATCCAGCCTTTTTACATGTATTTGAAACACATAAAAAAAACTGGTTGCTCTGGCGTAAACTAACTTATGATTAGTTGGATAAAGCACCATATTAGCAAAATTTAAAAAGACAACTTATTTCTCGAATTTAAAAACTGTTTATTGGGAAATATATCATGAAATTGGGTCTAGTTTCATATTGCACTTGTTTTAAGCCTGAGTTTATGCAATGTTTCTGTCACGTAGACAAAAATAGTCAAATATCATCCATGTAGCTACAATTCAATCTTAGCTCCCACTTTTCTTCAATGCGACTTGAGTACAGATACCAGTGGTTCCACGCCCATCGTTTTGGAACCAAAATGTCGGATGAGTCAGCTCCCCTCTTATAGAGCCTTAGGTTATTCATATCCAAGCTGGTGTTTTGAATATTCCTCTAGTTTTAAAAAGCCACCTGTTGCGTTTCAAAGCTCGAAATGCTCACTCCATCCCTCAGAACGCTATTTACAGGTACTCTTATTGCAATTAAAGCGTCCTTCACCACCTGTTGACACTTTTTGTACATATTTTTTCAAAACTCTTCACATAACTTTTACAGCTTTCCCAATGCACGAACAGTTTGTTTCATTCCAAAGTCGTCAATTGTTTTCGAGATATTCAATTTTGACATCACGGATTCCGTTGCTGAACACCCTGTATCAAACATAAATGAAACTAAAACAGAAATGTGAGTTGTTCCGGATCATTTTATTTGCTCTCACTGATACTCAGAAATTGCTTAACCCTCGTGGGTCCCTCCCATTTCAGTTACACTCAAGATCTTTGGGGTCATAAACGACCCCAATGCTTCCTTTAATTAATGTATTATGATTATTGAATGTTACATGCAATATTTAAGTTCACACACTTTTTATTGCTAAAAAATAAAAATAAAAAGACACAATCAAAGTAAAATTTAGTTTATGCATTAAAAATTAAAATTTTAGAGCAAAACTTACAATAACTTTAGATTTATTTACAACTGTTACAGACCTGAAAAAACATGATTTTTTGCAAGTGAATTTCAAACACTTATGTCATTTTTCGATGCATTTTCTGTCCAGTTCTCTAGGACAAAAGTTGCAACGTCCTCTTTTTTTGGCATTTTGGGGAAGTGACCCCAAGGGTCTTGTGTGCAAAAAATGCAATTCGGGAAGAATAAAACACAATAATAGCATTATTTTGAATAGAAAACTGGAAGAATAAAAGCCACAAAATTCCATTAAAAACAAATTTTTTAATTAACAGGATATATTAAACAGAAATTGCATTGGGGTCACATATGACCCCAAGGAACCCACGAGGGTTAAATGCACCGTTGCTCGGGATTCTGTTAACTCTGAAGGAATCAGTTGAAACACACAATTAACGAGTTAAATATCTGTTTACACTGGTAGCTAAAAATGTGTCGCACCACAGTAAAATTGACCTTGATGAAATTCGTAGGGATTCAAAAATCATGTTCGCAAAAATTCTCGTTTTTCACATGATACTGGCTTAATTCCGTAAATACCGCAACGTTACCCAAAAATAATCATTGCGTTTTGGAGTTTTTTTACAGTGTGCTGTAAGCCAGGGATGCCCACAGGGGGGGATTATGGCGCAAGTTGCGCCATCAAAATTTTTGGGGGGAATTTTTTAAAACTAATTTATTTTTTAATTTAAATTACTTACTGATTTTTTTAAAATAAAAATTATTCATTCATTAATTTTTTCAATTTAAATTATTCTTTAGTTTTTTAATTATTTTTTATTTATTTATTTATTTTTAGTGTGTGTGTGTGTGTATGTGATTGTAATGTCTGGAAAAGGAGAAAAAAGCGATTCTATTCTGCACATAATTCTAGCTTTTAAAAAAGTAATAATATATAAAAAATATTACAGCTGTAAAGTTAGTAAATAAATAAATAACAATTAAAAATGAATAAATAATATTAAAAAAATAATATTTAAAAAAATAAATAAATAATAGTTTGAAAAATAAAAAATAAAAAAAAGGGTTTAAAAAAAAAAAATAAAAAGCACAGGGGGGTTGCAGAAAATTGGGGGGGGGGGGGGAATTTGCGCCATTGCTCAATGGCGCAATTCATATCTTGTCTTTTCTTTCAATAGCAGTCTACCGTCTCACTAACCAGTTTTAAGCCCTTAAAACAGTCGGAGTGTAGAAGAGATACACCTAATGAATCACTGATAAAGTGCAACTTGTTTTTGAAAAGTTAACTTATTAACGTTGCAAGTATTCGGTGGAAGATATCGAAGCTTTAAAAACGGATTTAAAAAACGATTAAAAGTACTTGATGGACATAGTCAATGTAATACAGAAAGAAAAAAGTGACCCTGATATCACTTATCAAAAATCGGAGATCTTTCAGTCATTAGCGTTCGTTAATTTGAGCTAACAGAGTTTTAAATCTGTTAATTTTCAAGATGAATTTCTAATGAGATGAAGATACTCGTCGGTTATATCTTTAAATAATATATTGGTTCAAGAAATTAGAAATTGAAAAAAAAAGAAAAAAATTCCGTTAAACATGGAATTGTATGTATCATAAAAGTTACGCAATCTATAATTCATTTAATTGATGATCTTCTCTTTTTCGTGGAACCGCTGATTCGAAGAAATGCCTGCTTAGTTAATTTTGAGAACTTGTAATTGGCCATGGCAGTGGACGATAATCAAACTGTAAAGGAGTTGGGTTATAGAAAGGCATACAACATCAGAAAACACTTTGATACTAAATGAGAACTTTTATGACTAATATTAAGTTTTGAAAGTTCAAACTATGAGATTTTTTTAATTAACATCATTAATGGGAGGAAAGTAAACACTCGTTGACCAGTCAATTATTCTTATAGTTTTAAACTTTTATAGAATGTGTAATTTTTAATATGATTACAGCTCCATGGAAATTTTCTTTCACGGAGATTTTCTTTCTTTTTTTAAAATTTCTAATTTCTTGAACTATACAGAAGCGTGTTTTTTAATGATATAGCTGACGAGTATCTTTATCTCATTAGAAACTCTGCTTGAAAATCAACAGCTTCATAACTCTGTTAGCTCGAATTAATGAAAGCTAATGACTGAAAGGTGTCCAATTTTTGATAGTGAGATCAGGATCACTTTTTTCTTTCTGTATTACATTGACAATGTCCATCAAGTACTTTTATCCGTTTTTAAAGCTTTGGTATCTTCCACCGAGTTCTTTCAACGTTAATAAGACAACTTTTCAAAAACAAGTTGTACTTTATCAGTGATTCAATAAGTATACCTCTTCTACACTCCGACTGTTTTAAGGGTTCAAAACTTGTTAGTGAAACGGCAGATTGCTATTGAAGGAAGAGACAAGATATGAATTTAAATGAAAAACTTTATGCTCGCAATCCTCAATGTAAAAACTCAGTCATGAGTCAAACTTTAAACTTTGATTCAAAAGGAACCTGTTTAACATCAGATAGTAATTGCATCCGTATAAGTGTGTTGAAAATATGTAAACAACGTGGCTGGGTGGATGGAAAATGCAGAATGACACCCGAAATGCAGCTACCCCCTTGTGGTGCATTCTGGGCTGTTGATGTAACGAAATATAATTACATTTACTACTAAAAGCTGCATTTTGCCCATTCATTGCAAAAAATAGAATCTGGTTTACAAATGAAGAATTATTGCTATGTGCAAAAAATGGTAAAAAAAGTCAATTTTTGGTTAATTTCACGGAACTTTACGGTTTATGTCCGAACTTAATACTGAATAGAATGTAAATAATTTTGAAGATGCATGAAAAGAGTGTTAAAAGAAAGCATGTTAATGGTTATAGAACAAAAATGGTGATTATTTATATTTTTCAAAAAAATTTTGAAAATCGACATTTTTTCGTATTTTTAGAGAAATTCAAGCCCTGGTAGGACCCTAAAGGAGTTGTTCAAACTTGATAATATTTTACATGTGTTTTGTACTTACGTATGCACAGTTTTTGCCGGGTATTACAGAATAAAATTCCAAAATTTTGTTTTTCGCTCCATCCTAATGGGCACCCCTGGTGTAAGCTTATATTAAAATTGTTCTTGATTTTCTAATATAATTTTAAAAGCAGTAAAAAATATGAACTTATGTATTAACTACACTGCAGCTGTAGACTTTTAAATTAAAGCAGATTTGGCGGTTTATTTGGCGTTTTTTAAAGCAGTTTCAAAAAACTGTGTGCACGCGCTAACAACAACCGTCAAAAAAAAAAAAAAAAACTACCAAACAAATCGCCAAATTTGCTTTAACCACCAAATATGTAACACCGCGGTGGAGTTAATATGCAGTTACCCAAAAATTTTTGAAAATTAATAATTTTCACTTGTAGTTTTTGAAAATGAGACTTTGAAAATATTTTTTAATTAAAAATCATTATTTTAAACCTTTTTGGATCCGCATACAAAGTCTACTACATTAATTAACTGAACTCAAACAAAGTAAAAAAGAATAAATTCCAGATATATTTGCCCATTATCACAAATGGCGCAGTTAGAAATGGCCCCAAAAGCGCGAAGATAACCACCCATGATTGAAAGGTTTGTCACATAACTTCCACCAACTTCTTCAACGAAGAAATTAATGTGGCGTACAAAAGTGCGCCGATAACTAATCTTAAAGGAATTTCTGTCACCAATTACGTATCGATCTTCGGAAACAAGAAGAAAATGATGTTGCCAACATTATGGGGAAAATGTCTTGCTTATGTCATAAAATGAGATTACATATAAGTCGTCTGACATTCATCATCTGAAGGATTATTTCGTTTGGGAGGTAGAAAGAACATGAATAAATCATGCTTACCTAACACTTAATAAATAGGTGTAGCAATAAATAAATGATGCGTCGGATGCGTTGGTATTTTCTTCCTGCATTTTCAAAGTAATTTGCGAAATTATTTTTTCGCATCGGGTTAATTAAGCAGCTCTGCTCAAGTTTCAACACTTTCTTTGACCTAATTTTTTGTAACAATTTTTATTTCATGCATTCAGGCACGTATTTTTTAATGTTTTTCCATAGGTGTTACCTATTTGGAGAAAAATCCTTTAAACTAAGCCGAATGTTTAACATGGATTAATGTGATTTAAAATACCTAAGTGGCTATAGAAAACGCTTTATTTAGTTATAAAAGACACAAAAGTCAAAGTATCTGTTTATATTGTGGATTAAGCTGCGCGCTGTAAAATTATTGACTTTACAAATTTAATCATTTCAGCGGAAAATTGTGATCGGCTTTGAACTTAATGCATGATATCATTTAGTATCCCAGAGCAATGTTGAATACTTTTTGCACTGTGTACTTAGTTTAGTTTCAAGCAGCAACTCATTAAACAATATTCATAGACAACAAAGATGCAGTATATTTTTTCGATGTGTAGATGGTGAACTTTCAAGAACAATTCATTAAACATCTTTGTTCAGAAGGAAAACGATGTTGAATACTGTTTATGCTATGTAATTGCTTTAGATTCGAGGTCTGTCTTATTCAATATTAAAAACAAGCAAAGAGAGTTTTCTGAAGAATTTTTGTTTAAATTCTTTAGAGAAAAAATGTTTAAAAACTCCCCCTTTTTTTTACAAAAAATCATTAAAATGACACTCGTGAAGTCGTGTCTGTGAATTGCTGGTCATTCTACCATACAGTAATTTTTGGTGCAAAATATATACAATGACATGCAAAACTAGACATCATTCCTAAAACGGAATTTCCATGTAAAAAATGTAGTTATTTCGGGATTCGCGAAAGAAAGGATACTAAAAGGAAATGTCAAACCAAATGAATCTTCGTTGTAACATCGTTTTAAAATGAAGCACTCTCGCTAATTTCTCCGTCTGATTCCAGACAAAACTTTTCAATCAAATATTTTTACTTCGTCTCCGGCATCTGAATAAATGTCTGTCACTAATGTTATCTCTTTTATTGTTCCAACACATTATGGAGAATTAATGATCCTTGCTCAGCATCTTCCATTGAAGAAATCTCTGGCAAGGGTATAATAGAAATCATCCATTAATCTGCAGGTGAGAATGACGCCTGCTGATGTTTAACTTGATGTCCTCAGAAAACCCATTAATGGAGCCATAAGAATGATTCTGATGATTGAAAAGCTTTCACTGGGAGGAAATCAAGGTTTCTTTTCAACGTCAAATTTAATAAAAGAAAGGCAAAGATGGAACACAGCGTGTTGTATTTCACTGATCATTACCTCTTTTTGTGTTAGAAATAAATTAGGTTTACTATTGTAAAGAATAACTAAATTTAATTATGATAGTACAATAAAATATGATGCAGTTATTTATCTGCAACACATTTAATTCATCAATTGGGGAGGAGATAGTTTTACAAAAATGTTCGACGTTATTTTTGGAAGAAAAGATTTTACAGGATCTAAGTGTTAACACAATAAAAGGGCATGTTTCCTATTTCTTTGTTTATTTGACATTATTAGTCAGTACTAAGTAAGCATGACACGTTGATTGATAAATTAGTTTAAGGGTATAATAGGAATCTTCCATTAATCTGCAGGTGAGAATGACGCCTGATGTTTAACTTGATGTCCTCAGGAAACCCATTAATGGAGCCATAAGAATGATTCTGATGAATGAAAAGGTTTTACTGTGAGGAAATCAAGGTTTCTTTTTAACGTCAAATTTAATAAAAGGATACACAACGTGCTGTATTTTAGCAATGCCCATCACTGATGTTTTTGTTAAAAATAAACCCATGTTTAGTATTGTAAAGAATAACTAATTCCATATTGATAGTACAGTCATAGAAAAAAAAACGAAACACTTTAAATTATTCGGCAGCTATACTTGCCAAGAACAAAAGAAAGGTGTCTTCTGACATGGATTAAAGTCTTCTTTAAAACTATGTGAGTAAAATTTTGCTAAGGGGCTATGTACGAAGTGAAATGAACTCAAAGTCTGAATTTTCAAATGGGAACCCCTACATTTGGTTACATAATTAGGTGCGGAGGGCCAAAAGTACGCTGGGTACCAAGAGGCATCACTTTAGGACCAGTAGAACAAAAGTTATGACCGACCAAAGATTTAGGGACCACCACCGCATGTAAAAGGCTGCTTTCAAGGTCGAAATTTACAAAGAGTAGACAAATCATATTTTTTCGATTAAATTACCTAAAGCTACTCGCAATCATTCGTTTGCTTTTCGTAATTAATTAAAAATTCTCGGGTTTTGTTAAAGTTATAATATTTTTTTGAAATTTGGAAGAGAAAACCCTACTGTGTAGAGTTCAAGGGAAAAACGCAACATTCAATCTTTTTGATTAAACAAAGACGGATAAATACTTTTAGCTACGCACTAACCGTTGCAGCACACAACTTTTGGAGAGAGGTTACAACTTAAAAGTAACCTCTTGTATTTATATAAACTACTGTATTAGGATTGGCAAAAATGTTAAAACCGTGGCTCAGAATTTAAAAAAACGTCTAATCGTTACAAATTATTCCAAATAACCTACCGAGACACCACAGTTTTCCATGAAAATCAAGTGTCCACGTAAAAAGTTTTCTGAATTGCTACATGTTGCATGAATACAGACTTCTGACTAATGGACAAAAAATTGGATTGTCTACCAGTTTTAAAATATACTCAGCAGTTTTATTAGCGTTTCGCTTTCAACATATTATAACTGTTGAAAACTAAATACCATATAAAAACGCTGAGCATGTTCTGCAACTGGTGGATAAGCATATTCCTCTTTCTTTGCATAGAAATTCCCTGCTATTGTTTCAGTTTGCACAGTTGTATATGGTCCCGAAAAATGATTCTTTTAGCATATCTCAAAAACTACTGGATATTTTGAGATCCCATTTTGGATTCTTCTTTGAAACCCCTTCTAGATTGTGTTCCAGATCATCATTTTTTCAAATATTAATTTCAAAATTCATAAAAAATTCAAAATTTTATCTGAGAGGAAGTTAATGACGTTTTTATTGTTGGGTTGGTTCATACTTTAATATAAAAAAACAAACTTTGCCGTACCTATCGTAGTTTAGGTATTATATGCCCAAGTATTAAAAATATTTTTAACATTACGGGACAGTTTTTTCTCAGTTCAATTGTGAAGCAACGGCTGGAGCAAATTTAAAACGATTTGGTATGCAAAGTTAAATGATATTGCTGATCACAAATATGCGATAAAAAAGGGGGGTTTTCGTAGAAAATTTTAAAGTTGATGCCGATTTTTATATGAAGACGACCCCTTAACAACAATTTACTTGCAGAAATTTATAGAGCACATTATTCCTGAAAAAATAACATATTACACGTGTCTCTAGTGCTAATAGTCTTCGAATACGAGCAAGTGTTTCGTTTTTTTTTCTATGACTGTACAATAAAAATGATGCAGTTATTGATAGGCAGCAAATTAAATTTATCAATTGGGTCGAAAATTGTTAGTTTCAAACCCGAGTTTGACGAAATTTTTAGAAGAAGATATGTTGTAGGAATTAAGTGTACAATTTCGTTTATTTGACTTTATGAGTGAATACTAAGAAAACAACTGAGAAAATTATTTAAGATAATGATTAATAAATTATTTCAAAGGTATAATAGAAATCACATCCATTAATCTGCAGGTGAGAATGTGACTCCTGCTGGTGTTTAACTTGATGTCTCCAGAAAACCCATCAATAGAGCCATAAGAATGATTCTGTTGATTGGAAAGCTTTCACTGTGGGGAAAGCAAGGTTTCTTTTCAACGTCAAATTAAAAAAAAAAGAAAGGCAAAGATTGGACACAACGTGCTGTATTTTATTGATGCCCTTTACGAATTTGTGTGTTAGACATAAATTAGATTTAGTATTGCAAAAAATAACTAAATTTCATTATGGTAGTACAATTAAAAATGATGGTATTGATCGGCAGCAAATTTAATTTATCAATTGGAGTGGAAATAGTTTTACAAAAAATTTAGACGTTATTTTTTGAAGAAGAGATTTTACAGGAATTAAGTGCAAACATAACAAAAGGTGATGTTTCATATTTCTTT
Source organism: Uloborus plumipes (assembly GCA_038373865.1). Taxonomy (NCBI): domain Eukaryota; kingdom Metazoa; phylum Arthropoda; class Arachnida; order Araneae; family Uloboridae; genus Uloborus; species Uloborus plumipes. Next base: position 284,154 of record JAXGGA010000033.1, read on the forward strand.
GTATATTTGACCTATTTAGTCAATATTAATTAAGAAATGAAGCAAAATTGTTTGAGATGATTCATAAGTTAATTTAAGGGTATAATAGGAATCTTCCATTAATCTGCAGGTGAGTATGGCGCCTGCTAATGTTTAACTAGATATCCTCAGAATGATTCTAGTGATTGAAAAGATTTTACTATGAGGAAATCAAAGTTTCTTTTCAACGTCAAATTTAATAAATGGATAGCAAAGATATCACACAATGTACTGTATTTTATCGATGGCCATTACGGATTTTTGTGTAAAGCATAAATTAGGTTTAGAATTGTAAAAAATAACTAAATTCCATTGTGATAGTACAATAAAAAATGATGCAGTTATTGATTAGCAGCGAATTTAATTTATCAATTCCGAATAAAATAGTTTCACAAAAGTGTTCGACGTTAATTTTCGAAGAAGATATTTTACAGGATTTAAGTGTAAACACAATAAAAGGGGATGTTTCATATTTTCTTGTTTATCAAACCTAATTAGTCAATACTAATTAAACAACTAAGCAACATGTTTGAGATGATGATTGATAAATTCATTAAAGGGCATAATAGGAATAATCCAATAATCTGCAAGTGAGACTGACGCCTGCTGATGTTTAATTTGATGTAATCAGGAAACCCATTAATGGAGCCATGAGAATGATTCTGTTGATTGAAAAGCTTTTGCTGTTAAGAAATCAAGGTTTCTTTTCAACGTCAACTTTATAAATTGATCCCAAAGATAGGACACAACGTGCTGTATTTTATCGATGCCTATTAGGGGTTTTGGGTTAAGCATAAATAAGGTTTAGTATTGTAACGAATAAATAAATTCCATAATGAAAGTACTGTTAAAATTATGCAGTTATTGATCGGCAACAAATTAAATTTATCAAGTGGGGTAAAAATTTTTAGTTTCAAAACCGAGTTTGACTTAATTTTTAGAAGAAGATATTTTACAGGAATTAAGTGTAAACATAATTTCGTTTATTTGACTATATCAGTGATTACTATCAAAACAACTGAGTTTTTTTTAAGATAAGGTTTCATGAATTAATTCAATAGTATAGCAGAAATCAACCATTAATCTGCAGGTGAGAATGACTCCTGCTGATGCCTAACTTGATGTCCTCAGGAAACCCATTAATGGAGCCATAAGAATGATTCTGATGATTGAAAAGCTTTTTCTGTGAGGAAATCAAGGTTATTTTTCAACGTCAAATTTAATAAAAGGAAAGTAGAAAGAGCAAACAACGTGATGTATTTGATTGATGTCCATTCCTGCTTTTTGTGTGAGACATAAATTAGGCTTAGTATTGTGAAGAGTAACCAAATTATATCTGGTAGTACACTAAGAAACAATAATTATTAATTGGCGGCAAATTTAGTTTATTGGGACTTGAAGTGTAAGTTTCAAAATTTAGTTCAAGATATTTTTTTTTTAGAAGATAAGTGATGACACTGGAACTTTTTACCGGTTACCAAAAGTATGTGGCTACGAAATTTCAAAAGTTACTAATTGCTACATATCCCATGAAGAAATTTGTAATTTTCGTAGTAAAAAATCGTCGTTTAAATGTTCATATAGTATCAAATTTTAATATTTAATTTAAAATGTATTATAATGTCTAAATCTTGCTTACTGTCAAGTTTTCTGAAAGTGTGGTGTAAAGTGTCGGAAAATTTTGCGTTTCAATAGCCAAAAATTTCTGAGCAAAACTAATATTGTTGAAATAATTGTTTAAAATAAAAGCTTGAAAATAAGAGAAACTTTTAAGAAAATTAAGTTTGCTTTCAAACTTTAGTGTGAACTTGTAAAATTTACAGTAAATTTCTAGCTGTTTTCGATGAAAGACGAATAAAACATTTTTGGGTTTCTGGATTTTTTTTTCTTTTTTTTGCTGGTTTTCTATTTGCATAACTTATTTTTTCATTTAATTATTAATGTTTTAACTGTCAGCTGAAACAAATGTTTCATATTGCAAAAGTTATAGAACAATTATTCCATAATTTTTAAAGAAATTCTTAAACATTTGAACTTTCAACAGTGATAGTTTTTTTTTGTAAATTTTTGAAGCACCAGAGAAGATGACTATGACCAAAAAGCTCAAGGTGTGTCAGTTTCTCCTACTACTTATCTATTACCTGTTATGTTTCAACTTGTGTTTAAAGATTCCCATCTAAATCAATATGGATTTTTGCTTTTCAATGCCTTATCAAGATTTATTATTACAACAATTATTCTATTACTACAACAAGTATTCTATTATTGTATTACTACAATTATTCTATTATTGTATTACCGCAATTATTTTATTATTTTATTACAACAATTATTCTATTATTTTTTGAGAAATTCCTAAGCATATTAATTTTTGACTGTGATAGTTTTTTTTTTTTTTTTAATATTTTTGAAACACAAGAGAAGATGACAATCAACAAAATTTTCAGGGTGCGTCACTTTCACCTATTATTTATCTATTACCTGTTATGTTTCAAGTTCTGTTTAAAGATTCCCATCAAAATCAAAATTGGTTTTTGCCTTTCAATGCCTTAGCAAGATTTATGAAATCCTTGCAAGTTTTCTTAGGAAAGAGCATAGCAGTTGCACATACACATATAATTCTCGATAAGCAACAATTTTGATAAAAATAGTAAACCATAAACGTGACTGCAATCTAAAAAGGAAAATACTTCTCCATATTTCTAACTTTTGGCTTTCTTTCATGTTTTACAAGAGTCTGATTTCGTGAAATGTGTTTCAAGATTCTAAAAGAGACTGAAAAGTAATTGAAAAGAGGAAAAAGTTTTGAAAGGTTTTTTGAAGATTTACTTTATTTTACGTCTTCTTTCAATTCACTTGTTATGTGAATTCTGCCACATGCTTTAATTGAAAAAAAAAAAAAAAAAAAACAGAAAATACTAATTCATGAACTCTTAATGCACTGTCGATAAAAATAACTGAAATGGAAAAAAGGGTTTACATTACCTAATATTTATATGTAGCGTATTTCCCATTACTGTGTGAAGCAGGAAATTTTATTTTCAAAATTATCTTTTTTTACAAAAATATTGATGATTTCTAATACAAAAATTTTATATTACTTAACGAAAATATGCAGAACTAATGCTTTCAATCAGAGCCACAATATGGCTCCACTTGAATGTGACTTCGACAAATTCTGACTCCGAGTGAAAATTCTTTTAAATATAGTAAATTAAGACACATAAAGAAAGAATTTATAAGGCATCTTACTACTAATAATTTCTTACAGATCCCAAGATCTCAAGGTCTTTTTTAACTGAAAAAGAAAATTTTCGCGACGTTTCCTCCAATAATAATGTGGTCATAACCAGAGCTGATAAAGGAAGATAAATAGTTTTCTTGGACAAAATCAAGTACGTTTTCGGGGTTAATGACCTGCTTTAAGAAGGTCCTCATGCTCAGCAAGACCCTTAGTCCAACGAATCAAAAACTATTCTTAAGGCCCTCAAAACAAGTACCGATTCTACGCTTTGCCTTAAGTCCACAAAGTCGGACTTCCCTTGAAACCTTCTCTTTCCAACATTAGCATCTCCTTCTTATAGGCTGGACCAACATTTAGGTTGCTAAGGCTGTAAGATTTTGTTAATATCCTTCGTAATTTCAAGCGTAATATCTTACTTATGGTTTCCTTTGATATAAAATCACTTTTTACCAAAATACACTGCAAAAATTAACTGTTGTTTTTACAGAATCATACTGGCAGTCGAGTTTCCAATTTAAAACTGTAAAATGCACAGTAATAAACTGTAAAACTAGCAATTTCACAATTTCTTACTGTAAAGTTAGCAGTTTTACAGTTTATTGTCGTAAAATTTAGCTGTAATAAACTTTAAAAACATCACTATAACAGAGGTAGCAGAGGTCCCAGTTTAAAGCTGTAAAATTCACGGTAATAAACTGTTAAGTTAGCAATTTTACATTTTATTACTGTAAAAGTAGCAATATTTACAGTGTAGTGCTATAAAATTAACTTCATTAGACTATAAAAACAACATTCAGTTTTTACAACGTGTAAAATATTTTTTCATCATGTAGTCATAGAAAAAACGAAACACTGAATTATTCCGCTGCTATACTTGCTAAGAACAAAAGAAAGGTGTCTTCTGACATGGATTAAAGTCATCTTTAAAACTACGTGAGTAAAACTTTGACAAGGGCCACATACAAAGTGAAATGAACTTAAAGTCTCAATTTTCAAATGAGAACCCCTACATTTGGTTACATAATTAAGCGCGGAGGGCCAAAAGTAAGCTGGGTACCAAGCGGCATCACTTTATGATTAGTAGAACAAAAGTTATGACCGACCAAAGATTTAGGGACCACCACCACATGTAAAATGCTTCTTTCAAGGTCAAAGTTTACAAAGAGTAGACAAATAATATTTTTCGAAGAAATTAACTAACGCTAATCGCTATAAAACGTTTGCTTTTTGCAATTAATTAAAAATTCTCGGGCTTTGTTAAAGTAATATTTTTTGAAACTTAGGCGAGAAAACACTGCTGTTAAAGTTCAAGAGAAAACTGCAGCATTCTAGCTTTTTGTTTAAACAAAGATAAATGCATACTTTTAGCTACGTCCAAATTTATGCAGCTCATACATTCTGGAGAGAGGACGTTTTAAAAGCCTTTGTATTTGTATAAACTACTGTATTAGGATTGGTAATAATGTTAAAACCTTGGCTCAGAATTTAAAAAAAACGTCTAATCGTTACAGATTATTCCGAATAAAATTCCGAGATTCCACATTTTTCTGTGATTTCAAGTGTCCAGGTAAAAAGTTTTCTGAATTGCTGCTGATGCATAAAAGCAAACTTCTCACTAATGGACAAAAATTGACTTGTCTACCAGTTTAAAAATATACTCAACAGTTTTATTAATAGCTGTGCTTTCAACGTATAATTACTGTTGAAAACTGAATACTATATAAAAACGCTGAGCATATTTTGCAACTGATGAATAAGCATATTCCTCTTTTTTTTTAACATAGAAATTCCCTGTTCTTGTTTCAGTTTGCACAGTTGTATATGGTCCCGAAAAATGTTTTTTTAGCATATCTTAAGAACTACTGGATATTTTGAGCTCCCATTTTGGATTCTCCTTTGAGACTACTTCTAGATTGTATCTCTATCAAAATATTAGGTGGTTCCAGATCATCATTTTTTCAAATATTAATTTCATAATTCATAAAAAATTCACATTTTGTTTCTGAGAGGAAACCAATGACGTTTTTATTGTTGGGTTGGTTTATACTTTGATATAAAAAAATCTTTGCCGTATCTAACGTGGTTTAGGTATTTTATATGCACAAGTATCAAAAATATTTTTAATATTACGGAACGGCTTTTTCTCAGTTCAATTGTGAAGCAACGGCTGGAGCAAATTTAAAACGATTTGGTACACAAAGTTAAATGATGTTGCTGTTCACAAATATGCAATAAAAAGGAGGGTTTACAGAGAAAATTTCAAAGTTGATGCTGATTTTTATATGAAGACGAACCCTTAACAACAATTTACCAATAAAAATTTGCAGACCACATTATTCCTGAAAGAATAACATATTATACGTGTCTCTAGTGTTTTTGTCTTCGAATAGGAGCGAGTGTTTCGTTTTTTTTTTCTATGACTGTACCAGCAAGAGGAGCTTTACAGTGTCTTGAAAAAAAGACTCCGTGAATTCCACTACACTGATTATGAAATATTTGAACTTGTAAATTTAACTGAAACTTGACAAACATTAAACATTTGTATTTGGGGCACTTTCTACCAACAAACCGAATGCTTCGCTATAGGTAACTTATTGATCCCGGTCCTCAATAAAATCTATATGGACTATTTTTAATAAAATCTATTTTAATTATTTGATTTTCTACGCCTTCTCAGATACGTTGATACATTTACCCGCTTGGATTAAACCATGGCTACCAGCGATCCTTAAGCGGCTAGCCAGACGCGCCGGAGAACAAAGGAAATCTCGTACAAGGCGAAGTTACCGTTGTCGCCGCTTGTGGCGCTGATCTCTTAGGGTTGGTTTGCTCGTATTTCTATTATTACAATCTGGATTTCGCTTGCTTTTCAGTGAAAACCGCGTTATTTCTTTCAAGTGATTTTTCTGTTCACGCATTATTCGTCGAAACACATCCCACGATACTTGATTGCACATTAATTTCATGTGTTTTTTTTTTTTGTGAATGTTGTTTTAGAGTGTCTATTGCAAAGTATTGACGAAAATCATTTTCATTCTTTTTGCAGGCACTTTTTTTTTTGTATTTTAGTTTGCAATTTAATTCACAATTGGTACTGGAGCTATAAGAACGTTGGTGTGCTCATTGTCTTCACTTAAAAATAATCTGAAACTCTAAAAAGTTTAAATTCATTCATATACTCATTATATTATTTTATTTATTAAACTTCTTTTTTTATTTTTTTCTTTATTTATTTTTTGAGATTCGTTAATTTTCTGTTAAACACAACATTTTAATAGGAAAGCAATTTGAACTGATTGGGGTGAAAAAATAATAATTATTTGGCTGAGCTGCACATGCTAAGATCTCAATATCTGTCCTTCTTCTTTCTTTTATTTTTTATTTTTCCTTCGTTCTCGGGCTATTTTCGTGTCACAAGGTTTTTCATTGGTTATTACTTTCATTTTTATATTGCATGATTATTCGAATATATTTCACCCTAAAAAAATAAATAAATAAAAAAATAATAAAATAAAATTTTCTTAAACATATGAGGAATTAAAATACAGAAGCGCCGAAGAAAACGTAAAAGTTCAATTAAAATGCAGTTAGATGCAGGCCCGTCCTTCCGAATTGGGGGAGGGGGAGTCAATTAAAATACAGTATTGTATTTTAATTGACCCCCTCCCCCGAATTGGAGGGGAATTCCGAATTGGGGGAGAGGGGTCAGAGGGGGTCAATTAAAAAAAAAAGTCCCCCCCTGGGGGGACTGTATTCGTGGTTTGTTCTGTAAAATACAGTCCCCTTCCCCCAATTAGGAATTTCCCCCCGTTCGGGGGAGGGGGTCAATTAAAATACTGGGGGGGACTGTATTCGTGGTTCGTTCTGCAAAATACAGTCCCTCCAGAGGGACTGTATTTTAATTGACCCCCTCCCCCTATTTGGGGGGGGGGGGAATTCCAAATGGGGGGAGGGGGGTCAATTAAAATAGAGTCCCTCCCTGACGGGGGGAATGTATTCGTGGTTCGTTCTGTAAAATACAGTCCCCCCGGGGGGACTGTATCTTAACAAACCCCCTCCCCAAATTCGGAATTCCCCCCGTTCTGGGAAGGGGGGTCAATTAAAATACTGGGGGGGACTGTATTCGTGGTTTGTTCTGTAAAATACAGTCCCCGCCAGGGGGACTGTATTTTAATTGACCCCTTCTGAGCCCCCTCCCCAATTCGGAGTCCCCCCATTCGGGGGAGGTGGAGTCAATTAAAATACAAAACTGTATTTTAATTGACCCCCCCCCCTCTGACCCCCTCCCCCAATTCGGAATTCCCCAACCCAATTCGGGGAAGGGGGGTCAATTAAAATACAAAACTGTATTTTAATTGACCCCCCCTTCTGACCCCCCGTACCCCAATTCGGAATTCCCCTCACCAATTCGGGGGAGGGGGGTCAATTAAAATACAAAACTGTATTTTAATTGACCCCCGCTCCCCCAATACGGAAGGACGGGCCTGCATCTAACTGCATTTTAATTGAACTTTTACGTTTTCTTCGGCGCTTCTGTAAATGTAATTTTAGAAGAATCAGCTTTCCTTTTTGCAACTCTGGTTAAAACGAAAGTGAGGAAAATGTAATCCTTTAAATAAATGATTGTCTCTCGAATATATAAAGCTATCTTCTAAATCAGATGTAAACGTAATGTTTCACGTAAATGTAGTTTCGAAGACTGCATGTGTTATGACTTTTAAACAATCTTTAAATTGTTTCATGTGCATTATAAATGTTTTAAACTGTGAACACATAACAACACTATGTATTTTGATGTTTTGTTTTTTTTTTCATCAAGACTGAAACAGTTTTACTCCTAGAAATCAAGTCTTTACACGCATGTTATTACTATAGCCGTCCCTTTAAAAAGGCTCACCGAACCCTAGGAGATCAGCGCCAAATGACTAAATTGGCAGAAAGTGTAAGTTCTGCTTGTACGCTCTTTTTCGCCCGTCTGTCTAGCCGCTTAAGGATCGCAGATAGCCATGATTAAACAAAGGACATTGTTCCTGTTGTTATTTACGAAATTAACTCCGTTCATTCTAATATCATATTTACTGCAGAAATCGAAAGCAATGTATTCCTAGCCCTTTCTGGAAGAGCTCATTTCTACTATTTTGTATTAAAAGCTCTAATTTGTTGTTTGTATTGATGTCAAGTATTAGTTGTATTTTTGCGTATAATTTCGTATTAATTGCTGTTCCAAAATAAAAAGCTTTACATATTTGACCAGTTCGGTATAACATTAAAAATACTATTCAATTCCAAATGGCATGCAATATTTTATTTAAAGGTTCAATAACACTTCAATATTAGTATTTATAACTAGTGTTATTTCTGGAATTATTTTTAATGAACACTTTAAAGGTATCTACAAATAAACCACAGTTAATCCTAATAACATTCAATGTATTACTTGATTTTTACCACAATCAGAAACGTGCAATAGCTGATATTAATCACAATTGAAGTCGTTTGAAATTTAACACAAAGCACTAAGCCGCAAATAATTACCTTTAAACAAAAATTGTATCTTTCCTTCAATAACAATGTTAGTTTAACCGAATACTTTATTTATTAATGTGTATCATTTTACCTTTATTTTAATTTCATAAAATAAATCCAATGTTTATGTTTCTTTTTATCTATATTCTTGCCGTTTACAGTGAAAGAGTTTATTAAAAGCCTCAAGTATACATTCTTACTTGAGGAAAATTTAATACAGCGCACCTTTTATCTTTTATACCCTCAAACGTCTGAAATAACATCAGATTTGATAGCATTTTATTTGCAATTTAAGAAAAATTAACTTAAGTTCTGTTTTCATACGATGGCTTTTTAAACACTACTAAGAAATTATTACATATTTTTATTAACAAAGCATTAAGACGTAAATAATCCTCTTAAATACGTAAAGTAAGCCCTTTGCATTGAAAGTGGAAAATATAATGTTAATACCTCAATAACATAATAATTAGAGAAAATATTTGCTACTCTTCGTAATCAATATTTATTCATTAGTGCAGTTTTAACTTTAAATAAAACTTACAATGTGGTTGATTGCATAAGCGCTTCTATTATTGATAATCTAAGTACGTAATTTATGTGAAATAAACTGATGTGAACTATAATAGTTTGTTCAAACAAGAGTTCAATAAGAGCTTACCAAAATACTTTTTTTTTCACTTCGAGCATTTTAAACAAACATAGCAAGAAAGAAGGTATGTTTTTCTTTTTTAAAGGAACATAGAATGGTGTTTTTAGTAGCAATTTTGTATCCATACATTCGTTTAAATGCGAATAAGGACATAAAATTCCTTTGCAAATAAAATTTGTAAAAAATTCTTTTTTATTGAACACAGCACTAAAATAACGTTTTTTCGCATGAAAATCAGTCATAAAACTTTTTTTACCTTACAAATTCGTAAAAAAACTTGTTTGCTATAAATTCATTAAAAAGCCTATTTCAATAAAAAAATATTTTTTCTTATTTTTTTTCTCCGAAAAGCCAGGGGGATACAAGTGAACCCCTTTACTATATCTGCCGGGTTCCATTATCTCACACGATGTATCCATGACCGAGTCAAAACATCTTATTAAAATATTGTATCAAGAAATTTTGAAAATGTGATTGCATTTTATATCAGTAGTGAGTCTACGTGCACCATGAGGTTCATGCAAATTAACAAGAATCTAGCACATTTGGATTCCTTGTAAGATGCTTTGTGATTGTGTGTTGAGCACCAGAGGAGAAACAATATTGTATTTGAATGTTTGAAACTAAAATAGTTGAAGAACAGAAATTTATACCTTGCAGTTTGAAACAAATGATATGATACTTTTTATATAGTAACAGTTTATTTTTATTAATACATATTTATTACGTTTTCTTACTAAATGTCTGATCGAAGAGAGTAACGTTATATAGAATTAAGGTTATTAAAAATGGGAAAAGGGACAGCTAGCGTGATAATATTGATGTGTGTGCAAATGAAAGAAGCCTTGCTTGCTCTGTTCAGGAGGAACTTTTTGGTAATAACTTCTTATTGTTACGAAAAAAAATAAATACATATTTAATAAAAAGTCAACTTTACAACACAGCTTACTTTTAAAACATAAACATTTTCTAACATTTCTTGATTTGACTAATTTTAGGTTAACATAAGTACGCTGAATTGCTGTAAGAGAAATGTAAAATTTAAGGAATTTCCCTTTTAAATGCTGCCAACCCAAGTTTCTTCCCAAACATTCCGTACTTGTCAACAAAATTTTCCCCTACTCTTACTTTCTAATTTAATTCTCCTCTAGTATATCTAGTAGTGGAAAACCACGAAGCTTTCTCTTTTCAAAAAAAGGATAAATATTTATCCCTCTTCACAAGTTTTCTACGATATTAAATTCTTTGCCAAGGAATATTTTAGAAACTCGAATTCCAATGCTGGGCCACAAGATTTCATAATTTCCCTTCTCTCACTTTTACGTTTGCTTGTTTTTTCCCTTTCCCAACAATTTTTGCTGAATGCAGACTCTAATTGCTTTGGATGCGGGCGGAGGTTTCTTTAATGCAAATGTATTCCATGTAGCTCAAGAAAATAGTTCAGAGGGAAGTGGATTCCATACTTAACGAACCGCTAGAATACGGAGATCAAGTTCGTTAAACAGTGAAGAATATTTAAGGGAGATATTTCTACAGAAAATAAATAAGTTGGTCCAAACTTTTACCGTTGAAAAAGCATTTTGTTTTTCGTAAGAAAAGAAAACAACAGTTTAAACGATGCTGAATGATATTAACTTCAAAATACTATGTACTATACATGAATGAATTTCCAAGAGAAGAAATTAGGAAGCATTGGAACAACACACACAAACATACACACATTTATATATATATATAATATATATATATATATATATATATATATATATATATATATATATTATATATATATATATATATATATATATATTATATATATATATATATATATATATATATATATATATATATATATATATATATATATATTATATATATATATATATATATATATATATATATATATATATATATATATATATATATATATCAGTAGCGAGGCCTCAAGTCATCGAACGATTCGCCGATGACCTGAAGGCAAACCTCGTTTTGCACTGGAAGAATTAAAGTTTTTAAAATTTTATTTTCAGATTATTTTTTCGGATCATTTAATATTCCAAATAATTTTATTTTAGTGGTGCCATCTGTTGAGTAAACGATTAGTTTTGACCTTCACTCATCGCTAAAGATATCGCATCGCTTTTGTGTGTGCGCGCGCATATTTTTTCGCTTGTCAGCCATTTCAGCCAATCAGATTCTTTCACAGCTTCCCTTAAATGCAAAACGAGTCATCGGCGATTACCCGCGGAAATTTTATGTGCAAAGCATTTTGTTTTTACTGGCAACTCTCAGTTTTGGCGGATCGTGGGGGTTGGATGGGGAGGGGTAGAGATTTTTTTCTCCTGTTTCGTTCATTCTTTTTTTTTTTTTTTTCAATTCGGTGCGTCACATTTTTCAAAAAAAAAGGGGTTGCGGTTATCTTACGATGGCGCCAATATGAGCCCGACGGGTCGAAGACAATATTGTTTGCAACTACAGTAGTTTTGCATGGGGGAAAATACTGTTACCTTTTGTGTTTTGGAACTTCATCGAACTTTCAAAAACGAATATATGTGTGCGTGGTTTTGTTTTTTTAGTCTCTTTTTAGTTTCAATTATAAATGTTTTTCATAAAAAGTAGTGCTCGTTGCCGTTCGAGCTTTGCATTTCAGCAAGCTTGAACTTTTCAAATTGAAAAAGAAGCATCTGTGAACCAAGATTTTTACAAGGTAAGTAAAATTTTCTGAAGACTTGATGAAATGTTCTGAAAGTATGAGGAGCTTACCCCTCCCTGCCCCTCACACACACATTCGTAAAAATCTGTAGCAATATATCATTTTTTTAAACACATTGCAATATTGTTATTCTTCAGCAATGAAAAAAAGAACCAAATAATGGATATCAGAAACGACAGTTCAAAATTTTCGAAAACTGAGAAATTAAATTTCGGAAACGGCAGCCCAAAATTTTCAGAAATTTCTTATTACAAACACCCCTGAGTGAAACATATGGTCTGGTATATTTCTTTAGGGACCTGAAAGTTAGCGATGACTGACGCTTGAAGTCACGCCTCGCTACTGATATATATATATATATATATATATATATATATATATATATATATATTATATATATATATATATATATATATATATATATATATATATATATATATATATCTCAAAATATAATCTTTTATGTTTTCTAGTCTGAGAAGAATATCTTGAATGAGTCTCTTCGAATTTTTAATTTCAAGAAAAATTACCAAATGACTGGTTCAGTACTAAACTTTTGATCCCATATTAAGTTCGGAAAGCCGCTAAAAGTAGTAAAGGTCCATTTTAAGAAAGTGAGAAACCTCTTGAACTACAAGACATTGTTCTGTTTTTCCTTGCTACAAAAAAGTCGAAATTTACTCAAGAAATGAGATGAGAAATCGTCACAAAAACCTGCCTATCTTTTGAATAGTTTCCGCTCGGTTATCCCACAGTTTCTGGCATCATTTGATACAATAGAGTATCGTAGTCATTTCACCGTTTTTCAAAAAATTAAAAAAAAAAAATACGACGACAGCCATATACACTAACTTAGTCTATATGTGTTTGTCAGCGACTAACGACATTGACAATCGGAGAAAAAAAATGAACTATGCGCAAAAAATCAAGGTCAGCTCTAGAAGCGTGCTCGATTTATATACTTCTGGTTTTCATGAAAGAAAAAAATAGCGTCAGATACTTTTTTCAAAAACCTTGAGAATACATTTGCATTTATGTCTCATACAAACACTGCACACAGATATGTAAACAAAGATACAATGATCGACACTTTCAGGAAAGAAAAGCAAACTTTAGCGTTCAATTGTATCCATTCGCCTCATAAAAGAAATCCATTCCCTTTCCAATGGTAATCCATCCTTCCTACCAAAATAATAAGAATCGCCTCATCTGAAAGGGAAAACTGTTCTTTTATTTTCCAACACCCTCAGGCGAAAGTCTTATGGCTAAGCCCTAGATCTCTTGAGACATAAAAGGCATCATAGGACTCTGAGAGAAAAATAAGTAACCATGAATATTGCTATAAAAATAGAATGTCGTATACTTATTTTTGCACTTTCATATTTAAGAGAAGCATAGATTTTCAAAATATTCTTTTAAACTTGCACTAGAGTTTGCAATTTAACTAAAATGTAGGACCAAAATGTAAAAGGTTTCTGTTATGTCATATGCAATTGTTTACATTTAAGTAACTTTCTTATTCGTTTTGCAGCTAAGGAACAGCGAATATTGTATTTCTAAATTACTACTGTCACAATTTCTAATGGCATTTAGATAGTGTCATACTTATTCATGTTTTTCAATTTTGAAAAACTTCAATGGTACTTCTCCACACCGTTTCTGTTATACTCTAAATCAGTGTTTGATTTAGTTTTGCTTTTAATTACTTATTTGCTTGCCAATATGAATTGTATGTTAATTATTATACACTGTAAGCAATGAATGTTGCTGTTACAGTATGATTCAGCTAAATTTATAAAAAAATAAATTGTAAAAATGGTTAATTTTACTGCAATAAACTGTAAAATTGCTAATTTTACAGTGGTAAACGGTAAAATTGCTAGTTTTACAGAAATAAACTGTAAAATTGCTTTTAAAGTTTACTACTGTGCATTTTACAGTTTTAAATTGGAACCTCTGCTGCCAGTATTATGCTGTTGTTTTACAGTATAATACAGTCAATTTTACTGTAATAAACTGTAAAATTGCTAACTTTATTAAGAAACAGTAAAGTTTCAAGTCACTGTGCATTTTACAGTTTTAAATTGGAACCACGAATGCCAGTCTTATACTGTAAAAACAACAGTTAATTTTTTGCAGTGTAGTTGAGGATGTGCACTATGTAAGACATTTCTCCCCAAAAATAACTGCATACTTTTAAAGCTACTTAAAATTGATGCAAACTGCTATTACAAAGTTGCTACTTGTTCAACTATTTCATGTCTCTATAAATAATATATATTTACTGTGCTAGCCAAACTAATGCAATCATTTGTGATTGTTCCTCTTTAGTAAAATGTTCAATAACATTTCATAAGAAATACTATTTTCAGACATTATTTCTTTTTATATTGAAGGGGATGGTGTTAAATGTTTGCAGAATATTTTTTGAAATGTAAAATGAATTCAACCTGTTTTAATGGATTAAAATACAATTTAAAAAATGGCAATTTTTTCGGTGTTTGTTGATAATTGAAGGGGCAAGTGGATGAAGCTCGACAAATCAGTTTGTGCTTGATTTCTATAAAATAAACGGAAATTTAATGCCTGAGCCATCTCTACATGATAGAAATTGTGTTAATGTAGAGTGTATTTCAAATCTTCTGTTTATGTCCTGTCAACTGTCTATTTTTTACTATAAATCATTATTGAAACACAGTATTAAAAAAAAGAAAAACATCAAATAGAAAACTTTTATTTTGATAAGCAATACTTACATTCAATTTCAATCATGTTGCCTAACATTTAAAAATCTTATCGTTAATCTTACGTTTGCTTCAAAAAAAAAAACATACCCCTAAATAAGTTTATTTATTTTAAGTCAACTCGCATGTTCACTAGCGATACTTTAATGCTTTGGTTTCGCTTGAAAGTAAATGTTTCACTTAAATTACGTAACGTTATTAAACACGCCATTTATAAGTACTTAATGTTACTAATGCTAATTATGAACAAATTAAATGCCTAAATATTATATTAGTTTGACTAATAATACTTTTTTACCACAATATTACTTTCAGAACATTAAAGTAATCTGCTCAAAGAAAACTTAAAATTTTAAATCGTCACTTTTTAACATTAATTCGTTTTAAGTCCTTCTGGTAGTATTGCTACATTTTATTACCAGTCATATTTATAACATTTTGCAGACAAATTAATTAGAATGACTCCATAGAAAGGAAGATAACTCGCATAATAATGGAAATCGTTCTCATAAGAGAGAAGGTAAAGTAGTAACGGTAAGGGCAAATATTAAGATTTTGCCACAGTCGGACGTAGAGAACTGCCCCCCCCCCCTTTCACTCAAAAGAAAAACAAATCAACAGTAGCGTACTGAACCTACCAATTTCGTGAACTGTGTCATTGAAATCCTTAGAGGGTTTGTAGTTACTATTAGTATTATTCGACGATAGGTAAAAAATGTGTCTCTGTTATATTTCGATTTATTTATTTTTTATGTCCGCCGTTATTGCTTATTTTTCGCGAACCACTTTTTAGAACCTTGCATACCGCCAATGGTACGTGTACCACAGGTTAGAAAACGCTGCTCTACAAGCATTTATTTGCAAAATCTCAAGAGAGCTTTTGTCTAAAAATGCAATGCAATTTAGTATAAGAGTTTATTTTCTTAGTATTGTTTTATCTTATTTTGCTCTGAGTTTTCGTTTTGTAAGAAAAGAGACAAACCTACGTCAGAAGTTTTTCTGAACTTAAAGACCAACTCCTTCTTTTATAATAGATTCCTGCACCAACTCAATGCATTACCAAATGTTGAAAATAGTTTCTTTTGTCTCATTTTTAAAAGAAAGTTTTCATTTTTTCATAATGCTTTTTATGTCAAGAGTTTTACTGCTATGATAATATAAATATCATTCTCTCTCATAAAACAAAGAAAAATACTTTTAGTTAAAGTTTATTTTGCACTAGCACCAATCTTGTATTTAAATAGGTGTTGTTTCAATGCATCAACTTCATCTGTACTTTTACTGATTCATTTTTAAAAAAAAAAAAGGTAAAAGGGCACAATTCTATACAAATAAACATCTTTTAATGATTGAAACTAACACTAATCATTGACATTATTTTTTATGCTAAAATAATCTTCTAATGTTTCTTCTCATTCACAAATAAATATAAAATTTTACAGCTCTTAGTGTAACTTCTTTTAATAAACAAATACTAAGAATTATAAACTTCAAAGAAAAACACATTCCGTTTCTATGTCAAGCAGTTACTTCAAAGAAAAGAATGTTTCCATTTAAGCTCTTAATTCTGAGAAAAATAATGAAAAAAAAAAAAAAAATGAAACTACTTGAAGAAATGCGAGAAAGGAGATTTCTTAAAAGTGAACACTTGAATGCATATTTTTATCTCTCTTTGCTAAAAAGATTAACGCAATTCTGTGTTTGCTGAACCACTTTTTGAGAAAATTTCAACTAAGTTTATGAATTTGTTTCAAGCTTTATGTAAAGTATTCAAAAATGAATGTGCAAATAGTACTGTTGGGAAATCGTAAAGGTTAGGCAGTTTATAGAAGTGTTTCTTACGACATTTTGTTCTTTAGAGGAATTATAAATGAAATATTGCTGCTGAATATTTTCCTTTGACAAGTTGATCTAAAAACTTTTCATTATAGCTTTAGTAAAGCTGTTGTGGTTTGTTAAATACATGATTTGAAATCTTTCAAGCCCATAATAGCAAACTAACTTCTTAAATATTTTGTGTTCAATTATGTAATCTTACTTTAAAAATAAAGAAAAGAAAAGGTTTTAAATGGTGAAACATCCTGTAAAATGCTGCTTGAGAATGATTTTTTGTTGCAATGAAATTCAATTTTAGATTCAGTTAACAGTTATAGTTTTCGTTTTTTTTTTCTTTTTCTTTAGTTATTATTTATTTATTTATTTTTTTGTTGCAAGATTGTAACTTTAACTTCATATCATAGCTTAATTGTGGTTGACGCAATCTCGCGAGGAATAATATAGGGGAATGTGGGGTAAAATAAAATAGTCAAAATAACTATTTTTTTTCAAAATGAACAATTTGGATAATTTTTTCAGAAAATAACTGTTAATGAAGAAAAAAACCGTCTTTTGAAAAACAATTGAGAAATTAATTTTTATTGTTGGCAATTATTTTATACATAATAACGTGAAAAAATAGAAGAAATAATCAAGTAATAAATGATAGTACGAAATAACCTATTTTCCTTTGGCCCATTAGTATTTGACAAAGTTCTTATAACATTTAGAACCAAATTATGCCTAATATGAATTAAACACTCACATTGGACTTAAATAAAGCTCAATTGATAATAAAATGGTGATTACAACTTAATTATCATATTAAAAATTATTTTGATAAAACACGAAATATTGCGATATGTATTAAAATCAAGCTTTGAAAGTGATCGTATCATTTTTTTCGTCGATATTTAGAGCTATTTATTTTTTGACGAATCAGCTATTTGTTTAGGAACTTAGCTAAAATGTTAGGAATTAGGTGACGATGCATACTGTGAAAATATTTTACCAATTTTCTTTGCCTTACATTCCCCTTCTACTTATAAATTTAAAAACTAAATAATATTATATCTAACATTTCTACTTCTATGGCTTTAGTTGACACAAACTCAAAATTTTATCAAATTTATTTGCTACATTCGAGAAGAAAATCTGTAATATGTTTTCTGTAATACGTTTTATCCTCAGCTCAGCAGCTCTTTTGACGAAGACCTTAAGACGAACAACTTTCGAAAAAAAAATTCGGTTTATATCTCATTTGTCCAGCAGTTTCTGATATTTTTTCTTCTCCCGAGTAATCTCTTAATGTCACGAAGCTGAAAAGGAAAGTGTTCAGTGGAATGCAGTGCCAACAAAAAAAAAAGCGAAGCAGATTGAACAATGCTTATGTACTTTCAAATATATTTGATATCTTTGGAATTTGATATCATGTTATTGAAAAATTATTATTTTTGTGTTGTTTTCACTCACAAGCAATGCTAGTTCAAAAATTGCAATCATCGCTTATGGAGGAGAATATTGTCACACTGCGAAGTCTTTTTAATACGCTTTTATTAGTTTCACAGGTGGGTTTGGTTGTATGTATGTATGTTTGTAACTCTGAATAAAATATAAAATTCACGCTCTTTACAAATATAAAATTAATGTATTTAATACTATAATTAATACTAAAGGCTAAACTAGATTACATATTGATGTATTATAAGTACATGTAAACTTAGCGGATATTCAATAGTTTTGAAAGTCTTTTTTTTTAGTTTGATTAACTCTAAAAGCGTATTTTTTAGTTTCTTTAACCTATATTTAGGATTATTTTGATTAATTGAACTATTTTTCTCATTATTTTTATCATACTTTTGCAACATTCATCGCGACTGTATCTTTGGCAACATTAACAATCAATTAATGAACTCTTTTTTTTGCAAATGCAGTGGACATCAGCTTTAATGAATCAGCTACTTTATTAAATCGAAACTTTTTAGAACTAACGTGATTCTAATAAATGGCAGCCAATGCACTGTAAAAATAAATGTCGTTTTTACAGTATACTACAACTAAGTTTATTGTAGTAAACTAAAAATTGCTAATTTTACAGTAATAAACTGTTAAATTTCTATTTCGTTAAACTGTAAAATTGCTAATTTTCAAAAGATTTCATTTTACAGTTTATTACCGTGCATTTTAGTTTGAAGCTGGAACCTCTGCTGGTAGTGTTATACTGGGTCTGTTATACTGAGTTATTTGCTGCTAGTGTATAATAAAGCTAAATTTTACGGCAATAAACTGAAATATTTCTAACTTTACAGTGAGAAACTGTAAAATTGGTGGTTTTACATCTTATTATTGTGCATTTTACAGTTTTAAATTGCAACCTCGACTGCCATTATTATACTGTTATAACAACAGTTCATTTTTTCCAGAGTATAATTATGAATGAAAAATATAACTTCATTTTCTACTGCATACACTGGTGAAAATAATATAAAAAACAAATTGATATTTCTCCTTTTATTATCTGAACTACTGTTCTGAAACTGTTACAGAACAATTACGTGGAGACAGAGAACATTCAATGCATTATTAGATGCAGAAATTTCCTGTAATAATCTATTGCAGTGTACTGAAGTCTTGCGCAGCTTAGAGACATTTAAAAATCTCATATTTGTTCTTTATTTTTTCTAGTGCGTATGTAGATTGTTTCGAGAGTAATTTGAAATAAGACTATTAATCTTAGCCCAAACATAACTTAGAAGCATAAAAAAAATAATTATATCCTTATTTACGTTATTTGAGAATACAATCATGAAATATCTGCACTATTAATGTATAAAGATCTTGGTTGTAAAAAATGGATTGCTCAAGCTATTATGTTTCTGCTTGCTTTTTCACATACGTTTACATTTCTTCTGGTGGTTTAGAAACAGTGACAACTGAACTTAACATATTATTTCCATTAAAAGAAACATCATTTCATTGGACAGACATGCTTTGTTGAAAAAAAAATCAATGAATAATTCAAATTTAAATTATTTTTAGATAAATGTTTTGGCAAAAGGAAAAATTCAACATCATCTGCCGTCATACGAATACGATTCACTTTTTATGTAGTAACGTATTGTTTTTCTTTAGATTGTATTTTCTGTGGACAAAAATCAGCAAGAAAAAGTAACTCTACATTGTTGAAGAAATGTATCTTAAAAAACGTTTTCATCTCCTGATAAGCGTTTACTTATAAGATTGTATTTTGTTGCTTTGGCCAGATCTGTGGCAGAAGCATATTTCGTTTTTAGAAATCAGAACTAAATGCTAAAATTATATGCTTGAATCACTTTTGTAGTCTTAGACAATTAAGAGAATAACGATCAGAAACTAGAATGTTGGTATATGTAATTAGGGTATTAGGGTCGTTTAATTCTTGACGGAGCTTCTTGTTTTACGCTTGAAGTTGATTGTAATTTTAAAAAGGGTAATTTTAATAGCTTCAAGTGCGATTTTGCAGAACTGAAGCAGAAACATTTTTAAGCAATAAAGAATGCAAAATGTATTATTTAAATTAGCCTTTTTCCTCTTAATGCCCCTTGCTCTAAAAAAGGATATTTTTTGCTTTAAATACTTTCCCTCTGCGCATTTAAAAGTAACAGTCACATTTACAGCTTATATGTGACAGAAAGAATGAAAAAATAATCACCAGGCAGTTTTATCCTTGCCACATTTCTTTTAACTAACAAGGTAACAGGAGCCTCGTTTCAAATGGCAAACTGAGTTTTTATCTGCTTTGCCCAGCTACTTTCAACGAAAGAAGCTTACTACTAAGCCCTTAATCCTTCCAAGAATGGGAAAGAAATCATTAAAAAAATAAGAGAAGTGAAATTTTATACAAAAATGGAAACTTGGCACCTTTTGGTGCGATTTTTATAGTTGAGGGTTAGACAAAAGGCAGGTTGAATTCGTTTTTTTTTTCTTTTAAATGCTCTTTTATTCTGGTGAAGAAAAAATGTTGCTTATTAATGCGTAGAATTTGAGACATATTTAAATATACTGCAATGTAGTTTAAAAAGTAATCATATTTTATTTCGGAATCTAGTTAAAAGTTTTCATTTAGCAAAATAAACTAGAGAAATAAAGAAAAACATTACATATGTTTTATAGTATTTATGAAACATGATGAAATTGAAATGCAAACACTTATATCTTACGATAGAATAAAGATATTTTTGAGGGCCGAATTCAAAGAAATAATAATAACATTTTCACCTTAAAAACGTGCTCAATAATACAATTATCTTAACTATTTCACTTAGCCCCACTTTCTACTCCAGGTTACTATCGAAAAAACTCAATAACTCCCTTTCCTTTGAAATAGTTATTGAGGAGACATTTTAGCTACCCGTATAACTTTCTTTGAATTGACATCTTAACTATGTTACACACTCTCGTGTAAGCAACGATCTAAATAATATAAACCAGTGGTTAACAATCTGTGGTTTGTGACGCCAAATGGGGCCGCAATAGGATCCCTGGATTTAAAAAGTAAATTGTATTGCATGAATTTAAAAATAATATATTGGGGGGGGGGGGTTCACGTTGAGAAGCATCAGTGCTTAAGCAAAATGGCAAATGCAGGCTATATGGCCACATTCACCCCTCTCTCCCCCAAAAGAGAGCCTCCAATTTTATTTTTAATTTCGATTTAAGAATTTCAATCTGCAAATTTCCGCAAAATAGTCCTCGATTTTACATCTCCCTATCAGGAGTTTAAGTCATTCAAAATTTCTTTTTTGGCACAATTTCGAATCATTTTTGAAAGAGAGTTTCTGGACCTCAATCCTTACTATGATATCATCAAAGTTATCTTATAACTGTAATTTTATAAGTAAAAATAGGAATTTTCCGGCTAAAAGTCATGATCCAAATCTTGCCCCCCCCCCCCCCCCCAAGGTAGCAAATAATTGGGATTTTATCACTGTAATATCGAAAAACATTTCGGAAGGAATACTATTCCCTTTGTATTATTGAAGCTAGTCTAAAAATATTTTTTTAGGACTTAAATATAAAGACTGCATACATAGTACAAGTTTTTGCAAAAACAAAAGCATTCAACTTGAAATTTTTCAACGCCCTTACCGTCCATTACGCGATATCACGTGCAAAAGAAGCAGTTACAATTCTTCTTTCGGCATTGTGTTTTAGTGTGTCTACAATTTATCCATGGTTTAGGAATACATTCCCCCTCCCCTGACACTTTGCAGCGTACTTGTTTAAATAGAATGGTCAATCTGTCATTTATGTATTGGCTACGTTTGTTAATTAATTTAGCGGTTAGAAAAAAAGTTTTCACTATTAGGTAGTATTACTGGAACAACCCATTGACTTAACAGACGAGATTTAGTTTAGATTTAGAGAATATTTTTAAAACATGATTTACATTAGAAGATAAGTGCATTGTCTAAAACAAAGTAAAAATCTCCATCGATCAAAGTTCAATTTTTACTATAAAATAAACGTGAAAATTTTGTAAAATATATTATTTTCTACTTATGCAACATAATAGAAAAATTTAGTTTCAATTATATAAGTGTTTCATACATTCATAACAGTTATGATCCAGCTACATTTTTGCAAAAAAGATGTTGATTAAATATTTACTATTTTCTTCTGAAATGAAACAGATTAAATTATTTTCTGTACAAATAGAGCTCATTCAAGATTTTTTTTAACGTATTCATTGAAATAATTATACATAGTAATTTTCAAGCTTCTCCTCTTTTAATGGAGATATTTGCAAATACTGACTGTTTATTACAGTTTTGTAATTATATTTTTTCCTATATTTACTGTCTCAATAACAGGAGGAATAGTCTTTGAAGCAAAATTTTATTAAAAAAAACTTTTTAAGAGAGAGAGAACAGTTATAAAAACAGCTTTTTTTTTAATATCAATATTGAATGAGTATACTATTTTAATTAAGTTATAATTTATGTATCCTAATGCCTTTTTCATCATAATGACACATTAGCATATTAATAAATCATGATTATCAATCAAAATCTCTAAACATATAATCTACATGGGAGCTAATATTCTAAAAGATATTATCTTAAGTATCTAAGTTCACAGCAAAGTACCGCATTAAACTAATCTTCGCCAATTTCTGTCAAAATATCGTGTATCAGAATTATGAACTTCAACAAAAGGGTCGTTAAGAAGGAATAATGGCAATGGGGGGTTTTATTACTTTTTGTAAAGTTTTTGCAACCTGATACTTCGTTTGAGGATGGTGATAAATCGACTCAATGGAGAAGTTATTAGTCACTGGTTCTTCGTCAATAAAGTTACTCTTTCTTTTCAGAATTTGAGCAATTTTTATGCATCAAAAATGACAGTAAGGATAAGACCAAAAATGTAACTTGACGTTAGATTTTTTAAAGCCATTTGTCATTAATTTTCACTGGAAAAATATTAGTTTGGGACCTATTCAATGTTTGAAGATTGATTTGTTTCAAAGAGATCATGGTTGCTGAACAGACTTTTGTATAAAAACGGCTGAAATATTTACATAAAATAAAAAACGGATTTAAAATTATGGTGTACATGTTTCTATTGTGTATTTTAACACTTCAAATTCATACATGTTCATGTGAACAAGTAGCAATAAAATTTTAAAATATTTGTCACTAAACGTTTGCTAGGTTCAAGAAAAAATCATTAAAGTAAATCTTTTGATGCGGAGCCTATGAAATTCATATTCCTAACATGTATACTTCCTTACTGTTCTGCTTCCTTACAGCTTTGATATTGACTGGAAAGTTAATCAAATACACAACATGTAATACACAGAAAATATGACTTTAATTTAGCCAACAATTTTAGTCAACGGTTTGGCTCTTAGCGCTCTGGCTATGTTTTAGCTACTGTTATTGAGTCGGATTATTAGTTTTCAGCAAATATGCACTGAAAGAAATAAATGTTTTTTTTGCAGTATAACACAGCTAATTTTAAAAATAATAAACTAAAAATTTGTCATTTTACAGTAATAAAGTACAGTAATTTCTACTTTTACAATACTAAACTACAAAATTGCTAATTTTACATTTTATTACCGTGCATTTTACAGTTTTAAACTGGAACCGCTGCTGCCAGTATTACACTGTTGTTTTTACAGTATAATACCGCTAAATTTTGCGGCAATAAACTGTAAAATTTCTAACTTTACGGTAAGAAACTGTTAAATTACCAGGTTTACAGTTTACTACCGTTCATTTTAGTTTAAAATTGGAGCCTCGGCTGCGGTATTATACTGGAAAAATAATAGTTCATTTTTTGTAGTGTGAAAATTACGCAAACGTACGCGATTTTAGTAAAGTATTTATGATGCCTAAACCATCGCAATACTTTTTTAGTAAAATAATACTTTTCTTTCTTATTCCCAGCTCTGAAGAGTTTTCTTCCTTCTGTTTGCTGTAAGCTTATTGTCCCAAATGAACAAAAGACAAAAAAATACTTAAGCTCTTTGAAAGGACTTATACAAAACACGTTTCATTTAACTGATAAACTAAAGCAGTCACGTTTAAGAAGAAGAAAAGCAAGCAAATTCTTATGAAATTCAAGAAGAGTCTTTTTTTTTTTTTTTTGGTTATAAGACTTTAAACTTTGTAGAATTTAGAATTTTCTGAAAATATATTTTTCACTAGTTGAGCTGTACTGTAAAAGTATTCGTAGTCGCACGGTTATGTTTAAGTATTATAATGCGTAAATGAGTTGTAATATCTAACTTCAGAAGGTTTTTAACTAAAAACTATTTATGTTTTAACGTAAGAAAAGCGATGAATTTATTAAAAATAATGTTTTAATGAATTATGATTGAATCGATTATATGTTTTTAAATTTTTATTGCGTTACTTTTAAAGCGTTCATCATTTCAATATTCTTGAAAATCCTAAAGTTGAACTCTTGTGTGTAGATGTCTAAAACGAAATAATATTTTAAATTGCACTTTTAAAATAAGCTTGATATTTACTATGATTTTCTCCATATGTACCCAGCATTTTGAAATTAGGAAATGAATCAGTACCTTTGGTCGAAAAAGTAAAATACACAAATAGTTTAAACTGAAACGAATAGGGAAAAAAAGTTGAAAAATCATAAAAATAACAAAAAACGAATTTAATAAGGACCATAGCATGTATATTTGTTAAATATGTTGTGACAACTATTAATCAATATTTAAAGACATATAAGTTGTACTTTTATTACTTTTTTTTAGATTTTTAAACCTGAACAGCATACTATAAAGGCTTGAACGTTGGGCTCGGTCATTCAATTACGTCTCAGCGTGAGCCGAAATGTGTACCAGACAAAAAAGCGTATCTGCTGTATTTTTTTTTGATATCGAAAATGAATAACTGGGAACAGCACTGTTCCATTATGCCTTCAACAAATAACATGTGTATTAAATTACACCAGACAGCGGTAGGATTTCAATATTTCAAGAAGGAACTCGTGCATGAGATCAAAAATTCAGTTCTCGATTTTGTTAGACTTCTGAAACGTAACTCGATCCACGCGTTTAAGTTTTATTTTACATATCCTTTACCTAAACGAAATCCGATGCATTATGTCCGCAGAATAAGACATTTATTGCCTTAAAATTTTGTTTCTTGTATCTTATTGTTTGCTTACAGCTTTGAAGTAGCGTCTTTGTTCCTCTGGAATTGAATCTTTTCGTCTTGAAAGAAGGAAATTTGTTTCCCTTTATCTGAAATAACATCATTTTCTCTCTGAGAAAGAACAGAACAATGGGATTCTCTTATCTCTTCCAATACAAAACCGGGTCAAATGGAGCGAAAAGAGAGATGGAAGGAAAAGGGCTGCTGTTTTTATTATTTGTATTAAAGCAAACTGTTGATTCATCTTAAGCCAGCTGACACATCAACCCTACACCCGATATCACCATTTGTTATTCTTGTAAGTACATTCAATGTGTAAGTAGTTATGCATAAATAAATAAATAAATGATGTAACAGTAAACGGAACAACTAAATACTAAATCAACTATAGTGTATACCATATGAATAATCTATGATTTTTACATATTTTTATTTTTTTTACAGCTCAAAATAATGGCTTCGTGTCCTCAAGTACGAGCGTGAGAAGCAACAGAGATTGAAACCAAATTCAAAATATCAGCTTTTGCTCCATATTCTTCGTCAAGGTAGCGAAACAAACTTGGCACCCAAAAGCATGGGGGGGGGGGGGTGGAAAAGCTCGGCAATGTATCTCAAAGTGGTAGACAAATTATTACATCACTTAAGTCAGCACAAAAGTTTTCCTCTGAGTTTCCCTAAATATTAATGCTCTAAACAAAGCCATAAAATCTCTTCCATATGATGGAAAACATGCTCAGAGCATATTCCTCAAAGAAATTTGGCCAAATATGACGCATTTAATAAGATTTTAAACACACATTTCTGCAAAAAAATACAGCTTAAGGTTTATTTTTATTTGGTTTCAAAGAATTAAAAGCATCGCAGATAACTGTGTACTTTGTCTTCTTTTGAGAACATTTGTCAGAACGTAATATTTCTAAAGATTGTGTGAATCATGATTTATTTGTTGTTGGACCATTATATCTGTACCTCAGAACCAGAACGCCGTAAGTCCAAAAATGGCGATTTTCACTTTAGTACTGCATTGTATGTAGAATCTTACTCCGCATCATGAGGACCCTATTCTATAAAAGAAATTCCTTCACAATTGTTTAGCAGCATTAAAAGAGCGCGAGTCCTATCTTTTGCACAAGACAGTCATTTGGAATTCGTCCAGGGGGGGGGGGGGCAAAGGGTGCATACATAATGAAAATTTGCCAAAAAATGGCAAAAACCATTCCTACTGGCATGTAAATACATTGATTTCCCAAAGTCAGGGGGGGTGCAATTGACCCCCCCGCCCCGAACCCCGAAATGATGGGCCTGCTTTTGCATGTACTCGGCAATCGTTTTCGCCCTGTGCTGAAAAGTGGCTTAAGTTAGTCTGGTTCTGAGGTACAGATATTGCAAAGTAAATAGTTCAAAAATCTTACCTGGTCAAGGCCGACGTTGTCCACATTCCACGATATAACTGGTATACCCAAGTATCCTGTCAGCTGCAGAAGATACTGAACAGACGCAGCATTTGTGCCATAAACTTCCGAGTTCGTTAGATATATGATAGTTATGACGTCCATGGACAGCAACTGTTCACAAAGCGTCGTCAAGATCTCAATTGGGCTTGCTGACAGCGACATCATCAGCCAGGGTCCTTGAGCAATTTTGTAATGTTTCGTGAAGTTGAAATTCGCATACTTGTTCTTGTTGAGGTTTTCGGTGGCATCTTGCATCCTTTTGAAGTATTTTCTCTGGAAAGTTGTTAGGGATGTTTTGGGTAGGATAGCTCCTAAATGGACTGCCTGCTGACGTGGGTTAGTCAACGGCCAATCATACGGTCGTCGGCATTTTCGGGAAGGAATTATAACAAAGAGAAAAATTACAGTTAGGGACATCAGTACCTTAATATACGGTAAACCCATCATTCCAAGAAAGGAAGTTAAACGTTAAACACCAAGAATACGTTAAGTATTTCACAACAAAGATATTTACTTGAGATAGCTGCCGCGAAGGGTCTAGAACCGATGTATTATAACATATCAGTTAACTTATCAAAGATTCATGAACCTATAAAGGTTCATTATGAACATAGTAGGAACATATAGATACGGATTATTGTTTATCAGGCCACATACATTGCTAATATTTGTTAGTTTTCCTCCAGTTCATTCCAATTTACATGATTATAAAAATATGAAAATCTTCGGCAAAACTAGTCATGGGTTTTGAGCGATATTTACAATTCTTAAATTTGATCGTAATGATTTCAATGCGAAGAAACAATTGAATAAATCATAATGCAAAACAAACGACGGCATTTTTTTAAACATCATAACTATTTCAGTTATTTCAGGGCCAAATTATAAAAATAGATAGCGTTTTCTTGATCGAAAATATATTTTTTAAAAACTTTCTCTTCCTATCATCACTCTTTAAAGTTGTCAATTTTTTATGATATACATCTCTTTTTTTTTCAATTAGTACTTTTTACACAAACTTAAGTTAAACTTCAATACGTTATACCATACAAAAATATGTTCTTTATAATTTTCTGCGCTATTCGGCCTTTGTATTTTCCCTCGTTTTCATTATTTAAACTGATGAAAAATGTTCATTACACTTTCAATTCAACAAATAAATGTATAATATGTATGACAGCTTTTCACAATTTGTTAACTAGTGTATTATTGTAACATTAGCGATAATTGTTATCCACATCTTTTGCGCAACTGCCCATTCCGGTTGAAGTTGCTTGTATGTTTCATATTTTCACAGAAACAATGTGATCTAGGTTGGGCTTTGGTGATTTAGTGGCCTTTCTGGAGGAACATATCTGTATAGTTCAGAAATCAATGCTGGCATAATGAATCAGTGGCTTCCAAAGAAAGAGGATGTCGAAATTTCAATCTATAAATAAAAAAGAAACAAATCATTATGAATTTCAAGTAGTCAACGCACATGAATTTTTATACAAAAAATATTTTGAGTCAGAAGTTGGACAGAAATGAGTTACTATTGTACAAGACCAAACACTCTTAAGAGTATAAATTTTCGCTTAAATTTAAATATTGTGCAAGTAGAGACTAGCTAGAACAAACAGTCACTAACATTTTGCTTTTTATTAGAAAAAGATGAAAAATATCACAGGCTATATAGAAAAGTAACTTTAATTACGTATAAAGCCCATAGTTGAAAAACAAATAAGATCTGAAAAGAAAATATTTATAAAAGTAATTAAAACATTACTTAGCCATATCTCTTAAATACATATAATGATTTTTATTAATAATTAACAAATTACGTTGAAATGCTTGAAACTTCCGATTCAGGGGGGGGGGGGGTGCGTAAGAGGCTTTTTTTAAAGAGAGTTACCATTGGTATTAGGAATATGTTTTTATTTTTAGTTGGGTTAGTTTGGAGTAAACCTTACCTGACAGCGTCGTAAGGCTGTGATTAGGATATGAGTAGCCTTTGCAACGTTGCCAGATTAGGTTATCCTCACCTATAGTTATCACTGTTTTGTAATAAGGAAGCTAGCAATCGGCTACTACGTGTTTAATCAACAAAGGCTCTCGCTTTTTATTCTTGCATTTTAAAGAGCGAGTACCTGAATGTCATTTGCCTCACAGTTTGAAAAAAAAAGAAGGAAAGCAAAATTTTCATCTAGCTTTCTCAGGCTGTTACCATTAGTGCAGAGGAAACTGTCCCTCCATTTAAATTTCATGTTAAATTAGTTAGTAGAAGATGACTGGTGATAAAAATTAATCTAACTACCTCCTTTTATGATAAAAATAACAATAATTGCGTACCATGTGCTTATTAAGAAAAGGCCATCGCTTTTTGTTGGGTAAAAAAGGGCGAATATATCGAAATGGCATAACTGTGAATAAGTTCAATTCATTTCAGTTCTTAATGTTATCGAAATAATTTCATTGATCTTTGCTTGAACTTATATCAGGCTTTATACAAATGAGAAAATCGTTTTGCTTTGTACAGTTTGATTTAATATTATGTTTTTCGTAATGTATAAAACAAATTGAAGCAAATAAAGAAGTAACATTGATTGAATAAAGATAAGAAGAGGGAAAAAGCAAACATTTTTTAAAAATAATGAACTTTTTATGTTTCTTCATTAAAATGGGTCTAAAAAAAGATTAAAAGATTTCTCCACTCAGTCTAAATTAGGAGGCTACATTTTAATTTTCTGAGAACTTATTAAACTGTTCTAATTAAACAATTCTAATTTCATGCCTTTTGTCTAAAAGATAAGTGCAGAAGGAGTAATAAATGTTTCATTTGTTCTCAGTGTCTTAATTATTATTAAAATTGTTGGAGACGTAGCTCCCCTGTGGAGAAAAATAACGGTCTTATTCTAATTAAGTCATACAACTAATTCCGAACAATTAGCGGGTAAAGAACGTTTTTTTTTCTTTTTTCATCATGTCCATTTATTTCTTTAATTTATCTTTTTCTGGTGAGGTGAAATAATGCAAAAAATATGTTTCCAGCATTTATGTACTGAATGATCTTATCTTTGCAATGGGGGTTGCCGTTGTTTTTGAGCCATAACGGGCAAAAGACGTTAATGTAAATCATTAATTCCCACACAAAAAAAAAAGTTTTTATATCCGTACCTCGTTTTGAAGCGATGTGCCGATTTACGTTTAATGCAACCAAATTTCGCAAAAATATCGTATATACAGGGAACTCTCACTTATACGCCGACCCAAGGGACCAGCAGAAAAAGGTGCATAAGTGAAAAAGACGTATAAGTGAACAAGCCTATTTAAAGGACTAAAACGCAACATAGTTTCTAACAAGAGAATGAATAAGAAAGTGGTTATGGAATAGGGACATATTACTACGGTTTCGCAATTCCTGTAACGTAACTACAATGATAAAGAGAAAACAAAAATTGTAGCATACCTAATTACAAACTGTCCCCTTTAAAACGAAACATAATAGATTATTGTCCTTTTACGAACTCTAGTTCATGCGTAAAAAATGCCTTCCGTGAGCAATAAAAAAGAAAAATAAAGAGGAAAGTGAAGAAAAATGCTTATTTAAAAAAAAATTACATTTTAGGAAAAATTCGGCACATAAGTGAAATACACTGCTCAAAACAATTAGGGGAGCAAGCATAAAAGTGAAGAAAACCGTGCAAGACAGCCACGTATTGGCGTACAATGGATAGTACGCGTGTATCAATGCACAATACAGATAAAAAGACCTAAAAACTTTGGAATTAATCTTTAATTCCTTGAAAATGTGGAAAAAACATAAAAAGGTGATTTTGGGCAACATTTTGGTTACATGTAAAAAATGAAAAAAAAGTACTGTTTAGACATGTTGCATGTGTTTTAATAAGGCGTGTGGTCTCCTTGAACAGCTAAGACTGCTGCACACCTGTTTGGTATGGATGCGATAAGCTTATGGGTCTGAATTTGGGGAGTACTGTTCCACTCCTCAAGAAGTGCAATCTCCAAGTCTCGGACAGTAACAGGCGACCTTTGTCACTCAGCAATGCATCTTCAGAGCATGGCCCAAACATGATTGATTGGATTCAGGTCAGTAGAGCACGCTGGCCATTCCATACGCTGTATGTTTTCAGCTTCAAGCATGTTCTCCACTAAACGAGCTCTCAGCGGTCGAGCAATATCGTTTTGAAAAAAAAAAGGAATATCCAATAGCTCCAGCTTGAGGGATGACATGAGATCTCAGTATCTCGTCTGCATACCTTTGGCTCGGCAAAGTGCCATTCCAAATGATATGCAGGTCCGTACGTCCGCCTATGCTGATTCCACCCCATAACACCCAACCAGCTCGTCTGTATTCTGACCTTTCACGAACGAATGCGGGGTTTTTTCGAGTGCCCCTGTCCCTCCATACCAGAACAAGTCCGTTGTCACTCTCCAGACTGAATTGCAACCCCTCTGTAAACAGCACTTGGCTCCAACCATGTTGCTCCCAATTTCGATGTTCAGCAGTTCTTCTTCTTCGGGCCACACAGTGGCGTGGGGTCAACAAAATTCAAACCATTGGCCTACGTGCATAGAGCCCTCCCTCATGAAGCCCATTACGTACTGTTTGGCTGGACACCCTTCGTCCTATGGCCAAGAGCAATTGCCTTTTCAGATGCGTAGCAGTCTCTATTCTGTTTCGACGGGCTGTTAACAGTATATACCGGTCATCAATTGCTGTAGTGGCACGTGGCCGACCTTGCCCTGATCGACGTCAAACATTTCCTGTTTCTTGGAATTGATTCCACAGCCTTGCAACACTTCTGACGACTCCGACATCATCCGCGACACAACGTTGCATTTTCCCGGATTCCAGCCTGCCTATAACATGCCATGGCATGGATTCCGGTAAATCTCATTGTTGAGACATTCTCAAGTAACCTTCTCTCCAAAAAAAATGTAAAAAAACTACTGCGCTATCGAATTTAACAGTTGCGGCAATAAAACGGACGCTTTTGCAACATCCCGATTTCCCCACTTATCTCCTTTTTCTGGTTTTTGGCCTCATTAACTTTAATTTGTTCATAAAATTATCTTAATCTGTTTTCTGGTAGGCTTTAAATTAAGAACGATTCATTTTATGTTGCTTATTGGTATACATCTTTGCGTAATTTTGTTAAAACCATGTGCTCCCCTAATTGTTTTGAGCAATGTACTAATCTTTAGAGCGACGATATAACGAATGATACTATCATTATTTGGGTATGGAATGTGCTGGGACCATTCAAAGCCACCGTATAAGTGAAAGAGGCGCATAAGAGAGGCGGCGTATAAGTGAGAGTTCGTTGTACAATACGATTATTAGTGAGCAGTTTTTTTTTTATTTTAAGAGAGCTGATATCTTTACTTTTTTTACCAAATCGAATTTCATTTAAAGAAACGTTTTGCAATTATCGCAAAGGAACTTGATTTTCACTGGAAACACGCGAAGTTCCGGATTGTTACCAAGTAGTTATATGCAAATGTTTCGAAATGTTCGCACAGTGTCTGAAGAGCTTATTACAACCCTAAGATGTAATGCAAAGATTTTACAAAAAGGCTTCAAATAAGTGTTTGCTTACTATAATCATGAATAATTTGCACAAAACTAGGTAAAAAATAAATTAAAATACAGTGGCTTTTCAAAATATAAATAACAACATGAATAATAAAAATATATAATTATATTGAGTAAATAAATACTTAGAAATGTAAATATCGAAACGACTCATTTATCACTTTTATAATTTCTTTTAAACCAAAACATTTAAATAAAAACATTGCACATCGTAAAATTAATGTTCTCCTGTTAATTAATTTCTTTGTTCAAGCAGGGTTGAAAAAAAATATGATCATAAACTTATCAGAGTGACACGGAGATTATGGAATTCTTGCTGAATTAGTTTGAGAGGATTAAGTAGAGAAAGTTGATAACAAAAGATAAGAGCACAAAATATTACACACTTATTATTATGAGCACATTTAAGTTTTTTTTTATTGCTATTCTAGAGAAATGATGTAGTTTATGTTCCGAAATAGTTTGAAAAATAAACTTTAATCTTTAAAAAGTTTTAACAATATAAAATATTAAAAAAACCTGTAAGGCTTTCACTGATTCTGCTGCAGTTAAAGAGAAAAGTTATTACTAGTTTGGGATTTTAGTAAAACAAATTTTGTTTACTTGTTAAATTTCTGTCGAAAGAAATATTATACGTTCTGTTGGGATTTTTTTTTTTTTTTTTTTGCATTAAGACTGCGTAATTTTTCAGGAAAGAAATAATATACAATTTGTTATGAAAAATACTCCTTTCTTTAAGCATTAACGGTAGCTTTGAGAAGGAAACTGTTATAACGTGTTTTATCCACAAGTATGAACTAACATAGATTAAATTAAAAAATATAATTCCCTTCATATCCTGTAACTTCAGTATCAGTATTAAGCTACTAAAGTAATTAATTTAATGTCCATTATTATGCGTCAATTTCACGCAGAGACAACATGCCAGTTTCTTTTTGGAAATTTTGATGGATAAGATTTTGTTTTCTGATAATTCCTTCAATGGATCTAATACGAAAGTAGATTAGGGGAAAACTCATTTTCATTTGTTCTCTACACACTGCACGGTGAACTTTGCTTTTCGATTGCTAAGTGTTTTCGATCATTATGGGTGTAGTTCTAAATTGTTCTTCTTTGACTTACTTGCAGGGCTTAATTTACTAAAGAAAAGTTTCTTTTCGGGTCGGATTTTGAGCACTTTTGAAAATTAACCTTGTGATTGAGATTCGCTTTTAATATGATTTTAGCTTGAACTTAAAAGTTTAAAGAACTTTCGGAATAAATTTTCATTTACGGCAAAGCTTGAAATTAAATTGAATTAAAAAAAAGACATATACGGTTTGAAAAACGGACACTGTTTCTACGCCGTTCGTGGAAAATAATAGGGTGTTTGTCATTATAAAATATACAATAGCAGAGAATTATTCTGGAAAAAAAATTGAAAAGACAAAAGAAGGAAAACAGAAAATTGCAAAGACAAAAGGAAAAAAAAAAGGAGGGGGCTTTAAAAGTAGCGTAAATTAAAACAATGAAGAACAATAAAAGAAAGTTGAACTTTAATAAAAAAGCAAAAACAAATAATAAAAGTTCGTGTATGTGTTTATTTTTGATATTATTAGAGTATTAGATCACGTATTTCTGCTCCAATATCTTATAACACTAGAGACTTATTTACAGAGAAAATGCAACAAATCGAGAAAAGCAGTGAGAAGGTTTTCCCGATAGCAATAAGTTTATTAATACTACTTTAACTTAAAAAAAAATGATTATAGTAATTTTTTTATTGTAAAAATTGTATTAAAAAAATTACTAATAAAAAAAGGATTCAACCTAATCTGTTTTGATTTGCTTTTTTTTTCGTAGGGGGGGGGGGTGGTAACTTGTTGCAAATGCTCATACTTTTGAAGTTTTGACATCTGTTGCCCCTCAGAAGTGTTAAGGGTAAATATGATACTCCATTCCTCTCCAAATAAAAAAAAAATGAATGTGAAACATTCGAAAACTGAAAAATAAATGGCAGGCGGAGGGAGGGGGGAGGCACAACCACTTTTAAAAAGGGGACTTTTTGGGGAGATAGGGCGGCGTATATGGATTCAGGGGGGGGGGGGGTCATTACACCAAAGAATAAACAAGAATGGTGTCAGAGGCATTTTGAAGGTAGTTTTAGTCACGCAGTGTAATTTCTAAAAATGAAACACATTTTACCAGAGAACGTAACAATCAACATTAAATTTAAATCATGTATTTTTTTACTGATAGAAATTCTTATAACACCTTAAACTTTAAAAACACATTTAGTCTCATTTTTTTCAGACAAATAATAATAACAACCGTAGAAATAACAGTAATAAATGATACCAAGGTGAAGGATATTTCTTCCATTTAATTTCAGCTGAAACAAATATAAAATAATTTCGAGCAACGTTCTGCTAGAAACAAATTAAGGCACAACGTGTGGAATCATGAAAGAAGAAATAAAATTAAATTCATTACTGCGGTCGAAAATAACATTTTTATTCAAACTTGCAATTCTAAAAAAAAACGCGATGATGGTTTGGCGAAAGAAACTTTCAGTTGCAAATATGACTATTTTTTGTTTTCCAATTTAGAAAACTCATTTTATTTAATCTATCTTTTGAAGAAGAAATCGAAATAAAAAGAGAATATGTGTATACTAATTTCTAGATGAAACAAATCGATTTTTGTTTTGGTTCAGTTTTAAAAGGGAAGCAAAGCATCGTTTACCAATTCTTGTGTTTGAAACCACGTTAGCTCGAGCACTGTTAAATGATTTCAAAAAAAAGACTAGAATTACGCTTCGGTTGAAAACATTTAAAACATTATAGGCTTTCTTCAGCTCGGTAAATCTAGATAAGAAAAATTGTATACTTAGACGCATTTTTAGAGCTAGAAAGCGCCACCTTGAGGTGGTTTAACAAATAAGTTAATGAGGTACAACATTGCAATTTTTCGAGGACAAGACACATGTATTTCTTTCCTATCTAATAAACTCTGGTAAATAATTAAACACTGGTTAATATCTTTCATTTGTGCTATTTATTTTACACCTTCAGAAAAAGCTGAAAATTTTTCATCTCAAAAAACCATGGGGCAAAATAAAAAATACATTTTTTTTTAAAAAATATTTTCTATTTGATGAGTTACAGTAATTTTCATCTAATGAATGCGTGAATAAACAAATTAATAATGAAAAAATAAGCTAATGAATGTATAAACAAATAAATTAATTAAGTAATATATGAGAAAAAGAAATGATTGAATGAAATACAGAAGTAATAATAAAATCAATGAATAAATTATATTGAACATTAAAAACCAAAACATAAGTAATATAAACTAAATAAGGACTGCACTGGACATCAATAGATCTCAATTGATAGTTAAAATGAAAATTACAAAAATGTTATCATTTTTAATTAACAAGAAATAATTTTAGAAAACCTCGAATATTACAATAAAGGTATCAGATTTTGAAAATGACTTGTATAATTTTTGTCGTTGATCTTTGGAGCTATTTCTTTTTTGACGGGAATCAACTATATGTTTAATACCTTGGTTAAAATATTGCTGGATAGGTGGCGTAGCAAACTTGGAAAATATTTTACTATTTCACATTAACTCGCTATTTCATTTTCCTCATATTCCCCAACTAACTAATGCAAATTTGACCTTTTTCTGGACGAACGCTTCCCAAGTAGGATCAACTCATCTGATTTTGCTTGGCCGATCATCAAACTCCTCGTAAACTGATTCCGTAACGCACGATGACATCGGTCCGATCAGTATCCGATCACGGTTTTCGATGAGCTACTTTTCATCGGAAAGCCGTATCCTTCCAATCCACCTTTCCGATGAAAATAAAACGAGCATCCAAAATTGATCCTAAATTCATCGGCACGGGGCTGCACTGCTTGTAAATTGCTCCAAATCTCATCGTATTTCGAGAAAGACTCATCAGAATTTGCTGCTCGGATTCTGTTTGGCCGACGAGACATATAAGAGCAATTCCCTATAAGAATTCATCGAATCCGATCATCGGCCGATGATAATTTCATGGGGTTTTGATGAATGGCCGATCATCTGCCGATGAGATTATGCTGCTAGGGTTGTTACAACCCCTCCACCTTTTTAGAAAGAAATGCACATAAATTTTTCAGAGTTAAAAAATATCCCCTTTTTTTGTCAAAATGAGTAAATGAGCGGGCGAT
Organism: Uloborus plumipes; assembly: GCA_038373865.1. Taxonomy (NCBI): domain Eukaryota; kingdom Metazoa; phylum Arthropoda; class Arachnida; order Araneae; family Uloboridae; genus Uloborus; species Uloborus plumipes. Next base: position 320,796 of record JAXGGA010000033.1, read on the forward strand.
TGAAAAAAAACATGCTATATATTTTTAAAATGTCATTCATGTACTAATTTAGTCACTAACTTAAATATTTCAACCTTAATATTATCTTGATCACTTTAGTGTTTTGAATTTACAGATACTCATTTCAGAATTTTGCGAAAGAAAATACTGATAATAATTTTTATCGAGTCTAACATAGCACGTAATGAGTGAAAGCTCAACATTCATACACTACAAAAAAATTAACTGTTGTTTTTACAGTATAATACTGGCAGCCCATGTTCCAATTTAAAACCGTAAAAAGCACAGTAATAAACTGGAAAACTAGCAGTTTTGCAATTTTCTACTGCAAAGTTAAACATTTTACAGTTTATTGCCGCAAAGTTAGCTGTATTATACTGTAAAAACAACACTGTTATACTGGCAGCAGAGGTTCCGCTTATTAAATGTAAAATGCACGGTAATAAACTATTAAATTAGCAATTTTACAGTTTATTACTGTAAAAGTAGCAATGTTACAGTTAGTACTGTATACAATAGGAATAATTAGGAATTTTACAGCTTATTTCTGTAAAATTAGTAATTTTTAGTTTGTTGCTAGAATATTAGCTGTATTATACTGTAAAAACAACATCGATTTTTAACAGTGTCGAAAACTCCCTTACTGCTTTATTTGGCTAAACAAGAGAAATAAAAACACCTTTAAGAATAAGAACACTTCAATTGTGCAATTTTCTAAAATAAAACATCAGAAGCATCTCTTTGCGATTCCTTTTTGAAATATATAACAAAGAAAAAGTGAAGCAAAGCCATTAGTGGTAAATTCTGAACATAATTATGCAAACTGCATTATCTTGTTGCACCTATTAAGAGCTCAGTAATATCATTAAAAGCTGTGCTGCTGTGGCTAAAAGCGCCTTGAAGCTATTCAGGAACTTCTTTCCCTTTCAAAATATTTGCATTTAATGAGCATATTTTCAGTTCTTTTTAACATTGCCGATTGAATTTTTGTTTGAAAGTTATTTTTGCAAGACGTAATATTTGAACGCTAATGAGAATGAAGATGTTTCAAATCTTAAAATGCTTCTGATACTCATCGTACTTTTGATGGATATTACTTAAGAGCAACAAAAGATTTTTTTTAATGATTTCAAAAGATTCTTTTATGACTTTTATTTTCAACGCACATCGTTATACACACCAGTGATTGCAATTTAGTAACGAGAAGTGAAACTTATATGAGTGATTACTTTTTCATGCTGTTGATGACGTTTAAATAATCTTGCTGTTGTTGTTACTTAAACGATTTCGATACCATAGTCCAAGAAGACAAATCTACTCCATTTAAGCAGTAAAGGCACGGCTTCCGTTTTTACCCTCACCATTAAGGTGGAAGTCCGATTTAGCACAGTACACACACTGCAAAAAAATTAACTGTTGTTTTTACAGTTTTATACTGGCAGCCGAGATTCCAATTTAAAACCGTAAAAAGCACAGTAATAAACTGGAAAACTAGCAGTTTTGCAATTTTCTACTGCAAAGTTAAACATTTTACAGTTTATTGCCGCAAAGTTAGCTGTATTATACTGTAAAAACAACGGTATAGTACCTGCAGCTGAAGTTCCAGTTTGAAACTGTAAAATTCACGGTAATAAACTGTAAAACTAGCAATTTTACGGTTTCTAACTGTAAAATTAGCAATTTGCATTTGATTACGGTACAATTAGAAATTTTTACAGTTTATTACTAAAACATTAGCTGTATTATATTGTAAAAAGAACATTCATTTTTTACAGTGCATGCCATGAGGACACCATTTACAGGTAGGCAGCCATCCATAACGCACATGCACAAAAGGACATAATAGAGAAAGTACGTTTATGATTGAATGTGGATTCGAACCCGGGACTTTCCCATCCTGCCAGACTTCTCCAATCACTAGACAAGGTAGCTGGCGTAAGCTTGCTAAATACTACTACTTTCAGACAAAGGCGAAGCAAGGAACCAAAACAAAAGCAATTTAATTTCAGCTTTGTAATAATGTATACTGCCGTGCTACGCACGAAAGTCGTATCCGCACTTTTCAACGAAATTGAATTTTTGCCACCAGGTGGCTCTTTGTAACGTATTTTAGATAACTACAAAATTATATAGTCGTTTAAGAACGAGAAATATATTTTTTTTAAACTCTGAAAAAGTTCCATCTGGATCAAATACATGGTGGCTCAAATTTTTAAAGAGTTATATCTCAGCTTGAGATCGGCTGCAGATACCACTTTTGCGTTTAGCACGGCAGTATAGAAAAAAAGTACGTAAACATCTGAATTTTTAGTACTCTATATTTATGGGAAATACACATAAAAGAGAATGACCATGACGAGTTAACCCTTACTACCTCCAAACTACCATAATTAACCTTTCTAAGCTGTTATCAATTGTAACTATGCGGTCTCTTCAAACTTAACACTACCCAGAAGCTTTCCTAATTCAGTTCACGAATCTGACAATAAGTTGTTACTCAGCTCAGAGTCATTATCTCTTTTATCGAACTGTCGAAATTGAAGCCCAAAGTAAAACTAACTCTCCAAACACTGCCAATAAATTAAGAATTATAGTTGCCATATTAAGATCAGGAGGCGTGCAAGGAATATCTTTAGGTTCAAAACTGAGCTCCTTGTCGTTCAATTCGAAGGATAATGACCACAATTAGCATATCACAGAGATTCTTATCCTTCATAATAGATGATTTGAATGCAGAGTCATGCTCTACTTCTTCCATTCAAGAGTTCAGGGATATAATTATGATTAAGGAATCAAGATTTCAAACGAGGTTTTGGCACATCTATTGAGTCGAATGCTTATAGAAAATTAGTTTGTTTGAATGAAGCTATTGAATTAATTTGAAGTAGTTTACATTAAAAAAGGATAAGATTATTAATATTAAATTTTCTTTGAAACTAACTTAGATGTAAAACCTATAGTGAGATAGTATTAGGTTAGGTAATTATACTGGGTTTCTTTAAAACAGGCGTATCAAGTTTAGAAATTTTGCATCGTATCTACGGAAACCGTACGACAGAAAAAAGCTCCATTTTTGTGATACAATTCAATTATTTTATGTATATCGACTTAAGCTTAAGCTTTTATTCATGTCCTTACGTCTCAGTCTAACGTTTTTCTAACAAATCTAGCCATACATAAACCCAAGTAGCACAAATGCGTTCAAAACAAGTTCTGCAACACGTACAGAGCGCACCAGCCGGCACGTTCAAAACACGTTCTCGCAACACGTGTTGTCAACGTCTATGTGTCTCATCGATCGATGGTAATATGACACGTCGAAATCTGGTATTGACTACCTTTTTTTGTCCCAGTTTTGAACGTGGAACGATAGGTTATATTTAGGTTCTGGAAATACGTTTGTTTTCAGTGCTCCCCAGCTAAAAAAGTATACCACGTATACCCCACTATCCGGGGCCGTGACGTGTTTTAACCGTGACGTCATTTTTGATCCGCCATTTTTGATCCATGATTGTCGCCATCTTGGTTTTAATTATTTAATTACTTAATTAATTTATTTAATTAAATTACACAGGCCAACAAAAAAAAAAACCTTTCTGAAAACTTTTTTAATTTTAATAGCTGATCTTGATAGATTTTTATGTGCTGAATCCAAATCTGCTTGTAGTTTTTATGTATCACCCTTAGTTTCCAAGCAAAATGTATTTTATTATATAGTCTAATACCCATTTACAGTATATAGGGAAATCAATGAAACACTGTAGAATCGTAAAAATGGTTTGTATTTACAGTAAAATACTTGGAATAGTAATTTTATGTGATGATACAAGGTTCACTTGTCAACTGGAATTGCTTTATATTTTCTTTCCCTTTTTTCCTTGAAGCTTCTTGTGTAGCTTTTCCTGCGATGAATAGCTTGCTGAACTTCCCGGTGAAGTGACCAACAGTAATCCCCCATCATGTTGTAGCATGTGTTTCAGCAGTGCTGCCAACATCATCTTTGTTCATTAGACCTATTTTTTCATGTTATCTTAACTATGAAAAAGCTGTTAAATTCTAAAAATGTTTCTTTATTTCATGAATGTAACTATAAAATGTGAATAAATGATGGGTGATACAACTTTTTAAGCATCATATTTGGATTCAGCAACCTAAACAACATAATAATAAGGTATTTTCATTAAAAAAGTTTTTTCATCGTTGGCCTGTGTTATTGATTGTTTAATTACTTTGAATTTAATATATTCATTCCGCGGGATTCGAACGCGGGTCCCTTGTGACTCCAGCAGGACACGCTAACCACTAGACGCTACTTGATCTTATCGAGGGAGAAAAATAATACTTTAAAAGGAAATTTTTTTGCAGGAGGCGCCATCTATGAAAGATTAAGGGCGTAAATCAAATCATTTTATTAGTATGAATATAATGTTTTTTTACTGAAATGCATGCAAATCTGATTAAGATCTTGGGAGAAAGAGTTGTTTAGGATCAAACTTAAAGTTTCTGCAGATATGATTCCTCCCCCCTTTCTAAAAAGCAGCAATTCACGACCTCAATTCTGAGAAATTAAGCACATCCTTAAGCACTGAAATGACACCGTGATAATATTACTGTTTTTGCACGTCAAATATCACGTTCCTTAAGCACTGAAATGACACCGTGATAATATTACTGTTTTTACACGTCAAATATCACGTTCCTTAAGCACTGAAATGACACCGTGATAATATTACTGTTTTTACACGTCAAATATCACGTTCCTTAAGCACTGAAATGACACCGTGATAATATTACTGTTTTTACACGTCAAATATCACGTTCCTTAAGCACTGAAATGACACCGTGATAATATTACTGTTTTTGCACGTCAAATATCACGTTCCTTAAGCACTGAAATGACACCGTGATAATATTACTGTTTTTGCACGTCAAATATCACGTTCCTTAAGCACTGAAATGACACCGTGATAATATTACTGTTTTTGCACGTCAAATATCACGTTCCTTAAGCACTGAAATGACACCGTGATAATATTACTGTTTTTGCACGTCAAATATCACGTTCCTTAAGCACTGATATGACACCGTGATAATATTACTGTTTTTGCACGTCGAATATAACGTTCAAGGGATACTTAGCACCGTTATTTGACCAATAACACCATTTTTGCACCAAATTTGAACGTTCTGGTGCTGCTGGGGAACAGAGCAAAAATATCTAAGGAAAAGTTGTGCTTTATTAACGTTGATTTTTCAAAGGAATAACAGTTTACGCACAAAGCAATTTTAACCGTTTGCTTTTAACTATTGTTGCAAAAGCTAAGTGAGGGAAACGTCAATAGCGCCGTTACTATGACAACCATTATGGAAAAGTGTGAAATTAATTTTACTTTGAGCCGCCAGCGTTCGTTACACGGGGTATAGACAAAAGGTTGTAAAAAAGTTCGAGGGTTATGCGTTTTCGCCAGTTCCCGTGACGGAAACATTTTCATGAATGCAGCTTTCTAACCCTTGAAAAAGACATGTTTAGCTGCCAAAGTAAAAATGCATTCAGTTTCTGCAATAGACATTTTGTCTTTTTCCAGAATAACTAATTCCCAAACAAGAATGTAATGCAGATTTACAGTTTAGATTTCGAGAATTCAAAAGCATTCCGCTGAGACACTTTTCTTTATTTGCTTAAAATAATAGCTTAGTTTCGTCCATTTTTGCTTCAGGAGATTTCCCTCATAATCACAAAGGTTCAGTAATGGAAAAGATAACGAAACATTGGCTCGTATTTGAAGACTGTTAACACTAGAGACGCGTGTAAGGTGGTACTTTTTCAGGAATAATATGCTCCACAAAATTTTTGTCAGTAAATTGCTGCTAAACTTTTCATATTAAAATGTTGATCAACTATAAAATTTTCCTAGAGAAATCCCCTCTTTTACCATATAGTTGTGATCAGTATCATCAATGAACTTTGTATACAAAATTTTGTTGAATTTGTTCCAGCTGTTCTTTACAAGTTAACTGAAGAAAAGCGCACCCGTAATATTAAAAAGATTTTTCATACTTTAGCATATAAAACTCAAAAAACTTCCGGCACGAAAAATATTGTTTTTTTATTTTTTTAAATCAAAGTATGAACCAATTCAACGACAAAAAATATCACTTCCCACCTCAAAGTTAAAGGTTCGTGTTTGTGCAATTTTTTGAGAAGTGCAGTTGTTAACCCCCCAATCTGCCACTCGAAATCGGGCGCACCCGGCCTAAGAGGCCATTCATATATTTTAACTCTAGCCTTCCAAATATCAATGATGATACAAAAAAGTGGTCGACTGACTGAGACAAGAGCTGTGTGTGATCCTAAAAGATAGGACATTAGAAGGATGGATGTGGTGCTGGGCTTCTTTTGGTAAGGGGGGGGGACTAAGCCTTGCCGGCCTCTGAGGCCAGCTGCGCCAGACGGAGGGTTAAGCGCTTTTTGAAAAACCTTACAAAGTCAACTTCATGATATGTTTTTGATTCTAAAAGTAACTGTTCCCTTTCCTTCAGGAGATTGAATTTTGTCTTTAGTTTTGAAGTGTTGGTCCTTATGCTCTTGCTTTTGTTTAGTCTTTATGTTCCTATTATTATTATTATTTTTTTTTTGCTCAAAATTATTGCTCAGATTATTCGTTTGGTTTGTGTTTCTGAATTCAAAACTGGCCTCATTTATTCATTTCGACAAAACTTCTAGAAAATATAAAAGTTTTATAGCCTTTACTCCTTATACAGTTTCACGTTATTGGCCCCTATTTTGACTTTCTAGCAGCCGTTTGCGGGCACTACTGCCTGTTAAGGCTTAAAAAACGTAATCGAATCAGCCAACTGAATATAAAAAGATTAAATAAAAAGCACTGACGTTTACTATTTAACTTGTGAAAATAGTTTCCTGCTAACGCTTTTCTGGAGGGAGTGAGATAAGAAAGTTTGAACAAAATACATTTCCTCAGTGTCTTCAAGCGTATTCAAAAGTTTAACATCTTGTTTTTTTTTCTCTTTTTTTTTCACTTTCTTTTCACGATTTAACTCTGCATTATATAGCACCCTATTTAACAGTTGTTTGCTGCTTCTTTTCACGGCAACTTGAATTTTTGGCTCATTATGTTTTGCATTCAGGAATTACTCCGTGCATTTATTTACTGCTCTTTTTTCCCATTAAACTACAGCATAATTCAACAAAACATACTTTTTAGATTCTTAATTCACCAGGATGTTGAAAATATGTTTGATTTTTAAATTGTACACTGGCGGAAAAAAAAATCCCAACACCAAGAAAGACTTGTGTTAGATAAACGAAATTTAGTAGGCGTGTTTATACAACTGAAAGATGACATCGATTGAAATTTCGTGTTCCGCGCATAAGTGTGGAGCAGCTGGCGTCACTCAGAACATGCAAATAAGGCTTGTTTTAAAAGCGTGTTGTGAAGCTCGTGTGTATTATTTTTCCGTGAAATTTGACGAATTGCGTTCATGTTAGCCAGGAATACCTTTAAGAAGACGAAGAAGCCATTATCAACAGCTCACCGAGTTTGAACAAGGTCGTACAATTTGGCTACGAAAAGGTGGATTTTCATTTCGCGATATTGCAGAAAGACTTGGGTGGGAATGTTTCCACCATGCATGATTATTGGAAGCTATGGGAAAGGGATGGTACTATCTCAAGAAGATCGAGTTCCGAGCTGCCACGTGGCACGACTGAGATGGAAGATGGCCGAATCTTGCGTACGGCTGTGGCGCATCGTACTGCATCTGCGGCTGACATTCGAGCTGCAGTTGATACCGTCGTGACCCAAGGAACGGTAAGAAACTGTTTACTTCAAGGACAGCTCCGAGCCAGGCAGCCTGTAGCCGGTATTCCATTGACTGCAAACCATTGCCTTTTCCGACGGCAGTGGTGCCACGACAGAGCTCACTGGAGGTCGGAGTGGAGATCAGTTGTAATTTTGATGAAAACAGATTCTGAATTAGTGCCAGTGGTGGCAGTATATTGGTCAGAAGGAGGCCAGGGGACCGCCTGCATCCAAGCGGTCTACGGCCTAGACACACGGAACTCACACCTGGAGTTGTGGTCTCTGGAGCAATTTCCTACGACAGCAGGGGCATTCTTGTGGTTATCCCAAACTCACTGGCTGAAAATTTGCCATCAGTCTGTTAATTTAACCAGTAGTACAGCCCTTCATGAGTAGCATTCAAGGGGGCGTTTTTCAACCGGATAACGCTCGCCCTCACATCGCTGCTGTAACGCAATGTGCTCTACAGAGTGCTGACATGTTACCATGACCTGCAAATTCACCAGGTCTGTCTCCAATTGATAACGTATGGGATATCATGGGATGGCACCTCGAGCATCATCCACAGTCAGCAATGACGGCCCTAGTATTGACACAGCAAGTGCAACAAGCATGGAACTCCATACCACAAAGTGACATTCGGCACCTGTATGACATAATGCATGCACGCTTGCAGGCTTGCCTTCAAAATTCTGGAGGTTACACCCTCTATTAAATTAACATAATTTCACATTTGCACAGCATTTTCTTGAGCTTAAATTAGCCAGTGATCTTGTGCATTTAATCAATTAAACATGTTAACTAGACAATTGCATTACCCAAATTTCATTACTCTACGGCAATTTTTTCTTGGTGTTGGGATTTTATTTTCCGCCAGTGTAGTAATAATGGGAGCAAAAGTTAGAAAACATTGAATAAATGGCAAAATATGTGACCCATTATGCTGTTCAAATGATACAGGACTTAGCAACAGCAAGGGTCAAAAACAACAATAGGTGTTAAAAGCAATTATATGAAAGGGTGTTGGGAATTTAGTAACGCATTGTTAATATTTTTTTAAAAATAATTTGCATTTCAACGAAAACAAGCGAAACCTTTATAGTAAATTATATGCAGTGCTCAGAGTACTAACACACAAATGCGAAATGCTTTTAGGGCCGATTTTTGCCAAGAATTGTTTTAGAGAGTTTTGAATGACAAAGTTTGCACAAATGAAGTATACGTAAATGGCCGCAAAAATTCAAAAATAAGTTATCCCACACTGAAACGAATTTAATGATTTTTTTTTTTTTTTTTGAAACTTCCGAGATCGAGATTTGCATTTAATAATGCATTGAAACCTCGATTTTACGTTTTCAGTTGGACCAGTATTAAAAAATGTGACAAGCAAAAAAAAAAAAAAAAAACGTAAAATCCGAAGCAGGATTTAAAAATCTAAACAATTTGTTTAAACATTGAGCCATGCCCAATGAGCTAGTGAAAAAAAAAAGTGTAATCTTTACGTACTTTTGCTTTTTGATCTAATTTCATTTATAGCCTATTCTATACTAACAAATTTTGCAGCTTGTTGGCTTAAAAAAAAAGTTATAGAGTTTTTAGGCTGGGAATCCCTTGATCAGCACCTCCATTATTTTTTCTTCGTCTTCATCTTTTTACCGCTATTATCGAAGTCGGGTAATGAATGTGATATTTAAAGAATTCGTGCTGTGATAGAATGTCATATCGACTTACGAGGAAATTGTAAGAATTTACAGCTGCTCTGATCCTCACTTGTTGTGAAGAGAGATCGGACAGGAAATTTTTCACTCATAGGACGGCAAGACTGAACAAACACAATGGCTAATCAGCTCAAAACGGTTATAAAACTAATTAAAATTGAAGACATTTTTAAAAGCAGTTTATGTGAGTTTTGTAGATGAGAAACAATTTTTATATATTTGTAGAAAGCGCATAAAACAGAAATTTCTGAGAAAGAAAAATAAGAAAATCGGGTATCTTTTAACATTATCAGTACTGCGTAACAGTAACATTATCAGTACTTAATTATCAGTAAAATCGTGATTCCGGTATAGAAATACTAATAATGGCCATTAAATATGATTATGCTTAAACTCTTCAGAAGCAAACCCAAGTGTTTACATTTTTGCAATACCATTTTAGGTCCGTAAGACTAGAAAATCTACTCGTTACATTAGAAAGTTATTTTTTTAGTTCGTCAATTATGAAGACAGCGGCAATGGGCTTGAAGGTATTTTCCTTCAAAAATTTAATATAGGCAAGCTGCGGCGGGTAAAACTAGTACATATATCAATTTTTATAAGAAGCTTTCAACTCCAGGACTTGAATAAATCAAAGCGTTCAAAAAACAGTTTAACAATTGTAAAAAATACTTGTTGTTTAATAATTTTCCAAAACCTTAAGCCAGTCAATTTACTTTTGCTTCAGTTTTGCTTCGAAATGAATTTGTTAAAAATTTTAAAAATAAAACGGCATTAATCAGGGCTGTATTTAAGGGGTGGGTGTTTAGGGTTCAAACCATTTCCGACATTTTTCAAAACAATCCCCAAAAATTCTTCTTAATGCACTTTTTCCTGAAAAAAAATATTATAACTATTTTATTTTTAATTTTCTTATTTACTTTTCAATTTCATTTGAAAATTGAAATTATCATTATTGAATGATAGTACAAATTAATTGATTATGATAAATAATGCTGATAGCATTATTTATGTATATTGTATTTTTGCAAGCATAATTTCATACATAATACACCATTTTAAGTGGGACAAAGATGTTTTGTGCATATCAGAATTTTTTCCTTCATCGGAAAGATCCGAAATATGTGTCATTATTATATTTTTGATGTTAATGCGCCTTAAGCATCTACTGTGACGAAAAGCAATATAAAACATGAAATATAATTTTATTTATTAGAAATATATTTTAAGAGAAATATATTATAAAACTCTCAATATAGGTTATATAAAACCCTCAACGAAACCTTAGTCTGGTTACGGCCCTGATGATAATTATTCTTCCGTTTTGTTTTTGGCAACAATTTAAAAGCTTGCTCCATACTCTAACGGCAGAGAAAGTATAAGAAAAGCTAATAAAAATAAACAAGCAACAAAACTATTTTGCATCTCTCGACCATGTCGAAGAAAAATGAAGACTCTATCGAAGCAAAACGTATGGAAAGCCGCTTTGTAACTCAGCATAAGTGTCATCTTCACATCCAAGCAGAGAAATTACAAAAAAAAAAAAAAAAAGCGCCTCGCTAACCTAATTTAGCACGTTCATTATGAGACTACCTGATGTCTCCGGCAGACTTCCCTGATTGGAAATAGAATTAAAGTCTACCCGAAGATTGAAAATGTTAAACAGAAGTTCCAGAGAAAAGTTTAATTTCGAGCACAAACTTCGCAAACATGTCACGCTTCATTTTCGCTGGGACTGACTTTGGATCGGTAAGGCACACTTAGATCGATGAGCTTCATTATCATAATTGCTTCCCGTTTCACCTTCAGATCCGACGGAAAGAGAAAGGGCAAATGCACAGAGTTTGTTTTCCTAACATATAGATATTTCTCCCGAATTTATGTTTCAATAAACTATAACTTATATTTAACTATTTGCATAATGTAATGCGACTACGTTTTGAGAAAGTTTCTCGAAATGCAGAGTATTGAATTACGCCCAGTAAGAATTCATCTCGTAAATTTAGATGCTGTTTTTAAATAAAAAGTGCTCCAGTAAAGAAACAAAATAATCTTATAAAGTTTATACACTGCAAAAAATGAACTGTTGTTTTTACAGTATAATACTGGCAGCCGAAGTTACAATTTAAAACTGTAAAATGCACAATAATAACTGTAAAACTAGCAACTTTACAGTTTCTTACTGTAAAATAAGCAATTTTACAGTGTTTTGCCACAAAATTTAGCTGTATTATACTGTAAAAATAACAGTATAATACTGGCAGCAGAGGTTTCAGTTTAAAACTGTAAATACACGGTGATAAACTGTAAAAAAAAAACAGTTTCACAGTTTATTACTGTAGAAGTAGCAAATTTAGTTTAGTGCTGTAAAATTAGGAGTTTTTACATTTTATCACTATAGAAATAAGCTGTATTATGCTGCAAAAACAACATACATTTCTTACAGTGTAAGATGATTAGTTTGCAAATCAGTTTTTTTTTAATGTATATGTATTAGTAGATTTTTTTGTTAGCTTAAGGCATAGACGTTAAAAGCAGTAAGTTAAGCCCCTAAGCCAGGGCTCTAAAATGTATGTTTAATAAACTATAACTTATATCAACTATTTGCATAACGTAACGCAATCTAGGCTTTAAGAATAATTCTCGAAATGCAGAGAGTTGACTTAAGTCCGGTAAGAGTTTTAATCAGGAGTTGCTGTTAAATCAAGTGTTCTGATAATGATATGAAGTCTATAAGGGGATTATTTTTGAAATCAGTACATTAAAAAAATGTGTTAATAAATATCAGTATGAATATAATGTAAAAATATTCCTCTGAAGTTTTTCCACCCAGTAAGTTATAACTCATATATCTCTATATTTGCATGACGTAACATAATCTACGTTTTAGAAAGTAGCGTTGAAGAAATCACTGCATAATATCGACATTAAACTATTTACGACATTCATAGTATGAATATGATGCACAATACAGTGCACAGTTGAAAAATTCTTTCACTTTCATCTTATTCCATAGCTCGTAAATCGACTCAAACTGGAAATGTTTGCCTTGTCACATTAATGATGACAAAAGACAGGAGCGTTTCCTTGGGGCGACAACTAGTTTCTTGCTGAAATGAGGAGAGTAATTGCTTTATAGCATCTCTCCAACCTGCTTCAGGAAAATTAATGTTTTCAGATAATTTATTCAACGTTTATACTGTATTGTCAACTTCAGCTATTGTATGTGTGATTTGAAAATGTCTTATTTGAGTTATTACGAATGAATGATCAGCACACTTTAAAAAATGAATGTTGTTTTCACAGTATAATACAACAAATTTTATAGTAATAAACTGTAAAATTGCTCATTTTAAACTGGCCAGTTTTAAACTGGAACCTCTCTTTCCAGTATCATACTGTTGTTTAAACAGTATAATACAGCTAAATTTTACCGCAATTAACTGTAAATATTCTAATTTTATAGTAAGAAGCCGTAAAATTGCTAACTTTACAATTTATTACTGTGCATATTGTAGTTTTAAACTGGAACCTCGATTGACAGTACTATACAGTAAAAACGACAGTTCATTTTTTGCAGTGCAGTTTAGAAGTATGTTAACGCAAACAGTTTTTTTTCTATACCGATTAGAATGATCTGTGAGCATAATTTTTCATTGTATTATCTGCTATAGGATAATTACTTTCTTGGCTTGTAATGTGACTTTATTTGTGCCATTGTCTTGTTGCTATGTACTATTTTTGCGTAAATTGTAATATTCCATAAAAGTTAAATCATTAGAGTTTAATATCGATAAGTCAAAATGGTACTTTTTAAAAAAATATTTAAACGAAATTCCTCACCGATCTATTTGCAGATTTTTAACAGAGAATTTTAAAGCATATAAGCCAAGCAATGGTAGATGCGGGGTCTGTAATGCTATCAAATGTCAAGCATTATATGATATTTCATTAAAGGGATTCAATATAATTTCAAAAGCAAATAATTACAATAACTGATTAATAAAAATACCAATTATACAATAATAATAATTATGATACATAAATATATTTAAAAAATATTTAGGTGAAAGACAAATATACATTTTGCAGAAATATCAAACAATGTGAAGAAACTAAAATACAATTGAAGAGAAATTTGGCTGAAGATCCTATTGGTCATAGACATGTTCTCTGTTTAGGTGCATATTTTGATAAGGAGGGACATTCCCTAGCAGCATAATCTCATCGGCCGATGATCGGCCATTCATCGAAACCCGATGAAATTCATCGGGAATTGCTCCAATATGTCTCATCGGCCAATCAGAATCCGAGCAGCAAAATCCGATGAGTTTACGATGAGATTTGGAGCAATTTACGAGCAGTGCAGTCCCATGCCGATGAATTTAGGATCAATTTTGGATGAAAATACGATGAGAGTTGGATCAATTTAAAGAAAAAAGGGTAAAAAAGAAAAAAAGAGAGCAGTTTAGTTCCGTGGCAGTGAATTTTGGAACCTCTTTTTAATTTCCCTCAACCATTTGCGACTGGCCAACTCCAGCATCGAACCCGAGTTATCGGCGCGGAAAGCCAACGCTCTACCACCACGCTACCAAGTCTACGAATAATGAGATCAACACTGCATATTTAACAAAAATTTGAGATTAGGGAAAATTTTCATCAGAAAATTTGATCTTTACGACCTCTTTCCGATGAAATCTGTAGCTTGGCATATTTTCATCGGGAAATTTGATTGGAAGTATATAGTTTTCCAATAACACATAGCTCGGTTAATTTTCATCGGGAAATTTGATCGGAAGGATATCGTTTTTCGATGGAATATAGCTCATCTTATTTTCATCGGGAAAGTTGATCGGAAGGATGTCATTTTCCGATGGAATTTTACTCATCTTATTTTCATCGGGAAAGTTGATTGGAAGGATATCATTTTCGATGGAATTTTGCTCATCTTATTTTCATCGGGAAAGTTGATCCGAAACATACCGCTTTCCGATGAAAAGTAGCTCATCGAAAACCGTGCTCGGATACTGATCGGAACGATGTCGTCGTGCGTTACGGGATCAGTTTACGAGGAGTTAGTTGATCGGCCGAGCAAAATCCGATGAGTTGATGCTACTTGGGTTGTCTCAGGCAAATTGAAATTTGAATTTCAATTTTCCCACTCCAACAAAACCCTAGCAGCACAATCTCATCGGCCGATGATCGGCCATTCATCGAAACCTGATGAAATTCTCATCGGCCAATGATCGGATTTCGATGAGTTCTCATCGGGAATTGCTCCAATATATCTCATCGGCCAAACAGAATCCGAGCAGAAAAATCCGATGAGTTTACGATGAGATTTGGATCAATTTACGAGCAGTGCAGTCCCGTGCCGATGAATTTAGGATCAATTTTGGATAAAAATACGATGAGAGTTGGATCAATTTAAAGAAAAAAGAGAAAAAAGAGCGCAGTTTAGTTCCGTTGCGGTGAATTTTGGAACCTCTTTTTTATTTCCCCCAACCATTTGCGACTGGCCAACTCCAGCATCGAACCCGAGTTATCGGCGCGGAAAGCCAACGCTCTACCACCACGCTACCAAGTCTACGAATAATGAGACCAACACTGCATATTTAACAAAAATTTGAGATTGGGAAAATTTTTATCAGAAAATTTATTCTTTACGACCTCTTTCCGATGAAATCTGTAGCTTGGCATATTTTCATCGGGAAATTTGATTGGAAGTATATAGTTTTCCAATAACACATAGCTCGGTTAATTTTCATCGGGAAATTTGATCGGAAGGATATCGTTTTTCGATGGAATTTAGCTCATTTTATTTTCATCGGGAAAGTTGATCGGAAGAATATCGCTTTCCGATGAAAAGTAGCTCATCGAAAACCGGGCTCGGATACTGATCGGAACGATGTCGTCGTGCGTTACGGGATCAGTTTACGAGGAGTTAGTTGATCGGCCGAGCAAAATCCGATGAGTTGATGCTACTTGGGAAGACATGTCTTTACATCCATAAGCTCACAATTTATGCATCAAGAAAAGCGTTCCTTGTAACACCGAAACAGGTTTCTGCAAATTCCTGCGCATTTATGTTTTTTAAATGTTGCATGATGTTTTTTCATTAATAAATGGCTTAAATTCAGCGTTCAGAACGAAAAATCTAATCTAAATGATTGCAATAAAATTACCAATTTTGCGCTTGTAACAATGATTAAACGTTAAGTAGTATTTCAGTTATTTCTGGAGATTTTTTTTTTAAATTGGACTAACGAGTTTCCGAATTTTATTCCCAGAAAAATAATTATGCTCTATGAGCAGAAAGTTTGTTCGCTCAAAATCTTATCTGACAGTACATTATCAGAGAAATAGCCTCTACAGTTTTTATGACCATTTAAACAAATTATCAAGCCAATTCTTGCAAAGGAAGAATTGCCTTACGGGTAGCATCATTTTGCCTTCCGTCATTACATTGAGAGTAATAAAGGCAAAATATTGCGCGATAAATGATTTAGATAACAACTTTGCGGATATAACGGCATCAGTGAAATCTGTTTTCTACTTTTACACAAACTGCGATTTGTTTTTATTCTTAGAATACATTTTGTGCTGAATTTTAACTGAAATAACGGAAGTAAATATAATGTGAAAATATAATTAAGAAGGCATTTTTCTTTTAAATTTGTTTGTTGAAAAAGCAATTAAAGAGATTTTTTGTTACTATAAAGCACGAACGTACTGAAATCAATTATTATTGGGACAATAAATAATCAAATATGGTATAATGGGTAGTTTAATAAATTAATTCAATCGCAAAGCAATAATCAAAAGTTACATTTAATTAACATAAATAACACTGTACAGTGTTTAATGTTTTTTTCTTAATTGCTATGGGTGTTTAGCAATTGTCACCTGTTCTGTTGCCCATATCTATGTATATAAAAATTGATGGTATGTATGTATTTTTCTTATACAAATCCGGTTTTCGTCGGATTTTTATCAAACTTGGCACAGAGGTTCCTCGATGCACTAGAATTCCAAAAAGTAGGGTTTTAAAATTTAAAAAAAAAATCCAAAAAGTTCAAAAATCAAATGTTTTGTCTCAAAATGGCTTTTTTTAAAATCAATTTTAAAGAAATAGATTAACAGGGATAAGCCTTTAAGCATACGAATTGATAAAATGTTACACATTTAGATATGAGCATTTTCCAACAAAGATTACGATTAACAATGAATTATCAATTTAAGGCTCACTCATTTAATTTTAGCATGAAATAAGTTTAAAACAATTAAAATTCATGTTCTAATTACCTTGAGACATTCTTGGCTTAATAAGCGCCCGGGCAACGCCGGGTAATAAGTTAGTATGTAAATAAATTTATTATAATTTTCTCAAGATAGGAATGGTCATTTTAAAGACGTTTGAAATTGCGCCTAACTTGTATCGATTGATAACGTTACGTTACGTTCAAATATGCAAATTAGACGTCCACGTTTTTGAAAAAGAAAAAAAAAGATTGAATAAAAAAAAAAAAAAGAATTAACTGATTTGTGTTACATGAATACCGAAACAAATACCTACAAATTAGTTTCGTTAACTTACGTTTAAAATATCCGATTCCTAAATTTTGTTTGCTTGTTCATGCCTAAATCCTAATAATGAATAAAAACTGCTAGAGCTATAGGAATTCAAAAAGTTGTTTTTATGAATCAAAAATATTTTCCGTGTACAAACTATTATTTATCTCACATTAGGACATAAATCTTTTCGCATTAAGGTAGTTGATTGCTGCTTTCATCTTATATTATAATTGGATTAAAAAAATATTTTATCATGGCAAAAACAACCATTATATTTATCCATGCGCCTTTTTTTTAGATTGCGTAATAAACTGATGATAAAAACTCTTTTCTTCGATCTCTTCTACTTTTTTCTTTAGTATTATGATGTTTTTAATTTTTTGTTTCAATTAAAAGCGGCCATGACATGAACATGAAAAAAAAAGTTGGTTCCGAGCAACTGCATTTTAACTGAATAAATGATTACATCTTTTGGTAAAACAATTTTATCGACCAAGAGTAGTCGAACTCCACGGCATATAAAAGAAACAGTGAAATGATTACACTGTGAAAAAGAAAAAAAAAGCGAACGTCATAATTATTACAAATAATAAACTCCTACTTAGTAGCATAACGAAAGCAGGACAACAATAAAAAAAATGTGCTACTCCTCAATTCTTGAATGATAGATAATTATACATTCAGAGAGAGCGAATTTAAAATTTCAATGGGAAAAAAGACAAAGAGAGAGGAAAGAAGAAACATAAATACCTAACACTTTATTTCTTGAGAAATTTTAACACTAGAAAACGTTCTGCTTTCGTCACGTTTTAAATGAGTTCAGTGAAATGTTTCACGAAAACGTGTTGAAAAATAAATTCGATTTGTATGTTATTCAAAAAGCAAAAAAGAAACAAAAAAAAATTTCATTCATCGTAAGTTTAAAAGAAAAAAAATCATTAACATATCTTTCCGATTTTTCCTATATACTGTTTTAGAACGGGAAAATGATAGAAATGTCGACATTTTGTGTCAAAAAAATTAATTGAATATCTGGTTTTACACACTAAATGAAATTAAATGTCTCTATCTTATTGAGTAAAAAAACGAATGTAAAAATGAATTGAAGACTTTTTATTGAAATGTATGGAGTTAAATTCTATCATACACTGGCGGAAAAAAAAAATCCCAACACCAAGAAAGACTTGTGTTAGATAAACGAAATTTGGTAGGCGTGTTTATACAACTGAAAGATGACATCGATTGAAATTTCGTGTTCTGCGCATAAGTGTGGCGCAGCTGGCGTCACTCAGAACATGCAAATAAGGCTTGTTTTAAAAGCGTGTTGTGAAGCTCATGTGTATTATTTTTCAGTAAAATTTGACGAATTGCGTTCATGTCAGCCAGGAATGCCTTTAAGAAGACGAAGAAGCCATTATCAACAGCTCACCGAGTTTAAACGAGGTCGTACAATTTGGCTACGAGAGGGTGGCTTTTCATTTCGCGATACTGCAGAAAGACTTGGGTGGGAATGTTTCCACCATGCATGATTATTGGAAGCTATGAGCAAGGAATGGTATTACCTCAAGAAGATCGAGTTCCGAGCTGCAACGTGGCACGACTGAGAAGGAAGATCGCCGAATCTTGCGTACGGCTGTGGCGCATCGTACTGCATCTGCGGCTGACATTCGAGCTGCAGTTGGTACCGTCGTGACCCAAGGAACGGTAAGAAACTGTTTACTTCAAGGACAGCTCCAAGCCAGGCAGCCTGTAGCCGGTATTCCATTGACTGCAAACCATTGCCTTTTCCGACGGCAGTGGTGCCACGACAGAGCTCACTGGAGGTCCGAGTGGAGATCTGTTGTAATTTTTGATGAAAACAGATTCTGAATTAGTGCCAGTGGTGGCTGTATATTGATCAGAAGGAGGCAAGGGGACTGCCTGCATCCAAGCGGTCTACGGCCTAGACACACGGGACTCACGCCTGGAGTTATGGTCTCTGGAGCAATTTCCTACGACAGCAGGGGCATTTTTGTGGTTATCCCAAACTCACTGACTGCAAAATTTGTCGTCATTCTATTAATTTAAAAAGTAGTACAGCCCTTCATGAGTAGCATTCAAGGGGGTATTTTTAAACCGGATAACGCTCGCCCTCATATCGCTGCTGTAACGCAATGTGCTCTACAGAGTGCTGACATGTTACCATGACCTGCAAAATTACCAGGTCTGTCTCCAATTGATAACGTATGGGATATCATTGGACGGCACCTCGAGCATCATCCACAGTCAGCAATGACGGTCCTAGAATTGACACAGCAAGTGCAACAAGCATGGCACTCCATACCACAAAGTGACATTCGGAAGCTGTATTACATAATGCATGCACGCTTGCAGGCTTGCCTTCAAAATTCTGGAGGTTACACCCTCTATTAAATTAACATAATTTCACATCTGCACAGCATTTTCTTGAGCTTAAATTAGCCAGTGATTTTGTACATTTAATCAATTAAACATGTTAACTAGACAATTGCATTACCCAAATTTCATTACTCTACGGCAATTTTTTCTTGGTGTTGGAATTTTTTTTTCCGCCAGTGCATTTTGCTTCCAACCAGTTGCAGAGAAAAAAAATTCTTCGAAAATAAGAGTATGGATAGATATAAATGTCAATAAACAAGTTTTCTTATTTGTACAGTAAATGAAAAAGGAGTTAAAAAAGACAGTGTATTATATTAATAACCAGGTACAAAAAAATGTCAGCGTGATTTTTTTTTTTTTTTTTTGTAATAGCGATATATACAGCTTTCAAATTAGTGTCCCAAATATTCTCATTTAGTACTAAAAATGTCATCTTTATTAACAGAAAATACCCCGTATTTTTAACACATGTTTCTATATTTGTACTTTTTAAGAGATAAAATTCTTTAATAGCTTAATTTTATAATAGTATGTAAAAACATTTATGGGGAAAAAGCAGGTGAAAAATAAAAAAGTTTCCTTTTTTTACAACCGAAGAAGTAAAACTATAAAACGTAATTTGGAAAATTTAAAACCTCATTTGTTATTGAACTTTCGAAAGGTTTCCTTTGTGAGATTTATTATTTAAAAATCAATCATTTGCATAGACTAAATCGCACTCTACTTACAAAGGAAATCAATAAACATAACGAAAATAAAAATGTTTTTATAATAAAACATTATGTTTGATTCAAAATATTTTCCATGATGTGAATGTGTAAATAAATGAATGAGTAACTGAATGAATAAATTAATTAACCAATGCATGAGAGAAAAAAAAAAGAGTTTATTAGATAGTGAATATTTAAGATAATATGTGAATGAATGAATACCTCAGTTAATTAGTAGGTAAATAAATGTAAAGACGAAGTATGTCCAAAGTTAATAAATGTCAAGAAATAAAGAAATACCTAAGTATTTTATTAAATGAATGAGAAAAAAAGTGAAACGAACTATTTCACTCTACCCTATCCGTTTTTTCCTCGTTTATATATAGAACTATTTATTTTTTGACTAGAATCAACCATGTGTTGAGGATTATTAGTTATGAGTTAAAAAATTGGTCAGTTAGGTAGAACTGCACACTGAAAATATTTTACAATTTCACTTTGTCCCGCTAATTTACTTTGCCCCACATTCTCCCATTTACATTACACTGTTACATAATTCTTAAAGCATCTGGAGAAAAAAAAATATTACGCCATTTGACAACTTCTCAAACTTCATTATTTTCAAGTAATGGATCCTTTAATATATGCTTAATTTCACTGAAGGTAGCAGTTTTCTCAAATTGCTAACTTAAAATTGATTTTCTTTACCGCATTTTCCAATAAAGATCGTCTATTTTAATGGACTTTTAATAAAGACAAGCTAAGATTGCTTTTAGGCAAATTACGGAATATTACTCATTTTCCAAAGTTTACCTTTTCCCTTTGGCGCACTAGGTTGTCTTCTTTTAACACAATTTAAAGCAAATGAGGAGCTGAAGAGCTCTAAACACGACAGGTTGAAGTGAGTAACCGATTTTATCTTCATCATTTTCAATACAGCTGGAACTTTAACGGTTTATGATATTGTTGTGTAAGAAATTTGTAGTATATTTAAAAATGCTTATTTTAATAAGTGATCAAATCAGAAAAAAATACTTGCAATACAGTTGGTTCATAATGGAGTAGTTCATGCACTTTAAAAAATGAATGTTTTTACAGTAAAATACAGCTAATTTTATAGTAACAAAAGTAAAATTTGCCA
The DNA here is from genome assembly GCA_038373865.1 of Uloborus plumipes. Classification (NCBI taxonomy): domain Eukaryota; kingdom Metazoa; phylum Arthropoda; class Arachnida; order Araneae; family Uloboridae; genus Uloborus; species Uloborus plumipes. The sequence goes on from JAXGGA010000033.1 coordinate 342,157, forward strand.
AATTTACAGTAAAAACTGTTAAACTGCTAATTTTAGAGCAATAAACTGTAAAATTGTTAATTTTAGTTTATTACCGTGCATTTTACAGTTTTAAACTGGAACCTCTGCTGCCAGAATTATACTGTTGTTTTTACAGTATTATACAGCGAAATTTTACGGCAATAAACTGTAAAATTCCTAACTTTACAGTAATTAACAGTAAAATTACTAGTTTTACAGTTTCTTGCTGTAAATTTTACAGTTTAAAATTGGAACTTCGGCTGCCAGTATTATACTGTAAAAACAACAGCTTATTTTTTGCAGTGTGGGTTTTAAAGGGATAGAAACTTCACAGTAAAAATATTACGTTTATGGTGGTAATGGAGCGAGTTTCAGAAAACCTGTCAGAAAGCATTTATTGAAGGAAGCGGAGATAATGCTATTAATGATATTCAACAAGTTACTTTTTTCAAGCATTTTCCGTTAAAAAATTAAAGTCATTAGCAGAATCAAGATGTAAATTTATAAGCTTTATTTTCTCAAGAAATAATTTCATTTAGAAAAAAAAATACATATTTTTTGACTTTCATTCAGACATTTTAGAGTTCCTGACCGGAAAGAGATATTTTACATAGAGGTGCGGAAAGAACTTGTAATGCAAACTTCCCAAAATACTTCATCAAAGAAATGCAGTTTGAAACAAACTATATCTCTTACAATTTTACAGCCAGAAAAAATGTACTTAATTTAATTTTCAGCCTATAAAATGATCGTACTTTCTCGTGTTTTAAAAAGTTAATTAGTTCAAATTATATGAATCATAAATTTAATTGGGAAAGGATCGAAACCTTACTCTCTGCTTCCATGAAAAAAAGGAAGCACTGTTTTTATTATTAGGAATAAGAATTTATTCCTTTTCAAAATTAATTGGGATAGTCAGAGGATTGGAAAGCTGTATGAAACAAAATTTTTTTATAATTCTGTTTTAATTAATCTGAAATAAATATAGCAATGAGTTTTACAAAACTCAAGCCTAGTAATTTATGTGAACTATTATTCTTGTTAAGACATAAATTAAAAACACATATGTCTTATTTTCTCAATTAAAATTAAGGAATAGCATTGTATATTTTTAATTGCATTCAAATTCATATGCGAATCAAAGTTTTTTACCGTAGTTTTTTTAAATTTTATTTTTTTAATTTTTAACTCAAAAAAAAAAAAAGCTAACGCTTAATGGTATTTTAAGAAAATATAAAGTTGAAAGTTAAGTTTAGGTATTTTTTGATATTTTTGATACGTCAACGAAATGCATTTACTGTCCTCTTATCACTGCATTTCCTCTGCTTCCATGTCACACCCCGGAACAGAAGTGACAGAAATAAAATAATAAACAAATAAATAAAAAAATAAAATTTTGAAAATAAAAACAGCGTTCGAGGAAGTCGAGCTTTAGGCAATATTAGGTATAACTGGTTTATTCTCAAGTACAATGATACGCTCGAAGCATTAGTAACATTACGTTTACTGGTTGGTGGTTTAAACTAAACTGTTTCTAAATTATGAAAATTTATTGATGTGTGAATTTTTTTATTATATCGTTTCGACACTCTAAGTACCAGTTTTGTAAACCAACTTAGGTAGAGTTTTGTATCAAGAAAACTCAATAATGTTAGGTTTTTAACCAGCACTGAAAAAATGCGAAACGTTATACTATTAAATTTTCCTATGGATGTCTGTAACACATTTGGATTTGTGAAAGTATTTTCATGACTTAAAATACAGGCTCTGATTAAAGGCTCCCATACACGGGGAGCTAGCTTATCCGACATTTTGTTTCGAAAAAGTACACACGTGATAACACTAGTATCTGTAGAAAAATCTAGTTGAAAAAAACTGGTGACTAACTGTCAGTTTTGTTACTTCTTTGATGTAAGTAACACATTTCAGTCATAAGCTACTATTATATTTAAAAAATCAGTTATCTTGTTTAATTTGCGCAAAGTAGTCTTTTACTCACATACTCATCAATTATTTGTTTACGACGTAGCAACCAGTTACTATAATATTGTGTATCAAAATGCTTCAGATTAAACAGGATCTAAAGCTTTTGTAACCAAAATGTTGAATATATCTCTTTATTTTCAATTCTTTTTATTTCTTTTGGAAAAAATTTCCGCAATCAGAAACGTTGCTTCCTTTTTGAAGCTAAATTATTGTTTTAACCGAAGAATTGTGCTAATCAGCTAAATTCATTTTACATTGCTTACGATTTAAGCTTCACTTAGTAATGGATACAAAGCGAACAATTATTGCAGCTAAATTTAAACTTCTTACTTTATTCTCTTTGCAACATTCGTGAAATTAATATTATGCAATATTTTACCAAACGATTCACTTCTGATTACTTTGTTTTCATCCACTTTACTTAATATCAATTAGTTATTTAAAGCAGTAATAATATTTGCATATCAAAGGGAATTTCACTAAAATATACCATTTGCCATTAGCTTGTTCAATAACTCTTTGTATTTCAATATTCAGCATTGTTATATAGCTACTTTAATGAAGTTTTAATTTAACTTTCAAAAGCCTTTATAAACAATGCATAGAGACACAAAACTATGTATATTTATTTATGCTTAGTGTTATACGCCGATATAAGCAAGACTATTTTGTATTTAAGTAATTACAACAGCAATAAATAATAAAAGTAAGTAACTAATGAAAATTTATATCTCTTGGGAAAAATCGCATATAAATTTTCAAAACTAGAGAGTATGCTTGCATTTCGTTCCAGAATACAACTTTTGCAATGAAATTGAAATTACTTCCCATGTAATAAGTAACAGAAGATTTATTCCATAACATAATGATATATAACGAAATGATAAATATCGAAACTTTATTTCGTAGATTTTACTTTCGTTTAATTTCAGGTTTTTTTCCTCATATTCATTGCAAAAACTTTTGAGAAGATACTGATTATTTTCGGAGCATTCCAAAACGCTACTAAAAACATCTAACAACTTATATTCGCAAGACAAATGCATTTTGTGAAAGATTTTATTGAAAGTAGCACACGATATTCAAGCATAGAAAAATATTTTACTGATTCAGAAAAGCATGAAATAGTTGTTAGCAGTTTTACAGTTAGTAATTTTAATCAAAATGAAAAAGATGCATACCTCATACTAATTTTTAAACTTTTATTGAAAGCAAATATTCTAAAAACTTTTCTTATTTGATTTTATTGACTCATGTTCGGCTAAAGTACCCTTAATTAATGAAGCTACAAAATTTTAAAAGCGTTTCTATAATGCTTTTATTGACTAATATAATATTTCAGAAAAAAAGGAAATCTGGAACATTTTCATCACTAATTGTTTAGAAAGATTAAAATAAGTCCTCATCTGTTTGAGCGTCTTCAAGTATTTAAACCGCAATTAAAGTGTCTTTTGCGGTTGAGTTAGAATGTAGAAAATATTTATCTTCAACTTATTGTTTTACTTCAAAGATAATAATTTACGAAACATTTCGGCATTAATTGCAAAACAACTGATCCGATTTCAGAGACGTTTTCGAATAAAAAAGTATTTGAATTAGAAATTCTAACTAATGAAATATATCTAGCTAATGAATGGTAAAATACTACAACGGAATGAAAAACAAACAAACAAACATACGTGTAGTAGTCTTTATAACTAATACCTCCGGCATTTCGACATTTTTGTTCAAGGCGGTACTAAAATCACTACTCAACACCAAAATTGTATTTCGTTAAAAAATAGTAATTTCTGAATTATCCTGCCTCGCTAAAGACAAAAATCACAATAAGAAAAACCCTGTAATTTGCTCTTATTTTCGAAATATAGAGCCAAAGATGTCGTGAAATCTCACTAATGTTATAATTGCTCCGGCTGAAGGAAGCACCTTCCATGGAATTAACCTCTTTCAAACTTCGGCCCCTGATTGCGACAGAAAATCTCACAACAAATAACACAAATGGGCTTTAGGAAATTTAACCAGTGCGAAAAATGCCGAAAATGAATCTTGAGCAAATCCACCCATGACCGTTCTGTCAGGTATTATGTTTTACTTAAAAGAAAATAATTTGCAAAAACATTTCGCCATTAATTGCAAAATAACTGGTGATCTGATTTCGGAGACGTTCATAACTTTGTTAAAGCTATGAATAAAGATAATTTCCCCAATACCTTAGATGGTAATTGAAGGGGCAAGTGGATAAAGATGATATGTGACAATTTTTGAAACTTGCTTTTTACCAGGGATGAAGATGATAAGTCCATCTGTATCATGTCTCCTTAGTCACAGAAATGGTTGGTAACTAAGAATATGACCCCATTTTACCCGTCGAGAAAAATTCAATTCAAAAAAATACCACAACATTTTTTTGAAAGCTCTTTCTAGAAATTTAAAAAATGTTTATACATTACCTTTATCTACTTACCTTCAATTCCTAAAATAGATAGAATCAAAGGCTAAAGAGAAGCTTTTTAACGACTCTTCAAATACGCACAATTATGACGGTCATTGTTTGTGGATAAATACTTGGAGGGGAAGAGTAAAGCCCCTTAGAAGCCTTTAAGGGTGTGTTACAAGCATTTTTTAGTTGCAGAGAAGACGAGAACTAAGCGCAGATGATCAAATAAGTCCTGCCGAATAAATAAGTTATTCTAACTAACTCAAAGTTACCCTAAATGACTATACTCGTTCTGCTGTAGATGCTGTCGATCCAAATGTATTGAAGAAACTAAAAACAGAATTTTAATAACCAGATTTAACTGCTTTTGTGGAAATATTTAAAAGAGAAATGATCTATAGCCAAGTTAGAGCAACATTAAATTATCTTATCATGCGAACAACGATAAGATAATTCTAATCTGAGACTACCATACTCCTGCTCCATTTTTCAAATGCATCCTGTAAAATTTATTTTATGCATTCTTTTAAAACATTATTTCACATGCTAATCCTAAAAGAACAACAAAGTTCCACTTACGGAGCTCAAAGTTTAAGTTTCAACATCAAATTAATTTTTTTCAACCGTTAGTAATTAAATAAGAATAATTCTTCTCATTACGGACTTAATGAATAAAACATCCACTTTCCTAATCAAGACTGAAGTAGAAATAATTAGCAACCATGCCTCTGAAGCACGGAACGTTGCATTTCTGTGTTCTAATATGAGTTACTTGTAATGAATGCAAGTTGAATTTGTCTCCAAAATGCTTTAGAATAACAATAGTTCCTAAAAGCTTCGACTAGAAGCAGGCAACGTAAAGGTTGCTTGATTCTTATTAAAGTGAATATTTTACGTCATTGATAAGAGATCATTAACATTGCTGCACAAAGCTTAGAGAACGCTTTTAACTATATATAGCGACAGGTTTCTGATACTGTTTGACTTCTAAAAGCACTTACTCTAATTAGTGTATGAATAAAATGAAATATATAGCATGAATTTTCATGAAAATAGACAAGCTATGCAACTTTGTTTAGAAAAAGTTAAAAATAATGGAATTGATTTTAATGATGAAGGAAATTGTTTAAATACAAATGTGTCGATAATTGTCGATTGGTAAGCAAAAAGCTCGAAGTAAACTTCGTAGTTTCGTCTCCAAACTCAAGTCAGCATAAATCCTTTTAAAAATTAGAACACTATGTGTTACTTAATTGCATTATTAGAGAATTGCCCAAAAAATTAGTTTACAAGTGTATAGCACATCTGGTGGAAAAGTGTCGGAAAAATATTAAGACAGGGAGAGAGTGGTCTGATTTTACTTTCTGTGAATCTCACGAAACACTTATCTTTCCGTTATTGTATCTTTTGTTACCAACAGAAGGGACAAAATTTTTATATAATTTACAGACGAAAGACTAAATAATGTGAAAACTGATACGTGATAAACTGCTTGTATTTTACGAGAAACGGAATTGCCTTGTTTGTAATAAAGAAAGTTCCATGCAGTTTCGCATGAAATGGAAAAAACAACAAGAAAGCTCCTTCGCTTCAGTAACCTGTTTTATCTAGTATGGTATGCAATAGAAAAAACTTAAAATTTCTGTGATCGGTTCTAAAATAGAAATGTTTTAACATCTTTTATACGACAAAATATTACAGGGCATAAAAATGCCCTGTAATATTTGTGCATTGTTTGATTGGCGTCTGAGGAAAAACTTTAGAATTCAGACTCCATGTGGTGCAATAACAGCACAGAAAGATCAGATATGAAAAAAAAAATATAAGTTGAACATAAATGAGACCAAATTATTTTCTCTGAGGATTAAAAAATATTTTAGTGCTAAGAGTTAAGTGTATATATCTATCTTACATCTTTCAAAATGGATCCAATCATACTTGGGTCATAATAATAGGGGCCTCCTCGTGGCGTGTCCTGAGTAACGCTCGGCCATATCATGGATGTTTGGGCATATTTGTTTCTGGGCAGTGGTTTTTGGGGTGGTAAATTAAGCAGGTGGTAGGCACCAACAGAACATATGTGTATCTGAATCCGCTGCTTCTAAAATGTTTAGTGGTAATGAGTAGATCCGAAGTAACAAGGAAGAGGGCACCGTCTTAGTCCTTGAGATTGCATGACTCATAAAACTGAAGTATTTTTACAATGCTGTGTTACCCGATTTCGACCCCTTTATAGTCGGGCAATTCCACTGTAACAGACATATCAGTTTTTCACAATAACAGCTTACAAAGGCTAGAAATATGTTAAATCTTTGTTTTATTTCATGAACTTCATGAAGAACATGGTGTGTACTCTTAAGTGTAATGCAGTTAACTTTTGAAAATTTACAGAAAAAATATGTAACGAATATTATTTTCTCCGTTGCGGACGTATCTCGTAAGATACGTCTGTTACGATGAATAAAAAGCATCGTACAAATAATGTTTCAAGAAATCTTCAAAATTTAACTGCTTCTTATAGAAGTATAGTGCATGTTCTTCATACAATTCAGGCGATGAAACAAGGAACAAACATATTTGGAATCTTTGCAGGTTTTTTTGTGCACCAATTGATGCTTTTTATCAAAATGGAATTGTCCAGTGGCGCTTTTCACACCCAGCCTAAAGCACCGTTCACAAATCGCTGCTTGAAATGAACAGTGGCATATCTGCAAAAATCGATTTTTTTATTACTTCAAAACATTCATTTTTTTTACTCTTTCTTATGGTAATATCGGCATATCTCTAGTTTCAAAATATCACGCAGCAATCGCTAGTGTCGTTGTGCATAGTTGGTATTTTGGTGCGCTTCTCCTAGTAAACAACGACACAGCCGCCATTGCGTCAGTTCTGAAGAAGTGCTTGGAGGAGGAACATCTATGTCTCTGTAAGTTGATTCGGCATAAGTACCCGTAATACCATTTTACTTCAAAATACCGTTTTACTGCAAAAACTTTGAAACGCTCTCCTGAAATGTGTTTTTCAAATATGCCACTGTTCATTTCAAGCAGCGAATTGTAGGAGAAGCGATGTAGCGCTTTGAAGGAGAGGGTGCTGGAAGTTGTGACAGTTTGTGACTAGGGATAGACCTGGAACAAGCATGACAGTACAATTTTATAATAACGATGCACTAGTAAACTTTATTCTTCACCCATATTATTTTCTAAAGATTTAATCATTTAAAAATGTATTGTAAATTATTAAATTTATTTAGTTCTTTCAAATCATAGATTCATATCTTCTCTAATATGTATGTATTCATTTCATATTAATAAAACCTTTATTTTAATTCAATTTATTTTTAATGCAAACTGTAAACAAGGGAAAAAAGTTTTTTTAATGAGTTTTGCTTTATTTATGTAAATCGCTTTGGCAATGAAATATGATAATAAAAGTATTGGTTTTTCTGCAAAATATTCACGTAGTAATTAATTTCATGTTGCTAAAAAAATATTGATCTAATATTTGGAAATTATAATTTATTTTTAGTATTGTAATATTTGCTGTTGTTTAATAATCAAAAATAAAAAATATATAATATTCTCATGAAATGAATACTTACATAAATTAGAAGTTCTAAATTAATTATTTAAGTGAAATAAAGAAGTATATTAATTCATGAAACAATCTTAAATAATGAACTCCTTAAAATTTTGAAGGTTGTCCAGGATTAAATTCACTAGTTTATGCTTATGAATAATATTGGGAAAAGTGACAAAGTATCAAATTAGTTGAAAAAAACATTAACATCATTTGTTCAAAGTCGCTAACAAGGTATGTTTGTATGTAACGGTCATAATTAATTAAATACAAAGCATTCATGAAAGCTTATAATCAAAATGGCACCTTGTTTATTCTTTTAATTTCGCCTTCATGAAATGAGCGAAAATTGTTTACGGTTTAGTATTCTTTTGACGTAAATTTATCCCAAGGGACTGATTTTTTCCGACTGTCATTCTATTTTATTCCAAAGAAAACCGTCTATAAATAAACAAATATTGAAGCAATTTCATTAAGAGCGAGACATTTTGAAATAAATAGTTGTTGTTTTTTCCCCTTCCATTCGCCGGGTTCAATAAAAATTTTAATGGGAAGAGTTTCTTTCGAAAAAAATGTTTTTATAAAACGTCTTCATTTTCCAAGATTTTAATTTCGTACCATCAGATGTAATGATGACTGAATGAATTTTTTTTTCTATTTTTTTTAAAGTTTAAAGCTTGTTGATACAAATAAAATAAAATAAATGAATTTTCAAAACGAATTGTTAAATTAATTCTGTTGAAAACACTTCACAATTATCTCACATAATTTATTATATAGGAGGTTACTCAGAACATAAATGTACCAAGTTTTTCTTTTCTTTTTTTTTTTGTCATTTTCAATTTAGCAAAGCAGTAGCAAGCAATAACTACGTAAAATGTCAGGGCAATAATGAACTAAGTCCTAGCTCAGAATATATTTGACACATTTATAATTTAAAAACATGTTGAGATGTGATTTTGTTATAAAGCTTAAATTTTTCTTACACCTATGTAGCACGAGAAAGTCTTCAGGGTCTTGATCCACTGATATTCTAAATAAGTACTTTCTATTGCAACATACGAGTATATTTTACTGCATATCTTAATGGGAAAGCATTAAAAAGGTACAAAGCACATCTTATATTGCGCAAATATATCTCGGTATACCTCCTCTCCCGTGTAACTTATCAGAACTTATATAAAACTATCTTTAGAAAACTTTCAAGAATATTTAGAACACACATAACAATTACAAAAAATCTAGAGTAAAACAAAAGTAAGTGTATACAAGAACACTGGGTTGGATAATCTTTATTGTAAAAAGTGCCCATCTTCTTTTTGCATTAAAAACATTTTATCCATAGTTTAAAAAATAAAAAAAAAAATGTGCCTGCAATTTCCTTTTCATAATGTGCACATTAGCAACCCCAACTGTATTTCTAACTTTGACTAATAGTAAAGATGTAAATGTGAACTGGACACAAAACTTTTTTTTTTTCGAAAACCATAATATGATAGCATCATTAAACTTTCTACATGTATCTTGTAATTTTTCTCGTTTCTTATCCAACATTTCTTTCCTTTTTTATTTATATTTTTAAACGTTATTTTACTTATTAGAGAGAAAAAAAAACACATGAGTGATATTTACATTTTCGAGGAGTACCTACTAACTAATTTCGGAGTTGAAGTTTATACATTCGAAATATTCATCCCTACAACTTTCGTATTAAATATAATTTTATTTATATTTGCAACTCTGGCTGTTTTTTTCAATATTTTTTTTACATGTGTTCCGTTCAAACTCATTGATAAGGTGACATTTCTAATGCCATCAGCAAATTGATTGTCCTAGTGGGTGAAACTTTATACAAAGGAAGCATAATGATAAATTTAACTGACCCGCTGTCATATTTTAATGAAGTTTTCAGTTTTTATAAAACAGTTTGCAATTTGACTATAATTTCTCGATTGAAAACACTTAAAGGTTATGTTTTCAAAAGAAAAAAAATGTTATTTCCTTTAATAATTCCATAAATTAAAATGTTCAAAAATGAATATAAATACACTGTAATCAATAAATGTTGTTTTTACAGTATAATATGGCTAAATTTATAGTAATAAACTGTAAAAATTGCTAATTTTACAGTGATAAACTGTAAAATTGCTAATTTTATAGTTTATTACTGTGCAATTTACAGTTTTAAATTGAAACCTCGGCTGCCAGTATTATAAAGTAAAAACAGCAGTTCATTTTTTGCAATGTGCAGTTATTTAGCAAATAATCAGTTTCTTAAAAAACGTCGACAAATCGTTTTAAAAAAATTTCGATACAAGTACTGAACTACATCACTATTTATTTTGATTTAAATACAAAATACCACTGTGTGAATGCATTTAAGAAATATAAATGATTGAAGAAGAAATACTGCTTAAACACTTTAGCTGTTTTTAGAAAGTAACTTTAAATTGATGATGCATGTTCAATCCTGCCTGTGATTTTTTATTGAATTAGGAAATTATTTCCTTATTTACTATTTATGAACTTCCAGTTGCATCTCTTATCAAGATTACCGTAGTGAAATAAAGGAAAAAAGTAATCCTCAAGAAATATGCTTGATATGATTTGCATATACACAGTAAAGTAAATCTCCTTAATACATTTAAGTTGAAAAAAATGGACAACAGTTAAGAAGACGTATTCTAATATTTTTTAATGCAAAATAAAGTCCTTCTTTAGCGAATGCTGGCTCATTTTTTTCTGCATTTGCCAAAATATCAAAGATTGCATAAATTCAAAGAGCTATAAAATATATTTGATTTAGATGCATTTGAAATGCTGCTTGAATCTTGCAGTGCTTTATCTTTTTAGCGGAATATATTCTCCAGAGATGCTCGTAAAAGTAGCCCTGAAGCTAAATAGAAATTTCGTTTCAGTCTTTTCCATTAAATATATATCCAAAAGCATTTTACTTTACGTAATTCGCAATTTTTTTAAAGAGCTATAGCATAAGGGTTTTAAAAGTAAAATTTCAATAAATTTTGTTCCAGAAAATGGATTCTAAAAGTATGTTTTATAGGTATGGAATATCATTTATCCTTTTTGCTCTTTAGAAAATTGAATTTTTCATATCGTGGTAAAGAAGCTAAGGGCAAAGCGAATCAACTAGCATTCAGCCCTGATCCAAATTTTGGCATTGATGTATCTAATTTCGATGGTTAAATTAAATTTTAGCTTCAGAATTTTTCAAAAATTGAGTTATATTATTAAACTGCGAGTAAATTTAGCAGTTATCAATATGATTAACACAGACGGTTTAAGATCATTTTGCATCAGCACAACGAAAATTATTTCGCTGCAAAAAGTCAGAAACTTTCCTTTAAAATAATTTACTGATAATATGGGTAGAAAATCGGAAAGTAGCGATTTCAGATATGGAAAAATGTGTGTCTGTCGGTCTGTCTGTCTCTCCCCCCTAATAACTTGTGAATGAACAGTCCGATTTGAAAAAAAAAATATTTTTATCAAAAGATCTCGGAAAGGGCACATCAGTTCTTTCATTTTTTTATTCAACCAATTTTTCGATCAATTTTGAATCGTTCAAAAGAAATATTATTAGCGCCTACGGGAAAATCTAAGCTCAATGTAGATCCTGAACTTAAAATCGGATTTCCTTCAAACTAACTTTTTGTTACAAAATGATTTTGATGAAGAATGAATAGAAAATATTTTTCCGCACTAGCTATTTCAAGGACTCCGATTCCGACTCATTGACTCGGATTCCGAGTCCGCAACCATGACAGAAATGCAGACACGGAGAAAAGGACCGAGTAGTACTATTAGAATTTTAAAGCCTTCGACTCTGATTCCGATTATCGACTTCGACTGACGACTTCAATTTTTGACTCGTACTCCGACACCGAATCATCGACAACGATTCTTCAGCCATGGAATAAATGCATTTTCGGAAGAAATGACCGTCTCCTACTATTAGAACTTTAGATCCTCCGATTCCCACTCCGTCTATCTACGCGGACTGATGACTCCAAATTTTTGACTACGACTCCAACACCGAGTTCTTGACTCGGACTCCGACTCCTCAGCCATGGAAGAAATTCAGGTTCGAAACCTACTATATGAATTTTTGAGAATTACACTCTGACTCCGCCTGTCGACAACGACTGAAGACTCCGGCTTTTCAACTCCAACTCTGAATCATCGACTCATACTCTGAATTAGCAAGCATGGCATAAATGTAGGCTGGAAAAAATGATTGACTCCTACTCTTAAAATAAATAACTCTGCAAACGAATTTTTGTTTAGTTATTCGTTAGTTTAATTTTATTATTATTATTATTTTTTTTTTGCCAGACGATTTTATTTCTTACAAAATTTATTCTCTTTTAGGAGCATTTTATTATTTATTTATTTATTTATTTATTTGTAATTGTTGGCAATGGATTAAAAATAAATTTTCAAACAATTTTATTTAGTAACGAGTTTTTTCTTTTTTTTTTGATAAAATGTGTTTAATGAGTTTTCTATTTTTAATTCTTTTTCTTAAAACAATTAAGGAATTTTTATACAGAAGAGCTTTACTGGCTGTATTGTTTAAAAGATGCTACAACTTTATTTATTCTTTAGTTTAATTTTTACGTATCTATTTCATCAGATTAGAGAGGTATATTTTGTTTTTAGAAATCAGCTTTGTGTGCTAAAAAGGTTGACATAATTCGCAGTCTCAGATAATTAAAGGACTATTGATCAGATGCTAAAATGCCTACGTCGGTATACGGGAAATGAGGCTAGTTTAGTTCTTGACAGAACTTCCTGTTTTTTGTGTCTCATGCACTGCCAGTGGCGTAGGAAAAATGGAGGTCCTGGGGTCCGAACACGTCATTTCAAGTTCATAATTAAGTTCTTAGGGGATTTTTCATAATCTAACCTTTTTTGTCTGTGACTGTCTATGTAAAATTAACCCATTTATGCCCAGTAGCCTAAAAACGGGACGCTTGTTAGCTACTGCATACAAAAACCTGTAATGGGTATATCCTTTTACTAAAGCTGTTTTTCACAAGTTAAATAGTCTTTCTTCTTGAGAAAACAGGATAGAACCACTAGTTGGACATTAGAGTTTATTTATTGACAGCTATTTTCAGACAAATCCGTCAAGCAACGATCCAGCATGGGTAGCCACAGAAAGTAAGTTTTTTTACGAGCTCATTTTTCATAAAATTGAACTACACTGGCGGGAAAAAAAATCCCAACACCAAGAAAGACTTGTGTTAGATAAACGAAATTTTGTAGGCATGTTTATACAACTGAAAGATGGCATCGATTGAAATTTCGTGTTCCACGCATAAGTGTGGCGCAGCTGGCGTCACTCAGAACATGCAAATAAGGCTTGTTTTAAAAGCGTATTGTGAAGCTCGTGTGTATTATTTTTCCATGAAATTTGACGAATTGCGTTCATGTTAGCCAGGAATGCCTTTAAGAAGACGAAGAAGCCATTATCAACAGCTCACCGAGTTTAAACGAGGTCGTACAATTTGGCTACGAGAAGGTGGATTTTCATTTCGCGATATTGCAGAAAGACTTGGGTGGGAATGTTTCCACCATGCATAATTATTGGAAGCTATGGTCAAGGGATGGTACTATCTCAAGAAGATCGAGTTCCGAGCTGCCACGTGGCACGACTGAGAAGGAAGATCGCCGAATCTTGCGTACGGCTGTGGCGCATCGTACTGCATCTGCGGCTGACATTCGAGCTGCAGTTGGTACCGTCGTGACCCAAGGAACGGTAAGAAACTGTTTACTTCAAGCACAGCTCCTAGCCAGGCAGCCTGTAGCCGGTATTCCATTGACTGCAAACCATTGCCGACAGCAGTGGTGCCACGACAGAGATCACTGGAGGTTGGAGTGGAGATCTGTTGTAATTTTTGATGAAAACAGATTCTGAGTTAGTGCTAGTGGTGGCTGTATATTGGTCAGAAGGAGGCCAGGGGACCGCCTGCATCCAAGCGGTCTACGGCCTAGACACACGGGACTCACACCTGGAGTTATGGTCTCTGGAGCAATTTTCTACGACAGCAGGGGCATTCTAGTGTTTATCCCAAACTCACTGACTGAAAATTTGTCGTCAGTCTGTTAATTTAACCAGTAGTACAGCCCTTCATGAGTAGCATTCAAGGGGGCGTTTTCCAACCGGATAACGCTCGCCCTCACATCGCTGCTGTAACGCAATGTGCTCTACAGAGTGCTGACATGTTACCATGACCTGCAAAATCACCAGGTCTGTCTCCAATTGATAACGTATGGGATATCATGGGAAGGCACCTCGAGCATCATCCACAGTCAGCAATGACGGTCCTAGTATTGACACAGCAAGTGCAACAAGCATGGAACTCCATACCACAAAGTGACATTCGGCACCTGTATGACATAATGCATGCACGCTTGCAGGCTTGCCTTCAAAATTCTGGAGGTTACACCCTCCATTAAATTAACATAATTTCACATTTGCACAGCATTTTCTTGAGCTTAAATTAGCCAGTGATCTTGTACATTTAATCAATTAAACATGTTAACTAGACAATTGCACTACCCAAATTTCATTACACTACAGCAATTTTTTCTTGGTGTTGGGATTTTTTTTTTCCGCCAGTGTATTTTAAAATGATTTGGTTAAAATTGATCACAGATGCCTTCTGTAATGTTACTTTGCAAAAGTAAAGTCAGGTAAGGTCGTATATTGCTCCCATATCTGCAAAATATTCCATAAACAGGACGCTAAATAACTTAATAAATATGGCAACGGCGAACTATTTTAAACCTAAAATGTATGTAAAAACTTCCAAGTAAGAGTTTCAAGCAGATAAAAATTGAAAAAAAAAAAAATGTAAAAAAACTTGGGCATAAATGACTTAAAATTAGGTTTTGGCAGCCCTTCTTATATTTTCAAGTGCCCTTTAAGCCTGCATTGCCCCCATTGAGAATTTGTTGCTACTCCTCTGTTCACTACAGCTACAAATATATACCATATCAAAATTCTAAAATTATGGCTTAAATATCATCGTTTACAGAAAATGTGTTCTCAATACTTATTTAATAACTATGTTACATCATTTAACATGTATGTTCCGCAGAAAATTAAACGCAACAGTATTGCAAAGGCGTAATATATAATTATTTACGTGAACAGTCATTTGCATTTTCAGTCCTCGACATTATTAATTTCAATGCCTTGTTTTAATCGTTCATTAAACATGCCTCGAAATTGTTAAATAGTTGGTTACCGTGGCTGCATGAATTTTAATATTGTGATATTTGAAGAGCTGTTTAATTTTAAATGTAATAGCTAATTCGTTCACTTTAAAATTGAATTAAAATATTTTACCATCATACATAATTTTTGAATGATGAAGAGTTCATTTTCTTCTATTTTTAGTTGATATTTATTCTTTTTTTTGTTATAAATAAATATATAATTAAATACAATACATTCGTTTAGTCGTTCATTAGTAGTAGCTACAGTCGAATCGTTCCCTACAGTTGCTTGAAAAAAAAAAAAAAAATCATCTGACTTTACTATTAAACAATACTACTGCAATAATCCTTCTCAATCCAATAGTACTTCCTTAAAATGGGTTAAATGTAAAGCATAGTATATCGTCGAAAAACTCTTGCATATACAGGCCCGTCATTTCAAGTTTTTCCAGGGAGGGATTTTGGGCAAAGAGTGCAAGCTCAATTTTATCAGAAAAAAAAAAAAAAGGCCAACTTTTAGCAAATACATTTATTTCTCAAATTCGGGGGGAGGGGGGCTTACAATTGACCTCCTTGATCCTCCTAAATGACGCGTCTATGCATATACTATTAGACTGAATCGTAATATGACTAAGAGGCTTATTTTCTCTGAACTGAAACTTGAGTTTTAAACCGTTAGAAAAAAAGCTATGTCATTTGCGACAATTTAAGTTCATCACATAATGTTTATACGTGAACAATATCCTAAGTTACGAATTTGGCAATTATAAGATAATTCTTCTTTTCAATATTCCCTTTTTAAGCCTAAAATTTCATGCAACTTGAATAATTTATTAGGTTTCTTTTTCTCTATTTGAAATGAATAAAATTTCAACGCACCATTTTTTACTAGTTATATTTTAACTTATTTGAAAGCTCTCGCTGACAGCGTTGAATTCAGGGAATAAGTTATTTCTGGAAGCGCTGTAAAAACTGAGGGAAGCAAAAGGAAAAGAATGACAGAAAGGGAGAAAGTGGACAATCTCTGGCTTTCTAGTTTGAAATATGCCATCATTATTTTCAGGGAAATATTTAAATATGATATTTTCTTCGAGCTGACATTTTTGATAAATGAGCTAGACAGAAATATGTCAGAGATTTTTAGCATCAAATGTCTTTTGTTTCAATCCATTTGCCAATCTCAGTCTAGGCTGTATTTTGCAATCATATGAAAAATAAAGAGCTATTATTTATCTCATTTTTTACTTTGATATAAAATTCACAACGCATTTCAAGCATTTAATATAAGATTACGTCATCTTCATATTTTACAACCGTATAAGCAAAATAGTTATATTTTGAGTTTAAATTTCAACCCATCCATAAACTAGCATTTAAATAGGTATTTTATATAGAAACTTGACTGGTTGTCATAGTTTAGATACGTTGTTAGACAGTATTTTGCCGTAGAAAAAGGTAATTAATGTAAATGCATAATATAACTTTTTGAGGAGTTGAACCTAACATTTTTAAGTTAACAAAAATTTTAAATTAAAAAATAAATACTTAAACGTAATTTAATAAAAGACTAGGTCAAATTACATAAGTACATTTTATGACATTGAGTAAATGAAGGCAGCAAATATTTGTGTGTTAGAAAACAATAATAAGTGAATGTGAAAGTTATGGATGTTCGCTTTTTTTTAATTTTACTTTAGTTTAGTTTTTTATTGTAATAAATTTTCATCATCAGGCTCATTTAACGACGTTTTTAATATACACCTGCGACACGCATGAACGAAGAAAAAGGGCAAAATTATTTTGCATAATAATATTTGTTTGTTTGTTTCAAATGGGGCTGCTTTTAGCTTCTTGCCATTTGCAGACCTAGTGCATTCCCCAGAAGCGGCATCCACTCTTTCATGTGGCGCCACCATCGGAGAAGTACCTTTGTCACAAGGATTTTGGCGCCCAGTTTCCCCACTAGATGGAGGCCCTGGGCTCTATTCGATGCGAAACTGCACTTGGAATTTAATTTCGCCAAGAGATACAATAAGCCAAACACAAGTATTCGAGGGATCTTTTACATGCCGCATAATCATACGACATGAGCGCTGCCGATTTCCTGCATCATGAAAATCCACCGACTGGAGCTGGGTTCGAACCCGCGCTTTTGGGCCTAAGAGGCCAGCGTCTTTACCACTAAACCACTCTGTCGGCTGCATAATAATATTTATACTGTGAAAAAAAAAACAATGATATATAGATAATAGTTGCACTACATTAAGGAACAATGGACACTGAAAAAACTGAACTGTTGTTTTTACAGTATAATACTGGCAGCCGAGGTTCCAATTTACAACTGTAAAATGCACAGTAATAAACTGTAAAACTAGCAATTTTACAGTGTATGACTCTACAGTTGGAAATTTTACATTTTATTGCCATAAAATTTAGCATTATTATATTGTAAAAACAACGGGATAATACTGGCAGCAGAAGTTCCAGTTTAGAACTGTAGAATGCACTCTAATGAACTGTAAAATTAGCAATTTTACAGTTTATTACTGTAAAATTAGCAATTTACAGTTCAGTACTGTAAGTGTAACATTTTTACAGTTTATTACCGTACAAAAAGCAATTTTTACAGTTTATTACCTTACAAAAAGCAATTTTTACAGTTTATTACTATAATACTAGCTGCATTATACTGTAAAAACAACATTCATTTTTTACTGTGTACTCTACAAATTCATATCCTAAAAATGTTCGCGCGAAACAATGATCAATTTATAAAACTGAAATACAGCTAATGGTTTAAATCTTGCTTTTTCTTTTTTAACTCTTTAACATTATGATCTTCTTTCCTAAAATAAATAATGCGGCTTGATGAACTTGCTTTTCTTCTGAAACACATACAATGTTGCATTCATCTACCTTTTTTTTCTAACTCTTTTATCGCAGAGCAAAAGGACAAGTTAGAATGAGCTAAGTTTAGCATACACTTTTTTAAAGCCTCTTAGAAGAATTTGATTTTTTCTTCTTTTTTTTCAAATTTAAATAGATTTTAAGATAATTAGACTTAATACTGATTTTTCAGAACTTAACGAACATCGTTAATTACATTTATCTATCATAAAAAGACATATTCAACGATGATGAAAAATAAAATCTTGCTCACAAAGGAAAAATAGTCGTTACAATTTCCTGTTACTCACTTTTGTCCTAATTGCAAAAAAAATTAATCACTTTTAATTAAAATTGTACACTTCATAGCTGCAGTTTAACATTAGAAACGAAATGTCTCTTTTCTCGATTTTGAAGACGGTTATTAATTAAAGTCTTCTTTAAAACCATTTTTTATTGTAAGTATTTCATTGGATTATTTCTTTCCGATTTATAATTACAGTTTCAGATTTAGAACATTTCTCATTATAAAACCAATTATTTTTCGTTAATATGATTTTCTTTTCTTTTCTTTTTTTTTTTTTTGAGTATTGAAAAATTCCTCGGGAATTAAAATTGTTTGATTACTGTTGAAAAAAAGAGAGAGATATATAGATTTGAATCATTTTTCGTTCAGAGAATAAGAGTAACGTAAAAGAAAGGTTACTGAACATCCGTTCTTATATGCCGCTTGATACAGCGAGTTCTGTTACAGCAATTAATTTAAAGCAAACTATGTAAGAAGCATTTTATATTGTGTTTCTATTTAAACCCCAGTTGCCAGGTGTTTACTCTTTTAGACTTTCAATCCGTCATCGTCTTGGGTCCCGGTAATCCATCTCTTCGGAATTGCTCATCGGCCTCTGCTTCCCATTAGAGCTCCTTCAGAGGACAGGCTGACTTATACGACATTTTGGTTCCAAGACATTCTTGGACCAGCCTTGTTACAGGTATTTGAAACACATTAATATTATACCTGGTTGCTCTGGCATACAATAACTTATGATGAGTTGGATAAAGCACCATATTAGGTAAATTTAAAAAGAAAACTTATTTCTCGAATTTAAAAACAATTTATTGGGAAATGTTTCATAAAATCGGGTCTATTTTCACATTGCACTTGTTTTAAGCCTGAGTTTATGAAATGTTTTTGTCATACAGACAAAAATAGTCAAATATCATCTATGCAGCTACAATTCAAACTTAGCTCCCACTTTTCTTCAATGCGACTTGAGTACAGATACCAGTGATTCCACGTCCACTGCTTTGGAACCAAAATATGGGGTGAGTCAGCTCCCCTCTTATAGGAGCCTTACTTCCCATGCACGACATACATAGCTGCTCAAATGGAAGAAATTTACTACAAAGCTACTATACCAATGTGCGTTCTATACCAATGTACAGTGTACATCTACAAGAAATTGGCTTTTTAGCAGAAGAACACGAAAAATTCATTGTACACTTGCAAGAAGCCACGTCAAAAAGTTTAGACTTCGCTTCATTAACAAAGTGACTGAATTTTGTCTTAAAGTTCAATTTATCTTTATCATGACTAAATGACTTTCTCAAAGTGTAGTATTTATTATGGTAATCCGTTATCAATTTTACAATACGTACATGACTGACCGTTGGTATAGAAGCTTTGCAGTAAATTTCTTCTATCAGCTATGCAATCTGAAATCCTTGAAAAAGGTTCGCCTTTTACAGATTGCGATTTTTCTTCAAAGCAAGCTAACAACACATCTGCACATGTGGGTAAAACATTTTGACTTAACCCTTTCGGTGCACCAAAAAACGGACAAACAATTAAACGTTTAGAAGTTTTCTGGGGTTCCATTATTTATTATTCGGAGAACGGAGAACAGTATAACAAAACTTGAGCATAAAAATATGCTATAAAGTTACAAAAAAACTCACCCAAAGCTAAACACGCTGCACTTTTTGATTCACTTTCTGTTGCTAATTAAAGATGCTGTTTGTTTGGTGGGTCTAGCTGACTAAGTAACAACCGAAATGAGTGCAGACTACAGGGACTTTGAACTGTCTCCTAGAATAATAATGTCTAGACAAGTCGGCTGTAGAACAAAAATATGCCGGCACAGCGCCGACATAATGCGTTCTGGTTCAGTTTTTGACTTTTTTTTTTTTCATATTTTGAGCCTTATGCGCAAACAGAATGCATCTCCTAAAAGTTATATATAATTTTTTGTCTTCAAATTATGTTATCTACTAACAATTTAAAGCAGTTTCGATAGAAAAAAAATACTCCTTTTTCTTTTTTTTTTTTTTTTGAAAATTTTCATTTTTAGCATATATTTTCCAACTTTGGGCCTCATGAGCGAACCGAAGGAGTCAACTTAGATTTTTTTTCCCAAATTTTGGACACAAACCACAACTTTTGAGAGGTAATGCGATTTCGAAATAAAAAAATCGATATTTTCGAAATTTGACATTGTAGGCGAGTTTAGCCCAATTTAAGGCTGATGTGCAAACTAAAGATCGTATGTAAAAGCTATAAAATAGTTTTTTTAGATTAAAAATGCACAAAATATTTACAGCTTACGGCAGTTGCATTATAAGAAGTTACAATTTTCTTTTCTTTTTTCTTTTTAAAAATTATGTAAAATATTTTTAACATAATTTTTCCCACTTTGAGCCTCATGCGCGAACCGAAGACGTCAACTTAGAATTTTTTTTTCCCAAGTTGTGGATACTAAACCACAACTTTTGAGAGGTAATGCGATTTCGAAATAACAAAATCGATTTTTTCGACTCACCCTAATGCACAGTACTAAACTAAAACTCGCATTTTTGCAGTTTCCTACTGCAAAGTTAGGAATTTTATAGATTATTGCCGTAAAATTTAGCTGTATTATACTGTAATAAAAACTAAAATTAAAAATTTAAACCTCCCCCCCCCCGACTAAATAAAGGCTAAGCTGCATATTTGCTTAAAAAACGCTTTTACTCGCGTTCTATAGAACATGGAAGATTCAATTACATCATATAAGACTAAGAAAATTTTTCTCTTTCATTTGGTGCTATTTTTTAAAGTTTTTAACGCCCGACACACAAAGGAAGGAGGGTTATGTGTTTGACGGGTATGTGTTTCTTTCTATCTGTGTATCTGTCTGTGGCACTCTGCAGCCTAACGGATGGACTGATTTTGAATTTTTTTTTTCGTGTTCGAAAGGGGAGTTGATCGAAAGTGTTCTTAGCTAGATTGCATCTTCGGATGGTATTAATTAACGAAGATATTAATTAAAAACCTTTGAAAGGTTTTTCGGGATTTTAACAGTGAAAACATACTTCAAAACTTAAAAAAATAGCATCAAATGAAGGAGAAAAAATTTCTGCGTCTGACACGATGTAATTGAATCTTCCATGTTCTATAGAACGCGAGTTATAGCGGTTTTTTTTTAGCAAATGCAGCTTAGCCTTTATTCCCGCGATTGGAACCGTTTTCATTGTTGGCAGACAAGGAAAGCAAACTCTTGTAATTTATTAAAATGTTTATCAGTTGCCAGCTTCTATTTTTTTTAACAAATAAAATACTTGTAATTGATTTTACAGTTTTAGGCTTAGTCGGGAGTTTTCAAAATTTTCAATTTTAGTTTTAATATTATGAAGTATGTTTTCACTGCTAAAATCCCGAAAAGCCTTTCAATGGGTTCTAATTAATGTCTCCATTAATTAATGCCATCCGAAGACGCAACCTAGCTAAGAACACTCTCGATCAACTCCCTTTTCGAACAAAAAAAATTCAAAATCGGTTCATCCGTTTAGGCTGCAAAGTGCCACAGGCAGATACACAAATACACATTCACGTCAAACACATAACCTCCCTTCCTTTGTGTGTCGGGGGTTAAAAATATAGCTTAAATTCAAACCAGTTCTATTTTTTTTCTCATTTTGGGAAAGGGTTGGTTTTTAAAAACTAATCACATGATCCTTGTATGTTTTAGGAAATAACTCCATCAGATTTCAAAACCTGTTCAGCAAAGTGTATATGAAATGAGCGTAAAATGACAGTAAACTTTCAGGGTTGTTTTTAAAAAGTAATCACATGATCCTTGTATGTTTTAGGAGTTAACTCCATCAGATTTAAGAATCTGTTTAGCAAAATGTATATGAAATGAGCGTAAAATGACAGTAAACTCTCAGGGTTGTTTTTAAAAAGTAATCACATGATCCTTGTATGTTTTAGGAGTTAACTCCATCAGATTTAAGAACCTGTTTAGCAAAGTGTATATGAAATGAGCGTAAAATGACAGTAAACTCTCAGGGTTGTTTTTAAAAAGTAATCACATGATCCTTGTATGTTTTAGGAGTTAACTCCATCAGATTTAAGAACCTGTTTAGCAAAATGTATATGAAATGAGCGTAAAATGACAGTAAACTCTCAGAGTTGTTTTTAAAAAGTAATCACATGATCCTTGTATGTTTTAGGAGTTAACTCCATCAGATTTAAGAACCTGTTTAGCAAAGTGTATATGAAATGAGCGTAAAATGACAGTAAACTCTCAAGGTTGTTTTTAAAAAGTAATCACACGATCCTTATATGTTTTATTAATTAACTCCATTAGATTTCAGAACCTCGTTAGCAAAAGGTATATGAAATGAACATAAAATGACAGTAAACTCTGAAAAATATTTAAGTCGTATGGAAGAGAATGAAGTTTACCAGCAAGGGTGAAATAAAGAGAGAGAAGCAAGTATGATTTATTTTGTCAGAATTTTCTACCCTTTCTCGTCAAATACCATGAAAATTAGTTATGTTGTCTAGCTCTACAGAATTACATATGT
Organism: Uloborus plumipes; assembly: GCA_038373865.1. Classification (NCBI taxonomy): domain Eukaryota; kingdom Metazoa; phylum Arthropoda; class Arachnida; order Araneae; family Uloboridae; genus Uloborus; species Uloborus plumipes. The sequence continues at coordinate 365,138 of JAXGGA010000033.1, forward strand.
AGGGATCAGTCCACTTTTTGTCATTCTTGATTTAGCACCGTAATAACATGCACTAACTAGAGCTCCTATAGAGGACAGGCTGACTTGTCCGACATTTTGGTTCCAAGACATTCTTTGGTCCAGCCTTGTACAGGTATTTGAAACACATTAATATTATACCTGGTTGCTCTGGCGTAAAATAACTTATGAGTAGTTGGATAAAGCACCATATTAGGTAACTTTAAAAAGATAACTTATTTCTCGAATTTAAAAACAGTTTATTGGGAAATGTTTCATGAAATTGGGTCTATTTTCATATTGCATTTGTTTTAAGCCTGAGTTTATGAAATGTTTTTGTCATATGGACAAACATAGTCAAATATCATCATTGCAGCTACAATTCAAGCTTAGCTTCCACTTTTCTTCAATGCGATTTGAGTACAGATACCAGTGGTTCCACGCTCGCCGTTTTGAACCCAAAATGTTGGATGAGTCAGCTCCTCTCTTATAGGAGCCTTAGCACTAACTATAAAATTTTCTCATTTTGTTATAAAAAATTAACTTTAAGCGTCTCTAGCTTTTTAGAACAAAGATCCTTTTTATGGACTTGGTTCACTTGCATTCTGAGCCCTCCATATTACGTGTGAAGTTAAACTTCAGCAACAGGAATGTGACATAAGCTGTCGGAGCCTCCAGCTATTTCTCTTACTATGCAAACATCCTTAAATTCATCTCCGCTAATCGGCTCTGCAAAGATTCATAGTAAATTTAAAGTCACGCAGCAAAAAGTCTTTGGTGAAATCTTTCTAAACCTCCTATTAGTCCAGTAGAAATAGCGTTAGGGGTCGAACAAATTGCAACAGAAACGAAACCTACTGGAAAGGGTAGGTAATAGGCTCCTAATGAACATAAAAAAAGTATACATTCGTACTGGTGGGACAAATATGTTTTTTTGGCCGCCATCTTGAAAAATCATAAAAAAATTCAAAATTCAAAAAAATTATGTGTGGTATCAAATGAAAGGAAATTTCAAGCTAAAAAGTAATAAAATGTGAGATATTTAAAGTAAAGTGAAGATACTGAAAATATACACCTGTACTGTCGCGTAAAATGCGATTTTTTTAGCCGCTATCTTTAAAACTATGAAAAAAATAAATGAAAATAAAAAAATCATCTGTGGTATCTAATAAAAGGAAATTTCATGCCAAAACGGAATATTACATCTAATATTTAAAGCAGTGTGAGCATCCTAAAAATATATACCCGTACGGTAGAGAGAAATGCTTTTTTTCAGTCGCCATCTTGGAAAAGCGTGGACTTTTTTTTAAAAACAAAATGTATCATAATGTGGTTTCAAATGAAAGGAAATTTCACACTGAAAAAGAATATTAATGGGATATTTAAATCAAAATTTGTATAAAGATGAAATAGGTAGGAAAATGCAAAACAATTAAACGTACATAAGCTTGTATTTACGTCTCAAGTGCTAAAACACTGTTAGGGTGAGTTCTGGTAAGTGCGTCCACGGGGTAAGTGCGTCCACTGGGAATTATATGAACACTGTCCTGAAATGGCTTCTGCAACACATCGACTATGTTAGATAACTGTCTGATGATAATTTCAATAGGTAGAATTCAGGCCTGGATTCAATAGACGAAACAAAATCAGAGACAACTTAAATGTCTTCAAAAAAACTCTGAAGTAAAGATTGAGGAGGTTTTGTTTCAGTTTCTCTTGTAGTCATACCAAGCAATTGAAGTCAAGAAATGCAAGTTGTTTCTTTTGAGTAATAGCTACTAAAAACATACATGGGGTATTTTGATCAAATACTCTTACTAAAATTTGTTTATATGACGGTACGCACTTTCCCTTTCTTTAAAGTAAGGTGGGGGTAAGTGCGTACCATTATGATGGGGCAAGTGCGTACCACTATCATGAGGCATATGCGTACTATTATGCGGATCAAGTGCGTACTATTATGATGAGGCAAGTGTGTACCACTACGTGGAAAATCCGACTCTCGTAATTCACCTTTAATTTTGCTTATAACTCTTTTATAAGCCGATTATAAATCCAACGTCATGTCCATCAGGAATTTATATTTACTTTGTATGCGGCATAAGATTTCAATTATATTCATTACCTCTGAAATATATTGGCTTTTAGATATCAGTTAATAAATTTTTCATTGAAAATAGCGATCATAAGCTATACTTAATTTAAACCAGAATGAGAAATAAAGCAATGAAATTAAGTGAAACACTAAATTAGGAACTAACTGATTCAAAAACGATGGTGGGGTAATGAATAAATTATATTTAAGAAAATTAAGAACACCTTGTGAAAAACTATTTCAATGTACAAGAAAAAAAAGTACAAGTATCACATCATAATATCATGATCAATTATTTTCTTTCTTTTTTTTTTTTTTTTTTGCTCTTTATTTTGTGTTTTTTCTTACTGCTGCTGATTTTAATAAGAAAAATATTTTAAAACCGTATTTTTTCGAAAAAAAAACGAATTGTTCACTCAGGTCACCTAACGATGTACCATATAAATAGAATTAAAGAAAATCACAGGAGTACGCACTTACAACAACGTTATTGGACGCACATGTCTCATCTTACATTTAAGAAGGGGTAAGTGCGAACCCTGGCTTAAACACAGACTGATTAATGAAAAAACTAAAATAAACTATGTAGACTATAAGTGATTATTACTAAATAAAAACAACTTACATTTGCTCACTTGGTCTTATTAAAAGGTCAGAGAAAGAATCACATACACAACACTCTCAATCTTCAAATCACAGTTGTTCGCAATACACGTGGGATATCACTGATAGCGTTTCATCCATGCAAGCAAGTGCTGATCTCTAGTATTAGGAATTATCCCGAGGCAACTACCTAACATATTTAATATGTGCCAGAAGTTTTTTCCTGTTCATATTCACATAATTTAAGGTGGACGCACTTACCCCGCTAGGTAGGGAAAGTGCGAACCTTAGAGTAGGTGTCATAAACCGGGTCACAAAACCTATGCTTATGGTTTATTTGACATATTATATACTTGAAAATCTTAGTAAAGGATCTGGAAAGAAAACTAAAAAAAAATTGTGAGTGTACAAAATTTTTCGACAGAGCAGTATCCTTGAGAACATGAACTTTGAAAAAAAGGGTACGCTCTTACCAGAACTCACCCTACATTAAATCACGCAAAGAATTCCCAAGGTCTTTTTGGTTTCCAACAAAAGATGTGACATTGCACATCGATGTGCACATCGAACAAATACTCATGAAATGCACAAAAAGTCGCTCTGCCATGGCACGGGGAAGAGGAATGACTGAAAGTCAACGTGCAACCTGGATTTTGAGCCATTCTAGTTGCAGCGAAGTAACATGTTCACTAAGCTTGCTGACCAATGTTTCACGCATTGGAAGTGAACAACATATCGATTTGACATTGCAAGGATGGAAAGAGATTCCGAAGACATAAAAAAGATATTGCCATTCTTCGTAGACCACAATCCATTTGCTGTTCTTTCAAGTGGTTTATGGAACATTTTTAACGCTAACGGATAGCAAAAGCAAAGTTACTGCAGAAAATGCTGATATCATTCGAAAAAACATCCAAGATAAACTCACAGGTAAAGTGTTTTAAAGATGAAACTTTACTGAAATCAGACCAAGCAGTAACTATGAAAGCACTAACAAAAGGAATTATCATTGCTGGTGAGACTCACTACATTGATTCACGTCTACTGACACAGAGGATGCTTGCCTGTATCTCTTTAAATAGTGTTTAAGATGCAAGTCAGTTTTTCAGTAATGAATTGTTTACTTTACCAACTGCACTATTTGACCATAGTACCCAGATGATGAGAAAAACAGATAAATCTTCATTGACAAGGTTATTAGATACATTAACTGTCAATACAATTCAGTTGCATCAGAGCACTTCCTTCGTTCTTGATGGAGGTGCATTAGTTCACCAATTATCATGGTTCGCTTCTGCAACATTTGGAGATTTTGTAAGTAAATAAGAATCATTTGTGAACAAAAGATATGGAAAAGTGACCGTAGTGTTCGATGGGTATAAGAAACCCAACATAAAAGATATGGAGCACAGATTGCGCATAAAGCAGTCATTAGTTGAAATACTATTCGATGAAAATTTACCAACAGTTATGAAAAAAGACAAATTTCTTTCCAACTCTGTAAACAAACAACGTTTTGTCAAGATACTGGCTAGTTGTTTTGAAAGGAAAGGTCATTCTGTGATTCAAGCGGAAGGTGATGCAGATACGGGGATAGTTAAAGAAGCTTTAAAACTAGCCCAGCACCAACATGTGACAGTAGTTGCGGATGATACAGATATTTTAATTCTTTTACTCTATCATTCGTCTAAGAATATTTTAATGCAGTCTGCCACACAGTCGGATAAAGTTCATGACATCCAATCTAATAAAATATCAATCGGAGAGAAAGCTTGCGAAACTTTACCTTTTGTTCACGCATTGACAGGGTGTGACACCACCAGTGCCTTATTTGGCAAAAGTAAATCCTCTGTTTTCAAAAATGTAATAAAATCTTGCACTCTAAGCGATTGAGCTTGCCATTTTTGATCATTGAAGGATGTTACAAAGGAATATTTGGTCGAAATTGGTTGTAAGATAATTGTGTCAATATATGGAGGTAACATTGACACATACCATTTAAATGCACTTCGCTACGACCAATAACTTAAGAAAATAGCTTCAGCTGAAAAAGAATTTGAAATTGCTCGCTTGCCTCCAACACAAAAAGCAGCAAAATATCACTTATATCGAGTACATTTGCAGTGCTTCATTTGGAAAAACCTTGTACTACAAACTCCTGATTAGGGTGGAGTGAAAACGCTCGAAAAAAAAAGTTTATCGTAATTAATTAGCCTGTGTGCGGAAAAGTTGCCACCTAAAGGTGTAACCATATCTCTGAAGTTTTAGCTTCCTACGAAGCCTATCTTCATCTGCCTATTTACCATAGAAAATTCTATAAAATCGTTATATTTAAGAAAGTTTAATGCCGCTCTTTGCATGTTTCCCTTGAGAAAAGAAATCAAGATCTCGTCAGGTAAAGAAGACTGCATAACAAGCTCCATTACAACTCTTATAATTTGTCTTTAAATATTTAGGTTAGTTGTCTTCCAGAACTTTACAATATTGTCTTTTAGTTTCAAATTTAGGCAAAAAAATTCCCGATGCTATCCTTGATCTAATAAATCCGTTCAGAGCGTCATTGCCACATACAGCTGCTGATGTATCAGTAACTATTTTCATACAGCGCTCTACTTCTTGTGAATTGCACGGATATTTTAAAATATTAATATCCTCAGGAATATCCAGAATCATCATCTAGTTCATCTCATTAGAAGAAATAGACTTCGTAATCGGGTGCTCGGTAAGGTTAACTGAATTCCATTCAATTAAATCCATATAGTTATCTATGTTGAAATGTACAGTGAAAATCATGACTTCTCGAACATTTTTATCGAGTTCAGCCATCCGTCTACACTCTAAAAATCCTTGAAGGCCCAACTTTCTCACGTGTATTCGATCATCAGACAGCATAGAAAGTATAATTTTCTCCGGATTCCCAAAATAAACGTTTCATCGCAGTGTTTTATCTACTATATTCTTTAGCTCTTTAGGTAGAAATCAAGATTTTTTATTATGCTGTAAAAATGTTGACTAATATACCGACATGATGATTTAGATTTAATATCAAACCACATGCATGTCTACTCTAATAACATATTGTGCTAATATTCTCAAGTTCTCCGATGGGCCGCAAAATTCCATTTGATATCGTTAGCCATCTGGCATGACTGATTTTTTCTGGAGCATTTGGTGACAAGTTGAACGGATTTTTTCCATTTGAAATTATAGTTCACATTTCGTTGAGATACCCCTGGTCCGTACTAAGTTCATTAAAGGCAATCTTGGGCAAAGTTACTTGTATCCTTTCAAAAGTGAACTACAGGCATACCTTCACAAGATTCTAGTTTCCTTCCAATGGTTCCACAAAACCCTTTAGGGGCTGTAATTGTTCCATCAAAATGCTCTATTAGATGACGTATCGGTAATTCATTACTATGTAAGAAGCAAATAAAACATTGTAAAGGTCGTCCAACAAAGAGCTAAATTTGTCTTATTAACCCATTTTTAGATCCTGTACTAACCACAGTTCCGTTACACGCTTGTACCTTACAAATGTCAACACTTTTCTCTAAAAAACTTAATGTGCTAATTTTTATGGCATTTAAACTACTCGATTAGGGAGTGACATGGTCAACATTTTTAGATCCCGGCTCTAAAACTAAAGCATTATGCTCTTCTGTGATTGTTATTTTAGCTCTCCTTTTTCCTTCCTTAATTTAAATTTAAGTCTTGTCTTTTTTACTGTCGAAGTACAATCCATATTCTTCTGATGAAGAGAGTTCTTCATTTTTCCTTTTCAAATCAAGACAGTTTTTATTCTTTTCCTTTCTAATTTTACTTCGATCGACTACTTTAGAAGAATCTTCTTTCGTAATTATTCCTATATCTTACAAAGCAGCTATTATGAGGATTGAAGCTGACCTATCGGACACCAGTTCTGTCACAGGCCTGTGCTACATTTGAAAGTCTAGTTCTCATTTGCGAAGTTGAAGGATAATCTTGACTTATAATTGTGCTTTTCGTTTTAACTTGTTCATAGGCAGAAATCGTAACTTCATTTTCGTGAGAAGAATTAGAAAAATTCAAAATCTGTCCTTTATTAGAAGTAGAAAGTCTACCTGTTGTTTCCACAATATATTGCAGTTGAGTATTTTTAGCTCTTTCAGCTGCTCTGTCGTTTTAATCACTTTTCAATCATTTTGCTTGCTTTTGTATCAACATTTTCAATTATCATTTTACCTAGTGTTCTTTGATCCGTTAAAAATGCCCTTTCAGCTATAGGAACTTTAATTTTGCAAAAACAGAGAACAAAATCCTTGCATTTTCGTAATGAAATATCAAACAGATTTTGCTCAACTAATTTTCTAAAGGACACAACCTTTTTGAAAAAAAAAAAAGTATATCTTTTTGTTTTAAATTCTTTTTAACATTGCGATATTTCATATAGTAAGTACTCACGTGGACGGGAAAAATGGCTTACACGTTATATAAACTAAAAAGAATGTTCTTACGATAAGAGTTCAGCTAACTGGAAGAAAAAACCGCAATTGATAGTAGCAAAATAAGTGAACGTAAACATTGGGCTGCCAGAAAGAGCACGCGCGGTGCGCAAGCGCTATGTACAGTCGAGCCCGCTTAATGGAATAGCCAATTTGTCACGGAAAATTATTCTAATAAGCGGGATATTCCATTATCCGGGATTCCATCCACACGACGTTCCAACTTGCATTTAAACCAAGAAAGCATTTAAATTTGCCTTAACCACAAGTATATTCATCAACAAGTATATAACGATTAACTTTAGACATATTAATTAATGGTAATTTAAATATATTAATTAATAATGCTTTAAACATATTAAAATTTAGAAATTCAATTAAAAATGACCTTATTAAATGACCAGGAACGTTACAAGCTCGTTTCTCAGTAAACCAGCGAAGGAGAGCAGCATCTTCAACTTCTGATTCTTTACCTGTGTATTTTCTCTATTGATTAAGGTTTTTGTTTAATTTCCAGTAGTTTAGAATTTTTTCTTTATTTTTCAACAATTTCGAAACTTGAGATTGCGATATCTCGAACTTTTTTTCAAGTTGTAACTGCGTACATTTACATTGCATTTGAATATTCAATAAGAGTCACTTTTTCTTTCAAAGTACGATCTTTTCGCTTAGAAGACATTATGAAGGGACAAGCACATGCACAGCCGAAGCAAAATTGGAAAATGATTTCAGAACATCAAAGTAGACTTGTCGTTGCGCTTCTCGGAAGAGATTCGTCACAGCCTCGTCTTCTTCCCCGGTCCTTTACACCTGTTGGTTTGCCCATTACTCCTTTATTCTCTTATCTCTCCTTTGGGCCCCTAGAGGTAAAGCTTATTCGAAACTTATTGTTCATTCTCTGAAGCAGAAGGAACGATACACAGTGGGGGCGACAAACAGTATACAACACTAGGGAAACATTCCTTTCAAATTCCAGGAATCGCTTTTCTTGCCCCTGCACCCTTTTAACGAAGTGGCAAAACATTATTTGGAAGCCGTCCATAAGCTTTACAATCATTATTGCTCTTTACTGGAGGAAAAATCCGGAAAAAAGGGTTGGAAATGGAAGGAGATCGATATCAGCGTGGCTAAAAATTATTCTTTTAACCGGGATTGCTTCCTAACATGATATTTCTTTAACCGGGAAATTTAACACAGAAATGATTTACTACGGTTCGGGACATTGAGAATGTATTACATTAAGCGGGATATTCCATTAATCGATATTCCATTAAGCGGGTTCGACTGTACATTTGTACACTTAAAGATCATCCTACAATTGCCAAGGTCATTCACTTATTAACTGACTATTTATTTCAAATAATAAAGTTTAGTGCCAATCATTCGTAACTTTAAATGAGAGATGTTATGCTTTTATCATTCCGTTTTTGCCATATAGGGTGAGAAATTAAGCAAAATACTTAAAATTCAAGGCCAGATAGGCAGATAAAGATATTATTTTATTTTGCGAAAATTTTGTACAATAAATAAGCTTCATAAGGGGCAACTTTTCCGCACACAGGCTAAACTTATTTTGAACTTTTATTTTTTCACTCCACCCTACTCCTGATCCCTCACTTTGGGGTTGGCAGTTGGTAGATGGAGAATTTCAGCCGATATCGACAGACTTGAGCCCCGCACCAGATAAACTCTTAAACATAATTAAATGTACCTGCCAAAGTACACTAGTAGAACCATGTAACACTACAAAATGTACATGTCGTCGATATGAACTTCCATGTTCTGTAGTTTGTACAAACTGTTGTGGAAAGAACTGCAAAAAAACAGGAGACATTTTGGGTTTTGATACTGATGATGATGATATTTCCTTTTTAATTATGGAAATAATTTATTTTGTGAAAACTTTTTTAATTGCATGTTTTTTTTTTATGCTTTCAAATTCGGAAATTGTTTAATCATCACTTAAACTTTTACAGAAAATGTATTTGTTTTATCTTGATAAAGATGCACTTGGAGGCAAAGTTATTCACAGTTTTTATGCTTCTTAGATTAATAAAAAATGTTTTTAACACAATAAAAGATTTTAGTGCTTTGGCCTCCATTTAATTATTTTCATTTATTAGTCTAAACCAAAATCATTATTCTTTTTCAATAAGAAATGTCCTTTCATTTAATACCATATAATGATATGTTTTGTTTTCAAAAAAATCTACTCTTTTCCAAGATGGCGACTAAAAAAAAGCATATCCCGCTACCGTACGGATATATATTTTTAGACTGCTCACTTTACCTTAAATATTAGATATTATTTTCAATTTCAGCATGAAATTTCCTTTCATTTGATACCACATATGATTTTTTGTTATTATTATGTTTATTTTCACGATTTTCAAGATGGCGGCCAAGAAAACTGCATTATTTTTTATTATCTCTTCACTTTACTTTAAATATTCAATGTCTTATTCCTTTTCAGCTTGAAATTTCCTTTTATTTGATAACTACATAATTTTTTTGAAATTTTTTTATGATTTTTCAAGATGGCGGCCAAAAAAACATATTTGTCCCACCAGTACGAATGTATACTTTTAGTATGTTCATTAGGAGCCTGTTACCTATCATTTCCACCAGGTTTCGTTTCTGTTGCAATTTGTTCGACCCCAAGGTGTTTTTTGGCTTATTTCTACTGCACTATAGTGGTCTATAAGAATTTTGCGTCCTTCAACTTGAAGGAAAGACGCTGCGTTTAATATGTAGGAGAGACACCACTCCACTTCGCCTAAATGGGAAAAGCGGAACCATTGGTATGTGTACTTAAGTCTCATTAAAAGAAAAACGGTAGCTAAGCTTCAGATGTGCTGCCTCATCGATGTTTGACTATGTTGATACAAAGAAAAATTTCTAAAAACCTACTATTAGGGCCAATCCTAACATGGTAGGGGTTTTCAGGAGCGCCTAACCAGCAAGCTTTTTCTGGCCGGCATGGGTGGAGAGAGTTGCTAAGAGCAAGAAGTCCATCGCCTCGGGGGAAGCCCCAGCCTGGCGACACGCCGCTGGCTAAACAGGGGCTAGTGTGGGAGATTGCTATTCCTAGTAAAGTTACTTCCCTGAGAACCGAGGGATATATGATGTGAATGAGATTAGATGGAAACCTTGCGCCATCGTGCTGGAAGGTGCAATGAACTTGATTGATGCACATACATTCTCACATATGTACAGTCATAGAAAAAAAAACGAAACACTCGCTCGTATTCGAAGACTATTAACAATAGAGACAAGTGTAATATGTTATTTTTTCAGGAATAATGTACTCTACAAACTTCTGTTAGTAAAGTGCTGTTAAGGGGTCGTCTTCATATAAAAATCGGCATCAACTTTAAAATTTTCTATGAAAACCCCCCTTTTTTATTGCATATTTGTGATCAGCAACATCATTTAACTTTGTATACATAATCGTTTTAAATTTGCTCTTGCCGTTGCTTCATAATTGAACTGAGAAAAAACCGTTTCGTAATGTTAAAAATATTTTTGCTTCGTGGTCACACAATACCTAAACCACGATAGGTACGGCAAAGTTTGTCTATATCAAAGTATGAACCAACCCAACAATAAAAACGTCATTGACTTCCTCTCACATAAAATTTTGAATTTTTTATGAATTATGAAATTAATATTTGAAAAAATAATGATCAGGAACCACATAATATTTTGATGGAAAAACATTCTAGAAGGGGTTTCAAAGGAGAATCCAAAATGGGAGCTTAAAATATCCAGTAGTTTTTGAGATGTGCTAAAAGAACCATTTGTAGGGATCATACACAACTGTGCAAACTGAAACACTAGCAGGGAATTTCTATGTAATGAAAGAGGAATATGTTCAGCGTTTTTATATTGTATATAGTTTTCAACAGTAATAATATGTTGAAAGCAAAACGATTAATAAAACTGCTGAGTATATTTTAAAACTGGTAGACAATCCAATTTTTTGTCCATTAGTGAGAAGTCTGTTTTCATGCAACATATAGCAATTCAGAAAACTTTTTACTTGAGCACTTGATTTTCAGAGAAAACTGTGGTATCCCGGAAGGTTATTCGGAATAAACTGTGACGATTAGACGTTTTTGTAAATTTCCCGTCACGATTTTAACATTATTGCCAATCCTAATTCAGTAGTGTATATAAATACAAGAGGTTATTTTTAAGTTGTAACCTCTCTCCAGAAGGTATGTGTTGCATGTTTCCAAGATGGCGACTAAAAAAAAGCATTTACCGCTACCGTACGGATATATATTTTTAGACTGCTCACTTTAGCTTAAATATTAGATGTTATTTTCAATTTCAGCATGAAATTTCCTTTCATTTGATACCACATACGATTTTTTGTTATTATTATGTTTTTCTTTTACAATTTTCAAGATGGCGGCCAAGAAAACCGCATTTTGAGTGACATTAAAGGTGTATATTTTTATTATCTCTCTCTTCACTTTACTTTAAATATTCAATGTTTTATTCCTTTTCAGCTTGAAATTTTCTTTTATTTGATACCATACATAACTTTTTTGAATTCTTGAAATTTTTTCATGATTTTTCAAGATGGCGGCCAAAAAGCATATTTGTCCCACCAGTACGGATGTATACTTTTAGTATGTTCATTAGGAGCCTGTTACCTATCATTTCCACCAGGTTTCGTTTCGGTTGCAATTTGTTCGACCCCAAGGTGTTTTTTGGCTCATTTCTACTGCACTATATCGTTTCTCTGATTATTCAAACACTCTGAAATTCAGTTCTGCTATCCAGATCTGTAAATTTACAAGACTATATTAAATTAGAACTATTTTTAATTTTCTTTGTAAAATATTTCTGTGAGCAGCATCTGGTAAGTTACATACCCCCCGTAAGAAATTTTAATAAATTACCTGCAAGAAGTGAGAAATTGAACTCAAAAGATGTTTCTAATTGAATTGCTGTAAGAATGTTATTGAAACAGACATTTACTAATGCTTCCAACACATTTTCGTCAACAGTAATCATCGGATTTTAAAACCAGCAATCTCTCATTTCTTAATCAAATTCAAAATTATAGCTTCGCAAACAAGTTTCTAATTAAATTCAACTTTGATTTTACATCCGTTTTTCTCATTGTATGGAATCAAAGAACTTAGTTATAATATTAAAAGCTGGTTAAGCGTTTTACCTAATGAAATATATTTAATGTGTGTATCACATATAAAAATCCCGAAAAAATATTTTTAATGTTCTTCTTAACAATACTTACTAGCCTAAATTTCTTTTAAATGTGTGATTTGAAAAAATTCCAAGTTTTAAGGAAGTTAATAATAAAAATAGAGATTTTACTGAAAAAAAAAAAAAAAAAACTCTTGAAAATGTGTGGAAAAAAAATATGAAGCTAAGTTTAAAGGGAAATAATATTTTTAAATAAGAGAAATAAAGATTAGAAGAAATTAAAGAATTGTTGTGATAAATAAACTGAGTTATTTCTTACCTTTGCTAAAATAATAATCACAAACGAACACGTTGGGGTACAAAGCATGAACATTGAACATACAAAGAAATTTGTAAATATAAATATTTTCTGTCTTCTTTTCTATGAAATTTCCTCAAAAACTTACACACCATAAATATCTTCATTTTGTAAGAAATACTTTTTTCTTTAATTTTGAAATTATAAATAAACAGCAAGTGCACTGCTTAGCTTTTATTAGGTGGTAAAAAAACAGGTTTAGCCTTTTGAAATTAATGATAAACTTTAAGAAAAAAATTATTTTTTTTCCAATGCTAAAATAGCTTAGGAAAATCCTTTCCTTGTTAAATCTACATAAGTCCTCATTATCATAACTCTATTTGATCTTAACGACATTTTTAAGTATAATTTTTTATTGCGTTGGGATTCTTAGAAAGTGAAATCCAATTGTAATGTTTAATTATATTTTCTAAAACACTTTTTATTAGCTTTGATGATAATTTATTTTTGCAAATATGAAGTTATGGATAGATTTTTAATAATTTGATTAAAACACCAACATTTAAAGAATCTGCAAAAACATGTGCTTCTTTTGGAAATCATTTCTCTCCCTCTCTTTCAATTCATTTACAGTCATTTTATTGTTTCCATTTTTAAAAGAGATTCTGTTCCTTCGTTGAGTTTCTGTAATTAGTTTGAAAAATTTGAGAGAAACGTTTTGCTTATTTGATCGATATATTTACGTCGAAATTCATTTTAACCCATTTATGCCCAAGTTTTTTAGCAATGTTTTTCAATTTTTATCTGCTTAAAACTATTACTTGGAATGGTTTACATACATTTTAGGCTTAAAATAGTTTGCCGTTGCCATATTTATTAAGTTATTTAACGTCCTGTTTATGAGACATTTTTCAGATATGTGAGCAAAATACGACCTTACTTGACTTTTCCTTTACAAAGTAACATTAGAGAAAGCATCTCTAATCAATTTTAAGCAACAAATTTTAAAATAGTTTAATTTTATGAAAAATAAGTTCGCAAAAGAAACTTACTTTGTGTGGTTACCCATGCTGGATCGCGGCTTGACTGATTTGTCTGAAAATTGCTGTCAATAAATAATCTCTGATGTCCAAATAGTGGCTCTAACTGGTTTTCTCAAGAAGAAGGCCTATTTGACTTGTGAAAAACAGCTTTAGTAAAATGATATACACATTACAGGTTTTTGTATGCAGTGACTAACAAGTGTCCCGTTTTTAGGCTACTGGGCATAAATGGGTTAACTTTAAGCCTCTCTAGCTTTTTAGATGCTTTTGATGGACTTGGTTCACTTGCATTCTGAGCCCTCCATATTACGTGTGAAGTTACACATCATCAACAGGAATGTGACATAAGCTGTCGGAGCCTACAGCTATTTCTCTTACTATGCAAACATCCTTAAATTCAGAACCAGCTCTGCAAAGATTCATACTAAATTTAAAGTCACGCAGCAAAAAGTCTTTGGTGAAATCTTTTTAAACCTTCTCTCGTTTCTCAGATATTTCAAATACTCTAAAATTCGGGTCTGCTATCCAGATCTGTAAATTTTCAAGACTATATTATAATAGAACTATTTTTAATTTTTTTCGTGCAATATTTTTGTGAGCAGCATTTTGTAAGTTACAGTACGCCCCCTCCCCGTAAGAAATTTAAATAAATTACCTGCAAGAAGTGAGAAATTGAAAGCGAAAGATGTTTCTAATTGAATTGCTGTATGAATGTTATTGAAACAGACATTTTTTCATGCTTCCAACACATTAGGTCGTCAACAGTAATCATCGGATTTTAAAACTAGCAATCTCTCATTTCCTAATCAAACTCAAAATTATAGCTTCGCAAACAAGTTTCTAATTAAACTCAACTTTGGTTTTACATCCACTTTTCTCATTGTATGGAATTAAAGAACTTAATTATAATGTTAAAAGCTGATTAAGCATTCTACCTAATGAAATATATTTAATGTGTGTATCACATATAAAAGTCCCGAAAAAGTAATTTTAACGTTCTTCTTAACAATACTTACTAGCCTAAATTTCTTTTAAATGTGTGAATTGAAAACATTTCCAAGTTTTAAGTAGGTCAATAATAAAAATAGAGATTTGACTGAAAAAAAAAAAAAAAACTCTTGAAAATGTGTGTAAAAAAATATGAAGCTAAGTTTAAAGGGAAATAAAATTTTTAAATAAGAGAAATAAAGATTAGAAGAAATTGAAAAAAAAATTGTTGTGATAAATAAACTGAGTTATTTCTTACCTTTGCTAAAATAATAATTACAAACGAACACGTTGGGGTACAAAGCATCTTTTCTATTTCTGTCTTCTTTTCTATGAAATTTCCTCAAAAACTTACACATCATAATTATCTTCATTTTGTTAGAAATACTTTTTCTTTAATGCTGAAATTATAAATAAACAGCAAATGCACTGCTTAGCTTTTGTTAGATGGTAAGAAAAAACAGGTTTAGCCTTTTGAAATTAATGATAAACTTTAAGAAAAAAAAAATATTTTTTTCCAATGCCAAAATAGCTTAGGAAAATTCTTTCCTTGTTAAATCTACATAAGCCCTCATTGTCATAACTCTATTTGATCTTAACGACATTTTTAAAAATAATTTCTCATTGCGTTGGGATTCTTAGAAAGTGAAATCCAATTATAATGTTTAATTATATTTTCTAAAACACTTTTTATTAGCTTTGATGATAATTAATTTTTGCAAATATGAAGTTATGGATAGATTTTCAATAATTTGATTAAAACACCAACATTTAAAGAATTTGCAAAAAATGTGCTTCTTTTGGAAATCATTTCTCTCCCTCTCTTTCAATTCATTTACAGTCATTTTATTGTTTCCATTTTTAAAAGAGATTCTGTTTTTTTTTTTTTTTTGAGTTTCTGTAATTAGTTTGAAAAATTTGAGCGAAACGTTTTGCTTATTTGGTCGATATTTTTACGTCGAAATTCATTTTAATAAGCAAACACTTTTTAACTGAAAAAAATAGTTTTGTGGTTACAAGTTTAACAACTTCACCGATAACCAAGGTTCTTTAACCTATTTTATTCACCAGCGTTTTAGTTATTAATTTGCTTATATTGCTTTTCTCTGGTTATAAATAACATTTAAAATAGAGATAAAGTTTACATACCCAGGTAGCACAATAACCTTTAAACAGGCTCATCATTTAGGGGGGCAGGGGGGTCAATTGCCCCCATCCCCTGGCTTTGAGAAATCAATGCATTTACATATAAGTGGGAGTGGTTTTTAGTGTTTTCCGATGAAATTGCATTGCGTTTGGACCCTTTGCCCCCCCCCCCCGGAAAAACTTGAAATGACTTCCCTGCCTTTACACGTTTCATAAACATTTTTTAGCGGTTGTCACAACGTTAATAACCATTTTACAACCTTTGAAAAACGAAGTGTGCTACTTGGTTATGTATTTTGCTTCAAATCATGCACATTCAATTAAAGTCAATTTAGTCTAGTGTTTGACAAATTATAAGACAACATATTCTATTACTTTAGGGAGTTAATTTTTTTAGTAAGTGTATTCCTTGTTGGCCGTCATGCTAAGTTTCTTATTTGGAATGATAATAAAAAAAAAAAAAAAAAAAAAAAAAAAAAAACACGAGAGGATGAAATATAATGAAAAAACAGAATGAGTGTTTTTAATTCATCATCCTAACATAGATTTTTTAGACATTTTCCTCCCCGGAATTTCTTTCGCTTGAGGTGGTGTTTTATTTAATTTAACGCCCTCCCCCAGCGCACAGGAAAATTGGGTTTATTCAAATGAAAACAATTTATACCATATACAAAATCGTGATTGAGTATCTTTAGCAATATAAAGAAAACTAAATAAATAAATTAAAAAAAAACCACTCTGGTTTCCGTTACACCATTTTCAAGCTACTGATGTATGTATATAATTTGAGAGAAATGAAAATTTGCTCAATAACTTTGAACGATATAAATATGCATAAAACAACTTCTATAAAAGAAACCCTCCCCAATTTAGATTATTTGATACAATGCGTTTCAAATATATTACAACTAAACGCACATCAATTAGGCACACTCTATGCATAATCCTTTCACCAAAAGTGCATTCATTAAAATGTCAGAGATTGCAGCACTTTGGTAAGCGTACCTACATGCATTTTCAGCTTTGAAATCGGCTAAGTTATTCTTACATTTCATTCAAAGTACATTATGAAATTTGATTTCATATGCAATATACTTTAAACTCTTCTATTCATTGATTTATAATTAACCACAGCTATTACTTTACCAAGATGCATCTTCAAACGTTGTTATCTCGAAAGTTTCTGAATTACATTTCAGTTGGTTAGAAGCAATTTATTTTGAACTGAATTCACTAAATTTAAGATTGAAAATACAAGGGAGTGACAACTGGCAAGTTTTGAATTTGTATGCTGTGTCTTCTTGCAATATCTGTAGAATTTTCTCAGCTCAAAATTGACTAATTAGTTTAAAAGCATTTAAAGTCTTTTTTGCTAATAGGTATTGGTAAACAGAAAATAATAAGCTTAACGAGTGTATTAAAAATTCTCATAGGAATTTATTTCGGAAATTGCTATTTAAGAGAAAAAAGTGTTTTTAGCGTTAAGTGAACTTTTAATATGGAAAAACTTTTAGAGTATGGAAAATTGCGTCTTGTGATTATTTCTGAATTAGTTTAAAACTTTAGTGCTTGAAATATAGAGAATAATGATTAAAAGAATTTGTGCGTTCAATATTTTAGTTTAAAAACTAAGTACTTACTTAGCTGTTGCTTGAGGGTGATACAGTTAATAATGTTTATTCTTCATCATAAACCTAGAAAAAAAAAACATTAGTGATAACGCGAAACAATATATTATTATTTTCACGTAATTTTGGAAATAGGAAAAAAAAACTGGTTAAGGCATTTCAACCGTTTTTGCATTTCTACGTCAAAACCGAGATCAACACTGCAGAAAAAAGCTTAAACGCAAATTCCACTGCGATCTGCCATTTTGAGAAGTATAATTTTTTTTAGAAAAAATACCCTTTAGGTAATTTAGATCCTAATTTGTGAACGCAATTTTAACCTTTTTCGAATATGGACAAACGGTTTTATTAATTCATACAGTTTAAATTGCGCCAAAAAAGAACTATACTTCCCATGCGAAACTACTACCACTATTAACTTTTTTCTACACCTGCCTCTCTAAAGATCTTAAAATTAATAAATTTAAACAAAATTTGAAACTTCAATAATTAAGAAAAACTTCCAAAGGTGTTTGCTTTATTCTAATAAAGTTCACCGTGTGTAGTTGCATGCTTTGCACTATATATGGCACAATGAAAGAAGGCTTTTAAAAGCTATGGAACGTAAAGTCATTAACATAAAATAAATATGCGAAAAATAAAAAAACAGGAAAATCGCCACTTTATACTATTTTTCATTTTAAAGTCGATGTTTACCAATATTGAACAAAAGAATAAAACTGAGTTGCTTTAACCTTATTCAAAAAACTGATTCACATACACACCTTTGATTGTATTGAAAATGAAATAAATGCATTTTTTTAAACACTAAACTGGTCTCGGTAGTCATTTTTTGCAAATTAACGTTCTTATCATACACATTGGCAGTTGTCATATAGGCAGTTGTCATAGCTTAGGAAAATCTAACTAAACTTCAAGTAATATTTTTATCATCACAAAAATTCAGTGTATATTTATGCTTATAACACAAAATAAGCTAAATTTTGGCAATTTTTATTTTTATTTTATTTTTTCCTGTTCTGACGAAATTTAAATGTAGCATGGTTAATTTCTTTGCTTGTATAAATATATATATCCAGTCTCGCTAGTATCTTCAACTTTTGTGGCACCTTGTTTTTCAAAAAACAATTGTAGTTTCTGATAAATCCAATTACTCTAGTTACTATTTTATATCATTTTTTACACCGTACACATTTACAATCATTTGTACACTACTCGAAATCTATTTATTTAGAGCTACAATAAAGCAGGCAGTTATCTTATTCTTAACACGGCTAGAAGTTTCTATGAAATCTCCACGAGATATAAAACTAATTCAGTGTACCTATAAATTAAATTTATTCTTCAGCATTCCCATGCATTTTTGCTGTGTCTACAATAGTGAAGATACAATAAATATTATCATGCGGAATAAACATGTTTTTATAAAAGTACTAGCTTAATACCCGGCGTTGCCCGGGTGCTTATTAATACAACATAGCATTCAAGGAAAATAAGTTTGAAAGAGTTCTATTCATATGGGTATAAAATAATTTGCATCAATCAGTCTCTTAGGTACAAACTTTGAAAAAAACTAAAATATTACAGAAAGTTAAACGTTTACAGAAAAATAGTCTTATCAAAAGGTGAAAATTAAAGAGAAATGTTGTCTGTGCTTTGCCGCGTCCACTGGCATGAAATATATGCACATGGAAGTGAAAAAATTGCATCAAATTCACCCGCCAAATTCAAAATATTAACTTTTCTCTATTAACTGTTCCCACCTACAAAGTAAAAATTATTACAACTCAGAAATAAATCTGTTTCCTCGTTCTGAAGGCTTATCTCCATTACAGACGCAACTGTCGTCGCATTGCAAATTTGAAATTCAAATCCGTGGCTCTTTTTATAAAGTCCACATGAATTATGATTGTTTTTTACTTATTTCAATGCTAAAAGGAAATAGGTGAGCCTTAAATTGAAAATTCATTACTTTAATCGTAATCATTGTTGGAAAATACTAACATTTAAAAATCTTAAATTTCATCAATTTGAATGCTAAAAGGCCTATCTCGATTACAATATAAATAGGCTAGATTCCAATAAAAGGGTCATTTTTTGACAAAAAATTTAAACTTGAGCTTTTTAGATTTTTTAAAACTTCAAGACCCCGCCTATGAGAATTCTAGGGCATCAAGGAACCTCTGTGTCAAGTTTGATGAAAATCTGACGCAAACTGTGGATTTGTATAGAGAACAAGTATATATATATATATACACTCATTTTTATAGATATAGATTTTACAACAAAATCACGTTTTCTTCCAAAATCTGCACGTACGTTTTAACAATGGCTATTATTCTGTTCCGTACAAACAAAGAAAATGTAAAACAAATTGAAAAATATAAACTTGACTTAAGAATTTCTTCTTCCTTTTTTTAAAATTCTTATTAAAGTAAAAATGCGTTTTTTTTTTTTTTTTTTTGATAAAAATGACTACGCTGCTTCACTGAAAACTATTGCGTGTTTATTTTTTCTGGCAAACTTCTTCTCATAAACACCTTCAATGCATAAGTCTGAGTTTTTTTGACTATAGTAGCCCCAAACACTGCTAACAACAAGCTATCAATTAGAACTATTTAAACGCTGTCTAATTAGTTATAATTAGGTTTAAATTCAGTGCATTTCTTAACTGAATTATACTTACTGAAAGCCAAAAGGTTAGAGCATATATATTTATCTAAGCCTTTTCATGTCTTCATGAGATGCTTATAAAACTTTTCACAGTTCAATTTATCTTAGAAGTCCCTATTTGGTAAAGCTTAAGCGCAGGCCTTAGCTGAGTTACTATCTACTTATATTAAAAACTGAGTATCTTTTTAACTATCTTTCTTTCTATCTTTCTATGTCACGCTTCTTTCTCCTGAACGCCAATGAACTGAAAGTCGAACCAGGTACCGATAGATAGGTAATTTTTCAGGCTTCATTATTTTCAATCTATATAATTATACGATTTTAATTAACGAAGATATCAATTAATAAGTCGTCAAATTTGAAGCGATTAAGCCTAATAAATGATTAAATATGAAATTCTTTGTTGCAAAACCTGGTTGCTATGAAACAGTAATAACAATGATAATGAGAATTTTCAATGAAGGCTTAACTTAATCAAACATGAAACTCATTAGCGGGTCGCGTAAGTAATATTTTTATCGCTAGCTACTTGTAATATTTTGAAACATTCATTTGTTGAAAAGCCATCTACTTATATTGAAAACTGAGTATCTATGGCAGGAATTTAAGTGAAACACCATTGCAATCGCTTCGAGGCGATCGCGAATTGCAATCGCTACTGGAAGTCGAATTTCATTAGAATCGCATCTCGTTCCGATTGCAACGTATCTAAATTTGGGAATTTGCGATTGCATTGGTGAGTTGCTATCGTACTTGTTTCACGTGAATTCCTGCCTTGGTCTGCTTCTTTCCTTTGAGCGAGCAGAACTTGCTGTAACTTTCCTCACCATTTTGAAGGCTCGAAGCATCTCAATAATTCGAATGATTCTTTTGATGCAGGAAAAAAGTGAAAGCGTGAAGCGCCTGTTAGCGATCCGCCTTGGCGGCGAGTATTTTTTTGAAACATTTTTTACTACTTTAAAGGCGCTAAGCGCCCGTGCAACGCCGGGTCACGCAGCTAACAGCTTGGGCATTAGTGGGCCACGTACGTAGTATGTCTTAAAATCTTATGAAAATTGAATTATATCAAATAATATCACATCAGAATGAGGTAAAAGTTGGATGGCGGGGGGACATTATGCATCAACATGCCACAGGAAGCTAATCTAGCTGCCGTGGCAGATAGTCTACTTATATTAAAAACTGAGTATTTTTCTTTTTAACTATCTTTCTATCTTTCTTTCTATGTCACGCTTATTTCTCCTGAACGCCAATGAACTGAAAGCCGAACCAGGTACCGATAGATAGGTAATTTTTCAAGCTTCATTTGTTTCAATTTATATAATTATACGATTTTAATTAGCGAAGATATCAATTAATAAGTAGTCAAATTTAAAGCGATTAAGCCTAATAAATGATTAAATATGAAATCCATTGTTGCATTGCAAAACGTGGTTGCTATGAAACAGTAATAACAATGATAATGAGAATTTTGAAGAAAGTCTTAACTAAATCAAACACGAAACTCATAAGCGGGCCATCTATGTAGTATTTTTATCGCTAGCTACTTGTAATATTTTGAAACATTCATTTGTTGAAAAGCCATCTACTTATATTAAAAACTGAGTATACAGGGTGTTTCAGAATTCGACGGCAAAAATTTAAGGGGAGATACTACACACCAAGACAAATAATATGACATAAAAAAGTGGGGGTCCAAAATGATTTCCGACGGAGATAGGGGCGGTTAAAGTTTAGGGTCAAAAATTTCAAAAATTTATAAAACGCGAAAAAATCGATCGATTCTTCTGCCGTTTTCACTAAAAATGTTCTTAATAAATGTTCTTTCTCGAAAAAAATTGATGAAGATTAATTTCAAAAATTGTCGACAGAGGGCGCTTTAGACTTTGGAGCTAAAAACAACTACTTTTTACTGGTTTCTTTTGTATTTTCGTAACAGATTCCGAAAGTTTAAACTCAAACTTAAATTTTGAGCCCAAAATATCAACTTCTTTTGGGTATTAAGTAGCGAAAAACTCGGAACTTCTGGTTTGAAACTTGCCGTTTCGTGTAAAAAAAAATAATAAAATTATCTGGCGACACTAATAATGCGAAAATAAAATCAGATGCACACTTTCAAAACTTAAAAAAATAAAAAAAAATTCAAAATATTTTTCTAAAAAAAAAATGTTTTTTTTTTTTTACACGAAACGGCAAGTTTTAAACCAGAAAAACACGATTTTTTACGTTTAGTCCGAGTATTTCGCTACTTAATACCCGAAAGAAGTTGATATTTTGGGCTCAAAATTTAAGTTTGAGTTTAAACTTTCGGAATCTGTTGCGAAAATACAAAAGAAACCGGTAAAAAGTAGTTGTATTTAGCTCCAAAGTCTAAAGCGCCCTCTGTCGACAATTTTTAAAATTAATCTTCATCAATTTTTTTCAAGAAAGAACATCTATTAAGAATATTTTTAGTGAAAACGGCGAAAGAATCGATTGA
Organism: Uloborus plumipes; assembly: GCA_038373865.1. Taxonomy (NCBI): domain Eukaryota; kingdom Metazoa; phylum Arthropoda; class Arachnida; order Araneae; family Uloboridae; genus Uloborus; species Uloborus plumipes. Next base: position 387,749 of record JAXGGA010000033.1, read on the forward strand.
TTTTTCCGTGTTTTATAAATTTTTGAAATTTTTGACCCTAAACTTTAACCGCCCCTATCTCCGTCGGAAATCATTTTGGACCCCCACTTTTTTATGTCATATTATTTGTCCTGGTGTGTAGTATCTCCCCTTAAATTTTTGCCGTCGAATTCTGAAACACCCTGTATATGTTTGCTTCTTTCTCTTGAGCGAGCAGATTTTGCTGTAACTTTCCTCAGCATTTTGCATGCGAGAAGCATCTCATTAATTTGAATGATTTTTTTTTTTTGATGCAGAAAAAAAGTGAAGGCGTGAAGCTCCTGTTAGCGAGCCACCTTGGCGGGGAGTAGTTTCTTGAAATTTTCCTCACTACTTTCAAGGCACGAAGTGCCCGTGCAACTCCGGGTCACGTACGTGGTACGTCTTGAAATCTAATGAACGTTAAATTATACCAAATAATATAACATCAGAATGAGGTAAAAGTTAGAGAGGGGGCAACATGCCGCAGGAAGCTAATCTAGCTGCCCTGGCAACTAGTTATACGATGAAATGCTGAATGGTGTTATTTCTCTAAATCAATACCTGTTTGCATGATTTGTTGCAATATTTGTTATTAGTTACAGGAAAAATGGATTTTCAAGAGCTGTTAATTGCCTATTTAAGAATTCATTCCTAAAGTACATGGAAAGTTATTGCATACAATGTGAAAAAAAAAAGGTCAGAAAGCATTCAGTGATCAGAGAAACATTTTTCGAAACTTACTAATTCTGCAATTAATATGACAAATTGTATAAACTATTATATTTTCTAAAGCGCACCTGGTCTTATATTTCACTTGTTTTTTTTTTTTTACTTAAACCTTCCCTAAAGAGGCTAGTGAAAATAAAAATAAAATAATACTACGTAGAAGAAATGTTCATTTATTTGAATAAAACGGAAACATTAAAAAAAATGTATATATATATATATATATATATATATATATATATATATATATATATATATATATATATATATATATATATATATATATATATATTTAAACATTGAGTCAAATTCGGAGAAATTTTACAGTTCAATGAATGGTTATTAAAAAATGTATCATTCTCTTGCTTTGAAGAATCTATTGGTGAAATACAACTTAGTTGAAAAAAATAAAAGAAGCAAGAGCATTCCCTTTTATTTTGTGTGAGTGGGATTTCCGTCTTGGGAGCAACATAACGCAACAAAAATTATCCTTGTGCTTGAAAGCATTGTTTCAGGCTAAAAAAGTGTCAGTCAGAAGTGTCAATTAAAGACTGAAAAAGCAAGACAAGCGTATTTGTTTTTGGTTTTTATTACATCTTAGACTGCCGATTAAACTTTTTGTCAACACAAAAGAAAATAAGACGCTTACATTAATTAAAAGGGATTCTAGAGTCACTAAAGCGTTTCACTCGTTTTCTTAAGTTCGAAAGGGGGAAACATATATTTATGCTTTATTTCTTATGCATTAATTTTCCCCCCAATCTTGAGAGATAACTTAATATTTTTTTACAAACCGTTTTATTTTCTGTAATTTATGTGTAATTGTCCTTCGTTTAAAACAACAAAAATGCTTTTACTAAAAAATGTTAAAATTATCAACATTAAAAATGATTCAAAAACTTTCGAATCAAGCAGATTTTAATAAAAAGCAACAGAAAGAAAACTGTATTTTAGGGACAAAAAATAAATTTAACGATAAGAAATATCCATACGTTTTGTCGAACTTAGTAATTTGTGGCAGTCTTAGGTGGTGCTACCTTAGAGCATAACTTTAAAGAAATACTATGTTAAAGCTCCCGTATAAGTTTTATTGTACCCACGTTTTACTCAAATTTCGTTTTTTGATTTCGCATTTATTCACTTCTCTCAGCGCCACATTCCGTGCTTGATATCTGTTAAACAATTCGAAAGTTAACTACTTCTTTATTGCTCTAAAAAATAGTTACACTTAAGTAATGTTTTATCAATGTGGAAATGTCTATTAGTTTGTATTAGATTCCTTAGTTTTGAGAATGCCAGCAGAGTAGTGCAGTGCTTAATACGCCGGCCTCTCACGCCCAATGGCACGGGATCAAACCCGACTCCTTCATGATGTAGAAAATCGACAGCGTCTTATGGTTATGCGGCATGAAAAGATCCCCCAAGTACTCGTTTGGCTTATTGGCTCTTGGCAAAATTAAAGTCCTAGTGCAGTTTCGCATCGAATAGAGACCAAGTGCCTCCATCTACTGGTGAAGCTAGGCGTCGAAATTCTCGTGGCAATGGCATTCCGCCGATAGTGGTGCCACACGAAAGAGTCGATGCAGGTCTTGGGGATGCACAAGGTCTGCAAATGGCAAGAAGCTAAACGCAGACAAACAAACAAACAGTTTTGAGAGTAAACGAATAATTTTAAGACTTTACTTAGTTGCTTTTAATACGAAGACGTTTTGTGTAATCAATACCATCGCAACAAGTATTAATATCACGCAAAATGTTGCAATAATTCTAAACAGAGTCAGTTAAGGAAGAGCTCCTTGAGAGAGCAGGTTGACATATCCATACGTTTGTAAAATGTTTACATGACACACCCGACATATAAACATTTAAAAAACATTTTAGTAACTCGCTGCTACATCGTAAAAAATCTGATGAGAAATTAAATAAGAGTCCACTTTGAGTGAATCTAACAATCTGTACTCAGACATATCTACAAACTCTATATAAAGGTCAACTTTTACACTGCAAAAATAAAATGGTGTGTTTATAGTATAATACTGGCAGCAGAGGTTTCAGTTTAAAACTGTAAAATGCACAGTAATAAATTGTAAAATTAGCAATTTTACAGTTTATTACTGTAAAATTAGCATTTTTTACTGATTATTACTAAAAAATTAGCTTCATTATACTGTAAAAACACGATTATTTTTTACAGTGAAGAACCATAAACACAAGGGTTAGAAAATAATGCTAATTCAGGAAAACATAAAGAAATAAAAATTATATGAAAATACTTAATCTGCCAAAAGAGAATGAAAAAAATGAAAGAGACCTAAAAACTTCAGAGTGTTATTTTTGCATAAATTAAAAAAACACATTTTAAAGTATATTTTATCCCTAATATATTTTTTTTAAAAAAGAGATTCTTTTACAATATTCATCCTTTTATCTTTTGTAATCCGATAGTAAAACTCTGAAAAACATGCTTAATAGTTATGTGCCGTAGCAAAAAAAGATATAAATAAATAAACAAAAAGTGCTGTGCAACGCTGAAGCCAATAGTACTTTTCTTACAGAAAAATTCGTGATCAATAAAATATTGATAAATATTTCTTAAATCTCGTTTGAAACTTTCCTTTTAATGATTAGATCTTTTAAGATAATTTTGAGTTTGAGTACTTTGTGTTTTTCCAATAAAAGGAGAATAAGATTTGAAATGGTTAACCATTTATTAAGACTGTTAAAACCTGATCACTGTGGGAATTGACTACTGAAATCGAAAAGATATTTTCCCGGCTTGTGTTTACTTTTCAAAAGACTCTCAATCCAATAATAATGAAATTGAAAAATTCTTTGAACAAGTTGTGAAATCGCTTGAAGATATTTTTCAAGTACCATGAGAGTCGTATATCTTTTAAAAAATGTTTTGTTTTCTTTAAAAAAAATCAGCATGGCTGTTAAAGATCCTGTTTGCTCAAACCTACGGGCGATTATGTTTCTGCACTTAATTTTATTTCTAACCCAAAAGAGCGACAATTTGTAAGAAAAAAAAACTAAGAGAAGCTAACAGTTTCGGTAAATCTTTAATTGTTAAAAATGTTTTATAATAATAAGAGAAAAAATTTCGGTTTATATGTTTAGAAAAACTTGACTGGGGAGGGGGGAGCTGAGTACAGTGAACGTTTTATAAAAGAGAGTCATACAAACAGCCAATAAATAAAAGTAGAAACTTTCTAATAATACCAAAAAAAAAAACATCCGCTCTCCTTATTAATTTACTTCAGTAAATACTTACTTGTGGAAAATGCTTCATTAAAAAGGGAACTGTATTGGTTTATGTTCAGCAAAACTTAACTAGAAATAGGAGTAAAGGATTCTAAAATACCCTTTTAGAAGGTCTTTGTAAAAGAAAGCAAAGAACCAATAAATAAAAGTAGAAACTTTCTAAATGATGGCAAAAATATACTCTACATCATTCAGTTGCTTCTGTAAATACATACATGTGAAAAATGTTTATAAAAATAAGATAAACAAAATCAGTTTATGTTTAGAAAAATTAAACTGGAGAGATAAAGATGTGCATGCTTTTAGAAACTTTTTATAAAAGAAAGTCATGCAAAAAACCAATAAATAAAAGTAGAAATGTTCTAAATGATGCCAAAAAAAATCTATTTTATATCATTTCGTTGCTTCAGTAAATACATAATTGTGAAAAATGTTTTATAAAAATAAGAGAAACAAAATCAGTTTATGTTTAAAAAAAATAAGCTGGACAGATGAGTAAAGTTTCTCACGCTTTTAGAAACTTTTTGTAAAAGGAAGTTACGCAAAGAACCAATAAATAAAAGTAGAAACTTTCAGATTAATGTCAAAGAAATCCAATCTCCAGCATTTCTTCTCTTTTTCTCATCTGCTAAACAATCTCTCCTCTTTTTTCGGAAACATGATTTTTATACTCCAGTGTAGGTCATAAAAATACGGTGTAAATTTATTGTAATCTTGTTCCCCAGCTTTATAGTATCAGGGTAGATTCTTTGTACATAAAAGCGTCCATGCTTTGAAGAATTTTTATGGTATTCAAAGCCTTGATACGATAAAAGATAAATTATTTATCACTTCCTCTTTCCCTTAGCCACCCATGACACGTAACTTGTTGATTTCCTCTTCGTACGCTATCAATCGAAGAGGGAAGCAGTATGTAGCTGATTTAGTGCTAAGAGAAACATTTTTGTACTTTACTTAACCGATCCGAAACTAGAGTATATAGTATTAGTTAATAAAAAGGTATGATATAAAATAAAATGAAGATTATTTCCCAGATTAACCCATTTATGCCCAAGGTTTTTTTAACATTTTTTTTTCAATTTTTATCTGCTTAAAACTCGTACTTGGAATGGTTTACGTACATTTTAGGCTTAAAATAGTTAGCCGTTGCCATATTCATTAAGTTATTTATCGTCCTGATTATGGGATATTTTGCAGATATGTGAGCAAAATACGACCTTACTTGACTTTACTTTTGCTAAGTAACATTCCAGAAGGCATCTGAGATCAATTTTAAGCAAATCATTTTAAAATAGTTTAATTTTATGAAAAATAAGTCCCCCCAAAAAACTTACTTTCTGTGGCTACCCATGCTGGATCGTTGCTTGACGGATTTGCCTGAAAATAGCTGTCAATAAATAAACGCTGATGTCCAATTAGTGGTTCTATCAGGTTCTCTCAAGAAGAAGAACTATTCAACCTGTGAAAAACAGCTTTAGTAAAATGATGTACCCATTACAGGTTTTTGTATGCAGTAACTAACAAGCGTCCCGTTTTTAGGCTACTGGGCATAAATGCGTTAAATATTTTATTACAAAAATCTCTTTTGTCCAGTGACTTTTTCCAAAGTTGAAAAACGAATAGAGATATGAAAATGTCTAAATTCATATTTTTTGTCTTTGAAAATTTCTTCATTTAAATAGAAACTAATTAATCTATAAGTATGATTTCATTATTGCTTACTAATTACATGACTTTCTGGAGATAAAATGAGTTAAATTTTGCAACATACTAAGATTCATTTTCTTTCCAGGTATATGCTTTGAAAAAACGGCATAAGTCCTCGTTATTGTTACTATATAATCAAGTACCCAATTATGACCCTTGTTTTACGAATTGAAATATGAATTCCTATTGTTAGGAATATTTTTACTGTCTTTTGCAATATCAAAGCGATAAAAATGCTTGAAGAATAAATAAAGAGAAACAAATTGATTGTAATTTTTCAATTAAAAATTATATCTTGTTGAGAAATAATCTTGTGAATATTTCGTCTAAAAATGTAACTGAAAACAGTTCACCATTCAAGCAGCTTTAGCCTCTATACAAATGAACCTAGTTATTTCATTTGAAAAATTAAATTTTATTACTCGTCAGAATTTACGTAATACTACTTTTTTTTGACTCCATGCAATAGAGTTTTTTTCTTTTATTGTTTTGAAAGTTAGTGAGAACTAAAATTGAATGTTAAAGTAATACTTAGAAATATGTAGTTCTTTTATCCTTTCTTTATAAGTTGGAGCTTGACGTTTTTTACTATAAACATTTAAATTCATTTTTTACGTCTTTTGATTCGTTTACAGTAAAACATAAGAACTAAACTTTAATCCATTGAGCCATGAGTGAAAATATTTTGTACTGATTCCATTCTTTTTCGTTTTATAATATCAGCATACAGTCAATTTTAACTTTTCGAAAGAGGTTATTATTCGTTATAGTGCGTTTTAGTACTGTAACGTACTGTTTTAAACCGAGCACTTCACAAAAAATCAGATACATAACTGAGTCTCAGATACATTATTTGCATACTCCATTAGTTTATTTGACAAACAAACACTTATGTACCAGAGTAAAAAATTAAATAAATAAACTTCAGTTAAACACTCAATAAAATACATCCTGTTACTCTGACAAAGCAAATCTGGATAAAAATAAACATTTAGGTATTTGAGAAATGACCCTCTTATAGAAAGCTACTTTAAAGTTTCCTCTTTAAAGATAAGAAAATCTTTTTCAAGGAAAAAAGGCTTAACCATTTCGAGAATATTATTGGCTGCTCCATTGAGTAGAAGATTTTCAAAATTTTATTTATTCTGGGGCTTAGCCAGAAAAAATGATGAGGTAGAAATGTTTTAAAGAGGTTATGTTGTGTTTGGATTGTAATGATTTTCTACTGGAATGTTTCTAAAAGTTAATTGTGGGAGTTTCTGCAGTAAGCGCATTTAAAATCATTTTTTAGTATTGCTTTCTTTCAGATTTTCCTTGCACCTGGGAATAATATAAAATTTTGCCTTTTTTTCTTGACATTCGAAATAAAATTTTAGTTAACGTTTTTGCTTTATTTTTCCTTGTATCTTGATAGTGATGTCAATGTCCTAAATGTTAATTATTAAGATAAAGACTAAAACGTTAAAATAATTTATTAAAAATAACGCCTGAGTTATAATTCACTTTTCATTGGCTTCATGTATAAAAAAATGCACACATTATTTTTTCTTCCTCCCTCAATTCTAAATTTATAAGCACAATTCTCGAAACTTATGTAGACTTTTTTCCTGAAATATTCTAGCTGGTGCAATGCTAACAAAATGTTATATACTTCTCTAAATGGTTAGCAATCATAAACGTAAATGTTAATGTTAAATCATATTTTAATGTCGTAAAGTTGCTTGTTAAGATCTACAAAAAATAAATAATTTCCTTATTAAGTTATAAGGTACCCAAGTTGTCAGCATACTGCATATTTCCCCAATTATTTTCAGTTTCGAAATAAACATTCAATCATTAATTGGTAATTTGAACTGATTTAGGCTCTTTTTTTCCTTTCAGATATTCATTTTTAATCGCAAAACCAACTGTTATTTAGTCATGATTAATATAAAAACAAGAATATTTTCATGAAATTTTATCTTCTAAAGGAGAAGCAATATTTAAAAAAACGCCTTGGATATTTTTCAAGAATCTTCAGGTCTATAAAACTTTGTACCTTCCCACGTTAAGAACTAACTTGCTTTGTGAAGTTCCTTAATAACGAGTTGTTTTGCATGTGCGTTATTGTCGCGTTTAATTGATTTAATTACCAAGAAATGTGGCATAATTCAGAATAAACTACGTGACTCAAGGCTCAAAATGTTAGATTAACATTTCACGAAGTTATTTTCTTAAACTTCAAATAATTTATTAAGTTTCAATAAAACTCTTTTAATTATTACAGAACATCAAGTCGAGCAAGAATGAATTACTTCGTCTCATATGGTATATGTCCATCTATACTGTATCGATCTTTCATTATAATTAGTTACAACATCAAAACTTCCTGGACAATTGGAGATACAAGAGAAAATAATAGTTCCATATATATTTGAGCATTTCGAATGACAGCTAAAAACGACTTTTTCTTTAGAAACAAGAACTAATGTTCGAAGTAACTCAATTGATTGAAAAAGAACGGAAGCAAAATAACAGTGCTTCCTCTCCAAAATAAATCATATCATCGTTTAGAGGCGTTACGTTCATAATTTACCAAGTTATTCTTTAAAATATATATATTCTGGTAAATTAACATCAAAAGACTCGTATTATTACAGGACTTCAAATCTAGAACGAATTAATTACCAGTTATTCTGATATACTGATATCTATATCCCTTTATTTATCCATACTGTCTCGGCATTTTATAATGAAAATATTTAAAACTTCCAAACTTCTTGGACAGTTGTTGATAAAAACATTAGTTCTACTTATATTAAAGCATTTCCTAAAAGCACCCAAAATAATTTCTATTAGAACTATAAAACATGTTTGGAAACACTGAGTTATAAAAAAACAATAGTGAAAAAATACCCTCCTTTCCTAAGTAAATCGTTTGATCGTTTCTAAATGTTATGTTAGAATGAACTTTACGACGCTATTTAAAAAATATATATAAATATTCTAGTAATGTTCCGACAAAATATGTGAATTGTTACAGGACATCAAATCCACAAATAAATAATTACCAGCCAGTCTGATGTACAGTCATAAAAAAAAATACACTCGCTCGTATTCGAAGATTATTAATACTAGAGACACTTGTAATATGTTATTTTTTCAGGAATAATGTGCTCTACAAGTTTCTATTGGTAAAGTGTTGTTAAAGGGTCGTCCATTGCTTCACAGTTGAATTGAGAAAAAACCGTCCCGTAATGTTAACAATATTTTTGGTACTTGGGCATATAATACCTAAACCACGATGGGTACGGCAAAGTTTGTTTTTTTATATCAAAGTATGAACCAACCCAACAATAAAAACATCTTCCTCTCAGACGACTTCCTCTCAGATAAAATGTTCAATTTTTTATGAATTACTAGCCGTACCCGCACGGCTTTGCCCGTGGTATAAAATTAAAAGTTCAGTTGTAAAATAATTGATATAGCAGAAAAAATGCTCTATTTTAGCTGTAATTCAACTATAATTCCTTCAAAGTATAGTATACAAATCTGGTATGGACCCCACGCGACTTATTTTTACGTGTAAATTTCTTAGTAGATGCCTTAAGTGCTAAAATAGTGCTTGGAGTGAGCAAGATAACAGCTCAAACATTTATATCCCTAGTTTGCCACGAAACAATGCAAAAAAAAAAAAAAAAATGTTTTACAATGATTAATCCCCTAAATATCGCCGATGTTAACATCATTCCGTGGATTTTTCGCCGAATATCGCCAATAGCGCCAAATTGAGTCCAAGTAAAAAAGAAAACATTTTTTCGCCAATTTGGCGATATGTCGCCAAATTGGCGGCAAATACTTGGCGACCATAAGCTTGGCGATATATCGACAAGTGGTCGTGCCAGTTCATATCACTTTTGTCTGCATTGAAATGAACACTGATTTACTCCATAACAGGGGTAAAACACCCCCTTGGAACATTCGAATGCAACCCCAAGGGGAGATGCACAAAAATAAGCCAAAAGAGAAAATAATAACAATTTTGTTGCTCGCAGAAACCAACAGAAATCTTACCAAAATTTAAAAAGAAGAAGAAAGTTTTCTTTCCTAGCTTAAAAAACAAAACAGTACATTTTCCGAAATGAAACACTTTAAAAAGAACGATGCAATATCGCAATTGATACGATATTTGGTTAATCTGTGCTTTAGGTACCCTTTTCTCGCTAAATGGGCGATAGGCAAGCCAAGCGTGGTAACCCTGGCTATTTTGCGTAGTTTCTCTCGGAGCTTTCAATTCCGCGAGACACGCAAAAACGCGCCAAGTAAGGTCCCAAAGCATTTTCACCGGGAAAAAGACGGGGTTGCCAGAGAATTGAAACAAAAAAAAAAAAAAAAAAACTACGCCTTCTCTAAAAAAAAATATTACAAAATACTACTGTTTCCAAACGTTGCCAAAATCAATGTTGCTGAATTGCGAAATCTATGAAAATGAAAAAAAAAAAATCCACAAAACTTTTAATTAAGTGATTAGTATATTGGAAACAGAGTTGCCGGAAAATACTACGCTCCTTATTTGGGCCGAAAAAATACTACCGCAGTATCAAAAATACTACGTCTGGCAACGCTGGAAAAAGAACGAAACAAAAATAAGTATGAACACGTAACCATGGAAACAACATGAAAAGTTGATATCCGTTGATAAAATAATTCATTTTTTCTCTGTTTTCAAACATTTTTTTTTCTCGAGCCCAACCATTTTAGAATCGTTTGGCTTGCTTTACTGAAGGTAAGCCTTGAATTCCGGGATTCTAAAAACAATTGTTACAGCTCTCCTGATGATCGTAGAAACTTCAAAAAAACTTCATTTTGTGCAGAAAATTTCAAGCTTTCGAATGACATAAGACATGAAAATGTGTATGAAATATTTCTCTCCTATTTTATCGAATTTCCACTAAGAATTCGAATAGAAAAAGAACGAAATGGAATTTTCGAAAATTCGCTTCGAGGTGCAAAACTACATGCAACAAACTAATTTTGTGCCAAGTGGCATGAAAATCGACCGAACGGTTTTGGCGCTACGCGCGTAAAAGACAGACAGACAGAAAGAAGGAAAGAAAGAAAGAAAGACAAACCTTCAGCTTTATTATTAGTAGAGATGAAATTATTTTTTTTAAAAATGATGATCTGAAACCATGCAATATTTTAATGGAGAAACAATCTTCAAGGGGTTTCAAAGGAGAATCCAAAATTAAACCTCAAAATATTTAGTAGTTTTTAAGATATGCTAAAAGAACCATTTTTAGGGATCATATACAACTGTGCAAATTGAAACAATAGCATGGAATTTCTATGTAAAGAAAGAGGAATATGCTTCTCTACCAGTTGCAGAACATGCTCAGCGTTTTTATATAGCATTTAGTTTTCAACAGTAATAATATGTTAAAAGCGAAACGGTTAATAAAACTGCTGGGTATGTTTTAAAACTGGGAGACAATCCAATTTTTTGTCCATTAGTCAGAAGTCTGCATTCATGCAACATGTAGCAATTCAGAAAACTTTGATTTTCATGGAAAACTGTGGTGTCTCGAAAGGTTATTTGGAATAATTTGTAACGATTAGACGTTTTTTTAAATTCTGAGGCACGGTTTTAAGATTTTTGCCAATCCTAATACTGTAGTTTATATAAATACAAGAGGTTACTTTTAAGTTGTAACCTCTCTCCATAAGGTGTGTGCTGCAACGGTTAGTGCGTAGCTAAAAGTATCCATCCATCTTTGTTTAATCAAAAAGATAGAATGTTGCATTTTTCCCTTGAACTCTATACAGTAGGGTTTTTTCTCTTCCAAGTTTCTAAAAATATTATAACTTCAACAAAACCTGAGAATTTTTAATTAATTACGAAACGCAAACGCATTATTGCGAGTAGCTTTAGGTAATTTAATTAAAAAAACATCATTTGTCTACTGTTTGTAATTGTTCGACCTTGAAAGTAGCATTTTAAATGTGGTGGTGGTCCCTAAATCTTTGGTCAGTCATAACTTTTATTTTACTGGTTCTAAAAAAATGTCAGTTGGTACCCAGTTCACGTTTGGCCATCTGCCCCTAATTATGTAACCAAATGTAGGGGTTCCCTTTAAAAATTCAGACTTTGTGTTCATTTCACTTTGTATATGGCCCCTTATTAAAATTTTACTCACCTAGATATAAAGAACACTTTAATCCATGTCAGAAGACACCTCAATTTTGTTCTTTGCAAGTATAGCAGCCCAATAATTCTGAGTGTTTCTTTTTTTTTTTCTATGACTGTACTAGTATTTAATAATACCATCTGGACATTAAAACAAACAATCAACGACTTCAAAACTTGAGTAAAAGTAGACAACGTTTAAAACATACAAATAAGTACGATTAAAAGAGTTTAGAATTCAGAAAACAGCTGTTTCTCTCTCTGTTAAAACTCTTTTGAATCGTATTTATTTGTACTTTGATGTAACTCAATTGATTTATAAATTGAAATTAAAACGTATTATTTTTAATGGGTATTTATTTGTACTTCGAAGTAACTTAAACAGCTGTTTCAACGTTTTAATCGTATTTATTTGTACTTTTTAAACGTTGTTTATTTTTACTCATTTTATATAGTATAAAGTTTCATACTGATGTTTTACAACTTGCAAACGTCTTAAACACTTGCAGAGAAAAATGCATTAACTAAAGTTATATTTCGAATGACGGTTCAAAACAATTCCTTTAAGGGCTAGAAAACACATTCTGGTACACTCACTGAATTACAGAAGAAGAGAAACGAAAAAACAGTTCCTCCTCTCCAAAATAAATCGTCCCATCGTTTAGAGATGATAAAAGCATCTCTTTAGGAAAAACGAATTCACCCACTTGAAGGGCTCGTGGGCCGGTCATCGGGCAAAATGAAAACTGGGAGAAAGAGATTTTTTGGCAACTTGCCGAGAACATGTAGAGGTAGAAAGGACTTTTGTGGGTGTCCTTTCCTGCAAATAATGCATGCTTTAAGTTCGATATCACACTTCATAGCCCGTTCGCGGTTTCCGTTAAAAGAGATTTGATACAGGGAAAAAAGAAGATTTCTTTTGAGATTGTGCTTGCGGCTTTGTTGAAAGTTGTGGTCCAGAATTGAAGATTTTTTTGTACTTTATGAAGAAAAAACGAAATCTAGATTATGGAACTATTTTCTCTTAAAAATAAAGGAAAAATGTGTTTCGCTGTGTGTTCATATTTATTGCTGGTTTCTTTTTCATAAGCTATTGTTTTGTGTCGGACATTTAAAAAATGTGTCTTAATTCAGTGTTAAAATATATGCAAATAAAATATTGAGGTAATAAATAATATATTACAAATATCTACTAACTGTTGAAAGGTATTTTTGATTATTTTTTTTTTCAAAAGAAAATTGTTATATTTTACATTTTACGCATTACGGGAAATCTATGTGTCAGTAGATTTTTGTAGAATGAATTTGATGTTTAATTATTATGCAAGTTAACATTAAAAAAAAAAACTATTATTTACACAGAAAGCGTGCTTATTTAATGTTTTCTAACATATAGAGGAACATTCGCATGTTTGGGATATTTGGTTTTTGATAAAAAATAATTCAAATTTTCTTACGAATAAAGAGTTGTGCAGTAATAATTTTTATTTAATTAGTTTAATGTATGATCGTCCATCACATTTTTGGTTAAACAGCATTTTTGATTCTCATAATATATATCAACCTTTTTATGTATCAGTTTAAGTGCTTACTTAATAATGTGAGATGATATAAAAATGCTGTTTTATATATTTACTCATTAATACTATAACTACCTAGGAACAGATCAGAGTGTTTTTAATCAACACTGTGTTTTTATTACACTCAATTGTTCCTCAATTCGCATTCTTCCATCTATGGAATTAAAATTTTAGAATACATTATATAACTTATGCCCCATGAAACTTGTAGTCATATTTTCGACTCCACACGTACGAACAATTTTGATATTATTTTCGGGAGACCATATGACGGCACAATATTTTGTAACAAATTGCATAGGAAACAAGTCATATTTAAAGCAACTACTTGTACCTTTACGACTTTAGATGGTACAAATTTATTATTTACATTGTTTCAATTAGTAAATATCATCCGAGAAAATAAATTACTAAATTATATTTCAGAGAACTTGGGAATGCAATAACTGTTTTTTTAGACCAACCTTATTTATTTCATTAATGATAGACTACCAACAAAGACCATTAACGTGAAAAAAGTATGTGTAAAAAGGATGCTTTATCTGTTGCCATCGATTTAGATTTTTTTGTTGAGCAGTTTAAATTTCTCAAACCAAACTTACGTTGAAAAAGATGATTATACGGATTATAAAACTCACTTTAGAAGTTGACGAAAATCTGACAAGAAACTTCGAAAATGCTATTGAAAATACTAGTGGAAAACGAAGAGTTTAAATCTGTCACATTTTTTTTCCTACCCGTAATAATTGCTTTTGAAATGTCTGTTTGCTTTCACAAATTAATGTTAAAATTTATTTTTAAAATGACTAATCACATCTGGAAATGGCGATTTAGAAAATAATAACGTAAGTCGTAAAAATTATTACCATTTGAAAACACACTATAAAAATGCAGAACAAAATTTAGTTTATATTGATTTTAATGTAAAGAACTTCTACATATTCTTTAAACACAAAAAAATCTTGTATTGAATTTCGTGGTTCAGTGGCTGTAAACCAGCAAACTAGAATAATGTAAAAAAGAGCAAGATTAATAAATTTCACTTCAAGTGTTGAATTTTTTTAGGATACATTTCTGAAATGTAGTTTATTCTGTCAAATAATAGAAATAGGAAGTATGATAATAACGTAACTGTGTATCTATTTTGGCAGTTCTACAAGATAAAAGTTAAAAAGAGTGCATTAAAAGTGTATACGGATTGTCAGAAATATGTTGTCCGGCACTTTTCGGCGCTTGTTTTCAAACAATAGTAAAACTAAAACGGAATAAATCAAAATAAGGGTATCCTGAAGAAATAAAAATGGCTAAAAAATAAATTAAAAAGAATAAAGACTATTTGATTTATTTTACTATCAGTGCTTTTATTCGGAATTCATATTAAAGGTTTAACCAAAATCAGTCACAACAGTTTGCCCAGCAATATATTTTCACTGATGAAATTTCTGTCTTAACTAATACATTTTACAAAATTATGACATTCTTCGAACCAACTTTCCTTTACACAGCGAATTTTCGCAAACCGAAGTAATTAGCGTTCCTCAACAACAATGCTAATTATCGTCGTCAGGTAATTTACAATTTAGTAATTAGTCAACGGAGGTGGATCAAGCAGTGGGAACATCAATAAGCATTCAACTATATATGAACGAGTTTGAAAATAATTGCTACGTTGATTACAAGTTCTTGTATTGGAATGCACATTTAGAAATAAACCGGTACACTGGAGGAGTTGTTGAAAATATCGGACAGTGTTCTGCGTGCTTGAGTTGAGTTGAGTTGTATTTTCTCATTATCTGCGCAAGTGATAGAAACGAGGATTGTAATGATGTTTGTTGGTTAATGATGCAGTTGAAATAAATGCACAAGTAAAGGGCATTAAAGAGCTGTTGTAAAGGCATTTAAAACAGAACTCTAAAAAGGAAATAGTGTATTTTGTACTTATGATACTTTTGGTAAATGTTATACGAAAATAGCTTAAAAGTTCAGTAACGAAAATGTTGTACGTTTTAAATTCTGTATTCATTTTTATAAGCATGTTTATCTTATTATGATGAGAGCTTAAAAGATGATTCTTTCTAGGTTTAAAGTAATGTATTGTATTGTTTGCTTTGAATATTGAGCATGCAGTGGTTCAAAACATAAATTTCTTGTTTTTATCTATTTTTTTTACCATTAGTTGAAATTATATTTTCATTGAACTGATTATTTCTATATTTGAATACTGTTACCCCGCCTGCCCTCTTTTTGTAATTTATGGCTATTGTTAAAATCCATAATTTTTTTTCAAAGTACTGCATGCATTTTGATTTAATTATGTTCTTACTCTTAGTTTTGTAATTATCTTTTCAAGTTATTTAAATCATCCAACATTACAGTAACGACTATATCTTTGAAAAGATCAATAAGTTGAAACGATTTAAGAAAATTTCCGCTCATTATGCTGTACTATCCTTATACATACACGATATGTACAGATAGTACAGTGTACCAGGAAGCAATTATTGATAGTTTAGTTTCAATACATAGTACTTGGTGCTTCGGTAAAGATGGACATTTTCTTCTTCTTAGCTGACTGAAACCAATCTGCTTTACACGTATGAATTACAAAGTCAAAGTTTAATTTTCTGAAAGTTATTTTTCCTCCTACCTCGGGGCATAGGCTGCATCAGTCACAAGTGGCCCAATAAAAATTAGCCCATTATGAAAGTTGTATTGAGAGTAGTCCAAGAATTATAGTAAAGATAGTGCATCGCATTACTTTTTTCCTGCCTTGATTGAATTGTACGTTGTAAAATTAAATATGATAGAAAAGTCTTAATAAAAATACCAAAATAACAAAACAAAAAGTCAAAATTAAAACATATAAGAAATCCATCAAAGCTTGATTCTGGGACAGCAACCAAAGCAACTTTGAACGGCGTGTTTAGAATAAAACTTCCACTCCCGAGAGAAGGAGCACTTTGTCACATGAGTAAAGCTCCACGGGATAAAGGAAGCAAGATAAACACTTGTTGTCAAGGAAGCTCCGTGAAATAAAGTAAAGAAGATAAACACCTGTTGTCAAGAACATTTAAAATGGTGAAAGCTTTTACTGGAGTAAAAGGACTGCTGAAACACAGCGTTCCAAATATTATTCTTAGCTTGAAATGTAATCTAAGGTATAAATGACTGGCATGTGTAGATGAACTGGAAAACAGTACATTTTAATATTTTGAAGTTCTTTAGGAAATCCAAATAGATGCTTTCTTAGAGATGCAAAAAAAAAAGTCTACAAGAAGAAAGAAATTTTAATAAGAAGTATTTTTAAGACTTAAATGTAATACAATCAAAAAAGAAGTGCATTTTTCTGCAAAGCTCTGTGAGTAAGATTTTTTTTCCTATTTTATTTCTTTAATTTACAGAAAAAATGACAACATGCTTTCTATCTACTTCAAGAACAAGAAATATCATATATTTCTGTAATATTTTTTACAGGAGCTATTGCAATTAGCATCGACAGATTTCAAGAAAGCAATTAATTAGAATTAAGTCAAGTTAAAAGAAATTTTATAGTTTATTAAAAGACAAAAAAAACTAAAACTGTTTAAAACTTTAGTTGCGGCGTGTTTTCTTTATGTTCTTTAAGGAAACTAGTGCAATTCGCAAAGAAAGTTTTCAGACAAGCAATTGCCAAGTTGCCAGAAAAGAGATGATACATATTTAACTGAACAATGTTTTAAATATAGTCAGCATTGTTAAGAAATGAGAAAACGGATTTTATCCATAAGGAAGAAGTTGTAACCGTGTTTGGGGACTATAATCTTTAAGCTCTTTTTTAAAGATTTAGTGATTGAAAATAAAATCAAACCCTTTTGTTTAAAAATAAAGCTGCGTAATAACAATCATGAAGTTTTTCTTTGTTTGGAATCAATGTGTACTTCGCTAAAAGTCGCTCTTCCTGTTTAATATGAAACCATGGGTTCAATAGAAGAAAAATGCGTAGTGTCATACTCTGTGTTAAGAAAACATATCAGTCAACGATGCAAAAGATCTTCCAAATAATATCTAGTTTCTTAAATAACTCGTGATCCACTTTTGTGAGTCTCTGAAAAAGATGATTCTTGGGTATTCGTTAGAAGTGAACTTTTTTGCACGCCTTTTAAATCAGAACATTAAAGTAGCCAGATATTGGATCTAGGAGACCTGGAAATAACTTTCCTACGTAACATATATTGAAAACATAGTTTCAAACCAAAGGTTATGCGGCGTTACCTCCTTTATATCTACCAGTATGTGTACCTAAATAAAAGTAGTTATTTAAGTCCATCTTGTATGTTAGTTCGCTATTTTTTTTTTTTTTTCTTGTAACAAAGTTTTTTGTGTGATAGCAAGTAAAAACATGTTTTATTTGGAATTAAACAACTCTTTTCAAGCATTAACGGTTTTAATCTTTCTTATCATTGCTTTTTCTTTCTTTTTATTTTCGCGCGTGTGTGTGTGTGCGTGTTTTCTTTTTTTGTTTAAAAATATGTGCAGTTGTATGTTACATCACCCCTCTCCCCAATATCACAATTATAGTTTTTATGTTTAAAGTTAAAAATCAACGTAAATAAAGCACAAATAAGGTAGAAAGTACAGCAAATAGCTATTTCAAGGCTACAATGGAGCACCTTTCTCAGGGCAAGAAGCTCAGCAAACATGAAAGCTGTAAGAGAACTAAGCTATCTTACCCAGTTCTCTTAAAGCTTTCATGCTGTTTGCTGAGCTTCTTGCACTGAGGAAGGGGCTCCATTGAAGCCTTGAAATAGCTACTTGCTGCACTTTCTACCTTATTTGTGCTTTATTTACATTGATTTTTAACTTCAAATATAGTTCAGCACAAAGCTTATTTGATCATTTTTCATTTATAGTTTTTATGAGTTTCCAAAATATATAATGTGACTGCCACAAAATGGTTTGATTTAAATAAAAAGGATATTATGTTTTTCTTCAGTCATTTTATCAAAAAAATCTTATATTTACTACTTGTGATTAATAAAGTGAAATAAGAATCTCTAGTACTTCACAAATCACGTGTTAATTCAACTTAGTTAATGACTTAAATTCTGACTACACTTGAAATGAAAATCCTGTTTAAATCAACAGTTATTCAAAAATATCTCTATACTTTACTACCATTTACCATACATCACAGCTAACTCTGATATCTTGTACTGCATGTCCGTTCACTAAGACCAAAATCTCTTTTAATAAATTGCGAGTTATCAGTCGTGTCAATGCATTTAATCTTACTCAATCACTCGCATCGTATAACGATAACAACTTAAGCTGAGAAAGCAAACTCGCTTTTGCAATGGCCACTAGCCCGAGACATTGCAAACTACAAGCAATTCACTAGAGAGATAAGGCCAAAGAGATACCATCTTCCAGTCCGAATGTTTCAAATAAGATTCGGAATAACATTAGGGAAGACTGAATGAGCTTTTAGGGAAACATTCTAACGAAGGCTTTTGGCCAGGCAATGCAAGCAAACGATTTCTTTAGTAATTCTAACCACAACATTTATTGACTGGTAAAAGCTGCAGTAAATATTTTCTTCCTCAACATGCATAGGCTGCTAAAAGCTGCTATAAATGTCTTACTCTTATTTTGTGATTAACCATAAAATGTTGCTATTTGATTGTGGTAAAATTTCGTGATTTGCTTAGTAATGCTGTACATTCCTCAGCAATTCAGAAATAATTTTATTTTAGTAATTAACGACTATATAGGTTGTGTTGATCTCTGTATTCTGAGGGATATTTGTACTTCACAAAAAATATTCAAGTTATCTAAAAAATTATTGTATTTTTTTTCTATATGTACATGCGTACAGTCTATGATATTAATATATTTTTGATACGACGAATCATAAAGGGGTGATTCTGAAAATATATTATTTCTTTAAAAATAAAATCTTAAAATGTAATTGTTCGTAAAAATTTTTGAAGATAAAAATTAATATTCGGTAATGAAGAGTTCTGTATATTTTTACTGCTGGCACTAGATCTAAATACCTACATTTTCACGTAAAAAAATAATTAATCCCATCAGTCATTTGTAATAGACACATTATGAGAAGAAAAACCATCTAATAACGACTTAGAAATGATGCTTTAATCCATACGAAAATTGAGACATGAAAGTCTTGCCAGTGACATTTACAAATACTTAAGCTGTATGCGATTGAGTAAAATATATTTATTTAATTACATAGCTATTGCTGTTACTGAAAAATACAGCTTTTGCTAAAAATGCTCGGGTATCCGAGCCCGAGTAGATATATCTACCCGATTTAAAGCGGAATAGGTACTGCTTCTGTTTTTACCAGCACCATTAAGGTGGAAGCCCGAATTAGCTCAAAACACATGCTATATGACCCGTTTATGGGACAGCCATCCATTCACACCGCTCAATCATAAAAAGAAAAAGAAAGGACAAGGATAAAAGAGAGAAAAAATACATTCAAGTCCATGCCGGGATTCGCATTCGCACCCGGGGCCTCTCCATCCTGGTCAGAATCCTCTGACCAAAAGACAAGGTTACGATTAACCGGCAGAATTAAAGTAATCGCCTAAAGTTTAACTTTTGTTCCACATTTATACAAAATGGTTTCCTGCTTCCTAGGAGAAACTATTCATTTCATTGTTTTTTGTTCTTAAAAATGAAACATGAAAAAAATAATCAGCTGTTAAAGCATGTCCTTGCTTTAAAAAAAAAAAAAGAGGGCAAATTTTAGTTCTTTTGTTAAACACCATAATTTTATTTATTTATTTTTATTTTTTGGAAAAATAATCTCTTTGAATTCATTTAGGAAAAAAATGACATGTTTGGTCTTGTGATTCCATAGCTTCAAAACTGCTGACATATTTAAACATATAGCTGTTACGTCCATTCATACCCATGGTATTTCGGAATTTTATCTCTGCTTCTTTAAAGTGTTTTAATTGAAAGAATAATTTTTTGTCCAAATGAAAAACATAAATGAAAAGTAAAATCATTCATATGTCCCAGTTAAAAATATCTAGAAAACCTGACAAATTAATTTGTGTATTGACAGACAATTGGGAATCGCTCAAAGATAACTACGCGAAAAAATAATATTTTGCTTTACTAGATAAACTTTGGCAGTGTTCCTTTAAAAAAAATTCACCGGTTAAAAATTAAAGTATATTGCCTTGAACTAAAACATTGTTTGGTGTAAGATCTTTGCCAACATTTAAAGAAAATTTACTATAAAAGAAGGTTGTTATTACGAAAATTTTTCAACTGAAAAAAATAAATGAAAAATCCGTATTAAGTAAAATAAAGAAATATTAAATGACATTTTCAAAAGTGTTCTATGTTATCTTTATCGTATTAATGTATTTTTCAATTTGGTTTTGAAACAGATAATAAGTTTGACAATATTTTCTTTCACATACACTGTAAATTTCTACAAGTTATTTTAAATCTTTTTTTAAACGTGTTTTTACGACATAGTAATTCTTACTAAAAGACTTTTTTTAATTGTATCTTACATTTCAACTTGCAAATCAAGCAAGCAGTGATGTTTACATCATCTCATTTTAAACGTTATATTTAGTTGCGGAATTAGTAACTTAGCAAAAATGCAATCATCTACACGAAAAGACACAGAAAACAAGCATATTCTTAGAAATAAATTAAAACAAGAAGAAAACAAAACAAAACATACTCGCCCTTCAACAATAAATTACACAGCAAGATTTTTTTTCTTCAAAGTGTTCTCAAAAGATCAATGCAAATATTTTCACTTACACTCCCTTTAATCTTAAAAGATTTTTCAAAGTTTTTTCTAGGGATATCATTAATTTTGCTCACTGCAAAAAAAGGACACATCAATCAAGAGTTCTCCAAAGAAGTAGGACTGGTTCCTCATTCTGCTCAGAAGTTTTTAGATAAATTACATCTGACTTGGGTATAAGTTGGCACGCTCTAAGTTGATAACATGTTTACAATGCTTTTGGCTAAACTAGAACTTATGAACAAATATCAGAACAATATGTACAAGTACGTAAACCCAAAACATAGAAAAGCGTCAAGTAAACATAACAAGGGTGTGTGGGAAACATCAATACAATATGTTAAAGCATTACTATTTATAGGATATGGGATCAGTACTTATTTTTCTTTAATGTTTTGTTACTTTAATACCGTATTAGAAAAATTAGGAAAACAATGCATGTGCATGAATATAGGTTTAAAAGAAACAACATAGAAAATAGCAGTTGATTTTTGGGTAGCTTAAAGATAATGTGTAGCATTATTACTATTTATAGGATATGGGATTAGTACTTAGTATATTTTCTAAATTCTTTTAAGTTTCATAATTTGTGAGAATTCAGAAAATATGCGTGTACGCTTGTTTAGATTTAAAAAAAAACAGAAATTGCTCGAAATCGGAGTATTTGAAAATTAAACAACAAGTAGTAACAGTCCAATGTATGAAAGAGTGTTTAGAAAAACTTAACCGCCTTTCATTTAGTATGAAATGTTCATGCATTTATCGTTTAATGGATATTTCTGATTTTTTTTTTTTTAAATTCAGGATAGTAACTAAACGAGTTAAAAGTTTCTAATAGTTCTCCGATATCAGTAACGGTTAAAGTTCAAAGATTTTGCGTGCTCATTCCATCTATAGTGCACAATTGTGCTGATTAGTGTTTTTTTTATTCAAAGTTATTTAATAGATGGCTTCAAAATTTCCCTTTTAAGCAATAAAGTATCATTGCAGTTTAAAAAATTCTATTTACTCAGCCTTCAGTCTATAGGCAATAGATAAATGTTCTCTTTAACGTTGTATTATACTTCGATTTAGCAGAAAATACTACTTTTATAGCCACTTTCGGGAAGGCGAAGACATTTTAAACTATAAAGTCACTTCCTTCTCAATGGTTTGAACTGAAAAATCCTCGCGTTTTATAGTTTAGCATGTCATAAAAGAAATTTTATACATTTTCATCACGTTCACTTGTTTTTCCTTTTGTTTAGTATTTTTGTTTCTCTCCTTCTAATAAGGCAGGGCCAAAAATTAAACTTTTTATCCCTGCATCATAATGAAAAACTAATTAATTTACTCCTAAACACTTATTTAATCCTTTGATATACAATACATTGAGCTTTACAAAACAAGTAGCAATTCGCTCTCCTGCGTTTTCGGAGAGTTTTGAAAGAAAAAAATAAGTACTAGAAACAATTTAATTGATAGTATTAATTAAGAGCTGTCTAGACATTACCAATTATGATGTCTGATTAGTTCAGTGTTATAAGTAACTTAAGATTGATAAGAAGCAATAATCACTTGAAATTGCTAAATCGTAAAGTATATATCTGAAACTATGCACAAGTGCATTATTTGCTCATCTTTTAGTATTTTTTCGACTTGAGTAATCAACTAAACCGATTATTAGGTTGTTTTTTTATTTTAGTTGCTACAAGACTTTAGTTGTTAGTCCAGTCAGTATTTACTTAAAATTCATAAAACAAAAACAAAGAAAAAAAAAGCGCAACTAAGACAAATACCGAGAATGAAACTGTATATGTTTTTAAACCACCTGTGTCGGTAAGTTTTTTATAGCGTTTATTGGCATTTAAAGTTTTTGCGTTTATTCGTTATGCATTTTAATATACTTTGTGAATGGCAGTAACTGTGGATGGCTGTTTTGGCACAAAAGTTTAAATTTAAATAAACCACTTGATGATGTCTGAAGGTTTTTTTTCAACTTAATTAGTTCAGTCTCTTATTTTTCACGAAGTAATAGACTAAAATGACCGATAATAGGGTAAAGGATGATAAAGTGACAAATTTTGCTTCTTTATGTTTCAGTGATAGAGGTCAACGCCTGTTTGTACTTTTTTAGTCTTAAGGAATAAATAGCAAAGTTATCTGCAATGGATGTCAGGATGGGTTGCCTTGCACACCGTAACCAAAAAGATTGGTTTTTCATTTTTTTTTTTTTTTTTTGTAATTTCTCTACGTAAGGAAATTTTCTACAATGGTAAGTTATTTTTGTTCATGTATTATTTGTAAAATGAAAGCTGTAATATTGAGAATAAGTTCTCCACATGCGATGTAACATCTTGCAACTGACATTCCGATCGCTGCAAGTTATTTTTAGCTTTGAATAAAATTAACCGAACTGAACTGAAATGAAGACCGCGAAAAAAATAATAACAAATTGATGGAACGATTAGACACGATTGATTTATGATGGAACGTTCTGAACTGCTTTTTGCAGCAGTTTTGCGTTGTAAATAGCTAATATGTAAATAGTTAATTTAAAATATAATAATTGATGAAAAATGATTTCTCTTTTTTGAATACTCTCTTCACGATTGCATGCGCCCAACAAGAACCAGAAAGTCGGGAGGATTTTACCTTCTTAAAATTATTTTGAAAGATCCGCTAACACAAGGTTGTTAAAGATGAGCTACGGTACTAGAACAAGCTCAGATGATAATATCGGAGACAGATGAGGATGACTGCATAATTGGTTCGGTAGACCAATGATTAAACACTTAAGCAAATTTTCAATTTCAAAATTTTCCAGCCTCGTTAAAAATTGTAGCATTTGCCACATGGCAGTAAAAACACTTCAGATGATATACATAATATTAAAAACAAGAAGTTCTGTCAAGAACTAAACGAGCCTACTTTCCCGTACATCGACATCGGCATTCTAGCATCTGATCATTATTCTCTTGATTATCTAAGACTATTATGTCAAACATACCTTTTTAGCACTTGAAGCTGATTTCTAAAAGCAAAATATACCCCTCTCATCAGATGAAATAGACACATAAAAAGTAAATAAATGAATAAATAAAGTTTTGTCGCACCTTTTAAAGAATGTAACTGTTACAGTTCTTCCGTAGAAAAATTCCTCAATTGTTTTCAAAAAAAAATTAAAAGTACAAAGTACATCAAAACACATTTTATCAAAGAAAGAAAAAAAAAGAGAAAAAAAAGAAAAAAAAACTCGTCCGTTGATAAAATGTCTCGAATTTCACTTTTAATCCGTTGCCAGTTGTTAAATATAAATAAAGAATAAAATGCTCTCGTGAATGAAACATTTTTGTTACAAAAAAAATCGTCTGCCAAAAATAATAATAATAATAATAAATTCAATAAAACAAATGAATAAATAAACAAAAAATTGTCTGCACAGTCAGTCATTTTTTTCGGACTGTTTACTCAAAAGTTATTAGGGGTGACAGCTTGCTTGAGCGGTTCAATGTTGAACGAAAATTGTTCAAATCAGAAATGTAAATACGGGAATGAAGTATCCTTGAAAAGTTCTTTCCAACAAAAAAAAGTTTGTTCAAATCGGACTGTTCATTAAAAAGTTAGTATCGCGGGACCGGTTATTTGAACGGCTCAAAGTTGAACCAAAAATTGTTCAAATCGAAAAATCAAATATGGGAATGAGCTGTACTCGCCGAGATCTTTCCAACAAAAAAAAGTTTGTCCAAATCGGGATGTTCATTCAAAAGTTATTAGGGGGGGACAGACAGACAGACAGACAGACAGACCGACCGACCGACGCACAAATTCCCCATCTCAATACCCTACTTTCAAATTTTTAATTTTTCGATTATCATTTCACCTTTTTATTTTTTTAACTTGGCATTATTTTTCGGACTTGGCGATATTTTTTTTAACTTGGCGATATTTTTTGGACTTGGCGATATTTTTTTTAACTTGGCGATATTTTTTGGACTCGGCGATATTTTTTTTAACTTGGCGATATTTTTTGGACTTGGCGATATTTTTTAGATGCATTAAGCCACTTTTAATACTTTTTTCGTCTTGCTTTTATTTTTAACGGGAAAGTAGGCTAAAAAGGGGGGGAACGCTTGTATGGTTTTGTATCAGTTCTTATGGGGGATTAAAATGAGCAAAATTGCTCAAATCCAGTGACTAAACACCCATACCAGTAGACAAACACATCATTTTCTAGTCATTTTATTTCTGTATATAAAGAAGTTACTTCTTCTGATTTATCAAAGAAAACTATTTCAAAACCATATTTTTCACCAAAAATACGGCATGTTCATTTACTGGTTGGTCTACGCTAGTTCTTCTCTTTCTGAGAAAAATTCTAAACGGAAATATTTTTGCACTTAAAGATTTTCAAGCATCGTATGCTATTGGTATTGTTGATACCAACAAAAAGCAAGCTCCAGCCACTTATGCTTCCTCGAGACCAACCTAGTCAGTAAGGCCACAGCTTGGCACTTTCTTATCTATTCTTGAGTTTGAAAACAACGAAGAAACAAAGAAAGAAGCTGCCATCTGCCATCTTCAAGAAAGTCAATAAAACAAGCTCTTCAAGAAAACGAAACCAAGAGAAATAGGTGTTTGAGCTGAAACGAAAAGACGCGTTTACACAAAAAGCTCAAACATTATTTAAAAAAATAAATAAATAAAAAACACAATAGTAAGCAAAAAAATTAAAATTCCTAGGGAAAAAACACGATTTTTTTTTTAAATATGAGTCAAATTAGTGTATACATTCAAATATTTAATGTATACTTTCTTTATACTTGAAATTTATAAGTATCTTCACTGCATAGTATTTTTTTCTGTTTATACAGGGTGTCCACTCCAATCGTGGACCAATAGCTAATTTCTAAACCGTTAGAGATAAGCATATAGTTCATTTAGGAAAAAATCTCCAAATTATGAAAGGAATTTTGGGTCTATTCAATGTTTTTCAAAAAATCAAATTTTGAAAGAGTTACGAAATTTAAATTTTTATACAGCCCCCCAGTCCTATCAATCATATTTAGTAAAACATTCTTGACACTGTAACGTTTAAAACTAAAAAAAAATCACTCCTCTACGACAAAAATTGACCGAGTTATGACGTTTTGAAAAATCAAGATTTTGAAGGATTTCGCATACGGTCCCTTAAGTGATCTCTCGATGACGTCATGAAATAATGCAAAATCTTGATTTTTCAAAACGTCATAACTCGGTTAATTTTTGTAGTAGAACAGTGATTTTTTTTAAGTTTTAAACGTTACAGTGTCAAGAATGTTTTACTAAATATGAATGATAGGACTGGGGGGCTGTATAAAAATTTAAATTTCGTAACTCTTTCAAAATTTGATTTTTTGAAAAACATTGAATAGATCCAAAATTCCTTTCAAAATTTGGAGATTTTTTTCTAAATAAACTATATGCTTATCTCTAACGGTTTAGAAATTAGCTATTGGTCCACGATTGGAGTGGACACCCTGTATGTATTTTCAATGTTTATTTTTAACTGTTCATCATCTTATCCTATAGATGGGGGTTAGGTGAAGAAACATAGTTTTTGTTTTTGATGACATTATTTTCATGTTTCAAAAGAAGGAATCCAGATCATCCATTTTTTATTAAATGTAACAATTTCAAGAAGATCTAGACTTAAATTCAAGGTTTTCAATTTACTCCCAAAAGCGAGAAAATGTTTTTGCTATCTTACTCCACCTTCCCTTGTGTCTGAAAATTCATAAACTGTAACCAACGTTATAGAAAAAAACTGCAGTAAGATGTATAAAGCCTCCCCCTATTGCATCGTGTCTGGAAATTCTTCAACTATAACAAACGTTATTGAAAATACTGCAGTAAGATGTAGTAAAAAATCTTTCATTTTAACTAATTCAACCTGATGGGTTCAATCTAGTAAACAACCGAAGTGATTGATACGATAGCAAAAAAAAAAATATATTTCTTTGGAGGAAGGAAGAGCGCAAAATTTCCTCCAAAAATGAAAGCTGACAATAGATTTTAAACCAATTTCGAGCAGAAATTTTATTTCTTCTCAATCTTGAATGAAACTCGTTTCTTTAATGGAACCCATACTCCCTTCGCATTCATTTCAATCGCATGCGTTGTTTTTCTTTTTTTCTTTCTGAAGTCTTTCTTTCTAAAACCAATTTTCTTGCCGAACTAAAGCCTCATGATCGGATTTGCTGGTAATGTTTTCCTGCATAGTGTTCGCGGTGCAATAGAAGTGTGATAAATGTATTCAATATCATTTACAGTATTATTGTTGCAAATATATTACATTAACAACAAAATAGGATTCTTTTTAAAAACTTAATATCAGTTTATCTAACCCAAATTACTTTCTTCAAACAAATGATAAACTATAATAAAAACGAGTACTGTAATAACATAATAAAGAGTAGCGCGTGATTAATAATAATAATAATAATAATAATAATAATAATAATAGTAGTAGTAGTAGTAATAATAATAATAGTAATAATATTGTTAAATGGTTATTTTAGTCAATACGGATAGGCACTGCCTATTCGTAGCTCTGCCTATTAGGCAGATCATAGTCGAATAAGTGGTTTACTTCACAATCAAAACTATTAAGTAAGAAATGGGTCTCTATTTTTGCATTCGTCCACGAATTCAAAATTCATCAATATACAATGTAACTTTTATGGTAACCTTCACGCTAACACTTAAGATTCGCAAGCTCGAGATTATATTGGGAATCTTCATCAGCAATTCCATTTTAATATTACCGTTTACGTGCTTCATTGAAGCGCACGAATTCTAGATGTACACAATTGGCAGACTAAGTACTAAAATTCAACAATGCAAATACATCTCCTACGAACTAGATAACGATGCAGCTGAATTTATTCTGAACTCCATGTTCTTCTCGCATTTACATAACTAATACGTTCTTTGCTGCGCCAGTATGAAAATACACTGGCGGAAAAAAAAATCCCAACACCAAGAAAAAATTGCCGTAGAGTAATGAAATTTGGGTAATGCAATTGTCTAGTTAACATGTTTAATTGATTAAATACACAAGATCACTGGCTAATTTAAGCTGAAGAAAATGCTGTGCAAATGTGAAATTATGTTAATTTAATAGAGGGTGTAACCTCCAGAATTTTGAAGGCAAGCCTGCAAGCGTGCATGCATTATGTCATACAGGTGCCGAATGTCACTTTGTGGTATGGAGTTCCATGCTTGTTGCACTTGCTGTGTCAATGCTAGGACCGTCATTGCTGACGATGGATGATGCTCGAGGTGCCATCCCATATGTTATCAATTGGAGACAGACCTGGTGAATTTGCAGGTCATGGTAACATGTCAGCACTCTGTAGAGCACATTGCGTTACAGCAGCGATGTGCGGGCGAGCGTTATCCGGTTGGAAAACGCCCCCTTGAATGCTACTCATGAAGGGCTGTACTACTGGTTAAATTAACAGACTGATGATAAATTTTCAGTCAGTGAGTTTGGGATAACCACAAGAATGCCCCTGCTGTCGTAGGAAATTGCTCCAGAGACCATAACTCCAGGTGTGAGTCCCGTGTGTCTAGGCCGTAGACCGCTTGGATGCAGGCGGTCCCCTGGCCTCCTTGTGTCCAATATACAGCCATCACTGGCACTAATTCAGAATCTGTTTTCATCAAAAATTACAACAGATCTGCACTCCGACCTCCAGTGAGCTCTGTCGTGGTACCACTGCCGTCGGAAAAGGCAATGGTTTGCAATCAATGGAATACCGGCTACAGGCTGCCTGGCTCGGAGCTGTCCTTGAAGTAAACAGTTTCTTACCGTTCCTTGGGTCACGACGGTATCAACTGCAGCTCGAATGTCATCCGCAGATGCAGTACGATGCGCCACAGCCGTACGCAAGATTCGGCGATCTTCCTTCTCAGTCGTGCCACGTGGCAGCTCGGAACTCGATCTTCTTGAGGTAGTACCATCCCTTGCCCATAGCTTCCAATAATCATGCATGGTGGAAACATTCCCACCCAAGTCTTTCTGCAATATCGTGAAATGAAAATCCACCTTTTCGTAGCCAAATTGTACGACCTCGTTCAAACTCGGTGAGCTGTTGATAATGGCTTCTTCGTCTTCTTAAAGGTATTCCTGGCTAACATGAACGCAATTCGTCAAATTTCACGGAAAAATAATACACACGAGCTTCACAACACGCTTTTAAAACAAGCCTTATTTGCATGTTCTGAGTGACGCCAGCTGCGCCACACTTATGCGCGGAACACGAAATTTCAATCGATGTCATCTTTCAGTTGTATAAACACGCTTACCAAATTTCGTTTATCTAACACAAGTCTTTCTTGGTGTTGGGATTTTTTTTCCGCCAGTGTATATTTGATGTAAATTGTCTTTGTATGGATGTAATAGATGAGAGATTCATTATACCCTCAATAGTTTAGTTTATGTATTTTTTCTTTGCTAAAACATTATAACTTTTGTTTTTACAGTATAATAATGGCTGCTGAAGTTCCAACTTAAACTATAAAACTCACAGTAATAAACGGTAAAACTAGCAATTTTACAGTCTATTGCTCTAAAGTTAGCAATTTTACAGTTTAGTACTGAAAAGTTTCAATTTTACTGTTTATTACTATAAAATCAGCTGCATTCATTTTCAAAGTTTATTTTTCGTGCTAATGGCACGGTCCGTTCGAAACGAAAGCTCCTAAATGAGAGGAGCTGACTCAACTGACATTTTGGTTCCAAAACTGAGCGTGGGACCACTGGTATCTGTACTCAAGTAGCACGGAAGAAAAGTGGAAGCTAAGCTTGAATTGTAGCTGCATAGATTATATTTGACCATTTTTGTTAAGATGACAAAAACATTTCATAAACTCAGTTTTAAAACAAGCGCAATATGAAAATAGACACGATTTCATGAAACATTTCAAAATAAACTGTTTTTAAATTCGTGAAATTAGTTATATTTTTAATTTACCTAATATGTTGCTTTATCCGACTAATCATGAGTTATTTTACGCCTGAGCAACCAGGTATAATATTAATGTGTTTCAAATATGTGTAACAAGGCTGGATCCAAGGATGTCTTGGAACGAAAACGGCTGAAAAGTCAACCTGTCTTCTAAAGGAGCTCTATTCGAACCAGATTGGCACTTGGCTCCGCTTCGCCACGCAGTGTCTATCAACATTCTATTTCGCTGTTTGGGTACTCCTTTGAAATCGCTTCTAGAATGTTTCTCCATCAAAATATTATATGTTTCCAGATCATCATTTTTAGCCTACTTTCCCGTTAAAAAAAAAAAAAAAAAAGACTAAAAAGCATTAAAAGTGGCTTAATGCATCAAAAAATATCGCCAAGTCCAAAAAATATCGCCAAATCCAAAAAAAAAAATTCAAAAAGAAATAAAAAAGAAAAATGAATATTGAAAAACTAAAAATTGGAAAGTAGGGTATTGAGATGGGGAATTTGTGCGTCTGTCGGTCTGTCTGTCTGTCTGTCCCCCCCCCCCCCTAATAAGTTTTGAATGAACATTCCGATTTGAACAAATTTTTTTTTGTTGGAAAGATCTCGACGAGTACAGATCATTCCCACATTTGTTTTTTTCGATTTGAACAATTTTTGGTGCAACTTTAAACCGTTCAAACAACCTGTCCCGCGATATTAATTTTTTAGTTAACAGTCCGATTTGAACAAACTTTTTTTTGTTCGAAAGGTCCTTTCAAGGATACTTCATTCCCGTATTTACATTTTCGATTTGAACAATTTTTGGTTCAACATTGAACCGTTCAAGCAACCTTTCCCCACCTAATAACTTTTAAGTGAACCGTCCGAATTGAATAAACTTTTTTTTGTTAGAAAGGATTTTTCAAGGATACTTCATTCCCGTATTTATATTTTCGATTTGA
Source organism: Uloborus plumipes (assembly GCA_038373865.1). Classification (NCBI taxonomy): domain Eukaryota; kingdom Metazoa; phylum Arthropoda; class Arachnida; order Araneae; family Uloboridae; genus Uloborus; species Uloborus plumipes. The sequence goes on from JAXGGA010000033.1 coordinate 418,903, forward strand.
ACAATTCTTCGTTCAACATTGAACCGGTCAAACAAGCTGTCACACCTAATAATTTTTGAGTGAACAGTCCGATTTAAGGAATTTTTTTTTTTGTGCGAAGCATCTTGGCTAGGATACTTTATTACCGTATTTAAATTTTTAATTTGAACATTTTTGGTTCAACATTGAACGTTCAAACAAGCTGTCACACCTAATAACTTTTGAGTGAACTGTCCGATTTAAAGGAATTTTTTTTTTGTTCGAAGCATCTCAGCAAGGATACTTTATTACCGTATTTAAATTTTAAATTTGAACATTTTTAGTTGAACATTGAACCGTTCAAGCAACCTTTCCCCACCTAATAACTTTTAAGTGAACCGTCCGAATTGAATAAACTTTTTTTTGTTAGAAAGATCTTTTCAAGGATACTTCATTCCCGTATTTACATTTTCGATTTGAACAATTTTTCGTTCATCATTGAACCGTTTAAACAAGCTCCCTTCAAACACTTTTATTTGAAGGATTCTGAATTTTTTGGGTACAGACTTTAACAAAAGACTTTGCTGTTTTTTTCTAGACATGTTACTGACGAAAATTAGGCAAATCAGCTGCCTATCATTTTCCACAAATATCTTAAATTCTTTTTAGTGTAACCATTTTTGAGTTACACAAGGTGTGTCAGACAGACACTCAGGCGTCGAGACAGAGTTAATAAAAAAAAGCTGCTTTTACTGGATGTTTTGTTTCTGAGGTATGACTAAAATTGAAATTTTTTTTTACGATTGATACGACGGTTTTCGCAAATATAACACTCCTTTTAATTCATTCAAGATATCACAGCTTACATATTTTTCAATTTAAGCTAAAAGCTAATATGAAGGGTCAAGTGGGTAAAGGTGATATAGTAACAGTTTTTTAAATTTCTAGATAAAAAATTTCAAAAAAAAGTGCTATTTTTATAATGGATTTTTCTCAACGGGTGAATCGGAGTCATATTATTAGTTACCAACCATTTCTGTGACTAGTCTATCTTAGTTTTCTTAAAATAACCAAAAGATTTTCGTATTTTTCTGTACATATAAACAGTCACCTTTATCCACTTGCCCCTTCATATATATATATATATATATATATATATATATATATATATATATATATATATATATATATATATATATATATATATATATATATATATATATATATATATATATATATATATATATATATATATATATATATATATATTTGTTGTCTTTCAGCGAGCTATAAACAAAAATCGGTGACGGATTGAAATAAGCACGAAAAAAGGTAGGGGGAAGAAATGGTGAGGTTTTAAGAAAAAAGTGCCAGAAAGAATCAAAATTGATGAAAATGCCTTTTAAAATTCCCAAGGGTATAACACGAAAAGAAATTGCTGCGCACGCAATTTATTTCTTCCGAAATAGCAAGAGACTCTTTTTCTGTTGAAGTTTTTCCACCGCGGAATCCGAATCAAGAGAATAAATGGGTTTTTTTAAATCTATAAGTATAATACATGCTATACTTATGCATAAGAGCCTATATGCATCCACATACACTCATCCATGTTTAGAAATTTGCAATGTTGTGGCTCAAAAATAAAATTGGATATTTTTTTTTTAATTTAAAAAAATCGGTCAGTGTTATTAATTATCATAGACATTTCATTTAACAGATTTTCTGGTGAAAACCACTTATGTAAATTAATGAGCATCAAAAGACTTCTGTGCCAAATATAGCAAACATACGACAAAAGTTTGATTTGTATAAGGATTGTATATACTCAAACACACACACACATGAATAATCATTCAGTTACATATAAATATTACAATAAAAAAATTTGAAATGTGACTTAAGGCTCGTTGGACTTCTTGGGTTTTCGCGAAACCAAGGATTTTTAGGAGAACGTTTCCTGAATTGCTACAAGTTCTACCATTCCCGTTGTGAAAAAAAGAAAAATGTTTATCCACCCTGAGTGTACACATATTAAATTTCTTTATTATGAATTTCACTTGCACCTCGGTTACGGCTTATTCAGAATTACTAAACCCCAGGTAAATGCGAAATGCAGTCTCTGGATATTGTGGTTTAAATGAGCTTGCAATCAAATGTTCGATGTTTGTTTGCGATTCCCCCTTGGCTTCAGCTATATTTTCTTGTTCAGGAGCTTTTCTAGTGTATCAGGAAGGAGCCAAGCTAATTAACATCTTGTTCAGGAGCTTTTCTAGTGTATCAGGAAGGAGCCAAACTAATTCACATCTTGTTCATGAGCTTTTCTAGAGTATCGGGAAAGAGCCAAGCTAACATATACCTAAGTTCTCACTAATGATTCTTGATTTTTTTCTTGAAAAGTGATTTATTATTCTTTTATTAGGGTGGCTGATGAACTCTTCAGAAATTTACCTGGGTAATACCAGGACGGTTAAGTATTTTCAATTTGAAACTTCCTCCTGTTTTAACCCAGATAATTTATTGGCAAAAACTCAGCACATTAGCAGCCCATTATTTCCTAGGAACATTTTGGAGTTATTTTAAAGTGTATATATACACTTGTATGTATATTTAAAAATAATGGTCTCAATTTTCGAGAATAAGGGGTGTTCGCGAAATCTTCTGCACAAGGAAAAGGATTTTTCAAATCGTACTGTCAATTCAAAAGTTGTTAGGAGTGGGGGGAGGTATTTTTAAACAGTTTAAAATTGAGCAAAAATTGTTTTATATCAAAACGGCATACACGGGACTAAAGGTTACTTGACGAGATCTTTCAAACCAAAAAAAGTTTACAGAAAATAACAACGTTACAATGCACAAATGAGCAGGGATACTGCAGACACGTGTTTCGGCGTTACAAGGAACGCCTTTATCAATGCAAAAAAGTTGTGAGCTTATGGATGCACAGACATCCGACAAAAGCAACGGAAACAGAAGCGAAGAGCTTAAAAAGCAAACATAGCGGATTACGTGAACACCAATAAAAAAATTCGAAGCCAAAAAAGATCCAATGGGAAAATAAAGAATGAACCGAAGCTTTCTACCAGGTACGAAATGGAAAGAAAGAAATCGATTGGCGACACGATAAGCCAAAAGGCTAACATAATAAAAAAACACCAGGTTAAACTGTTAACCGCAAGAACAAAAAGAGCAGAATGAAAGAAAGCGAATCGGTAAATGAGAAAAAAAGAAAAATAAAGACAAGTAGAAAATGGAAAATGCCAGCAAAATCAGAGGAATAAATTAGAAAGGTAAAAGGCAAAATTAAACAAAAGGACGCCAAACAGCAGAAAAATAAGGAATAGCATTGAGATCGTTAACTAAGTCAGAACTGTTTTTCAAAATATGGAAGGATTCCCAAAAATCAAGATCTGATGGGTTGGGGCATTTTTGGACAATTTGAAAAGAATTAAAATCGAAAGAATGATTCTTTTCCCAACAATGTTGCGCAATACTAGACTTATTCAATTGTTGCTTTTTCACATAATTCTGATGTTCCTTTAAGCGGAATTTCAAAGCACGTCGCGTTTGTCCGATATAAGAGAGATTGCAATTGCAATTAATTTTATAAATACCACAACTATTAAGAGGATGAATGGGATCTTTAAGGGAAGAGAAACATAGTTTATTCGTAGGGGAGAATACCACTTGGAAATTGAAACGTTTGAGAATCTTAGCAACCTGATAACTCACAGAGGGAAAGAATGGTAAAACAACCAAATTCTTTCTAATGAAAGTTCTCTTAACAAAAGTTGTTTCGGATTTGTTAGAAAGTTTTTTAAAAATGGAATCAATCAAAGTATGAGGATAGTTTCTATCAAGAGCCACAGCTTTAAGATAGTTGAGTTCTGCTTTAAGAAGTTCCGGTGAAGAACAAAGATTAATAGCACGCTGAACAAAAGAATTAAATGCAGCATATTTTTGACTAGGAGGGTGAGATGAAAGTCGATGAGGAGGTAACGAGACAGCAAAAGGTTTGCGATAAACGGTAGTTTCAAAGCCGAATTCTGTTCGAGAAACTAAAACATCAAGAAAGGGAATGCAATTATCCTGTTCTTTCTCACAAGAGAATTGAATATGAGGATCAATAGCATTTAAAACGGATAAAACATCGTCATTATGGAACTGGTTATGGTTCATTAGAACAAAACAATCGTCAACATATCTAACGTAAAATTGAAACTGTAATTTTTGGAACAACTCAACCTCAAAATAATGCATATAAATATCACTAAGAATGGGGCTTAGTGGGTTACCCATAGCCAAACCATCTGACATAGTGTAAAATTGTCCATTAAAAGCAAAAGAACATTGTTCAAGGCATGTACGGGTAAGGAAAATTAATTCCTCAATTTCCTTAGATTTTTCTTTCTTTCCATTTCGTACCTGGTAGAAAGCTTCGGTTCATTCTTTATTTTCCCATTGGATCTTTTTTGGCTTCGAATTTTTTTATTGGTGTTCACGTAATCCGCTATGTTTGCTTTTTAAGCTCTTCGCTTCTGTTTCCGTTGCTTTTGTCGGATGTCTGTGCATCCATAAGCTCACAACTTTTTTGCATTGATAAAGGCGTTCCTTGTAACGCCGAAACACGTGTCTGCAGTATCCCTGCTCATTTGTGCATTGTAACGTTGTTATTTTCTGTACATCTTTAGCACAAAGGTATTTGTAAACTTCAAAAAAAGTTTGTTCGAATTGGACAGCTCACTCAAAAGCAATTGGAAGGGGGGTGGTTGAACTGTTCCAAATTGAACGAAAAATTTTTCAAATCAAAAAATTAAATGCAGAAATGAAGTGCTTTGTAAGCTTTCAATTTTTTTTTTCAATTTTCGATGTTACCTCATAAGTTTTTCAGGGGTGGGGAAGCAGAAAGTAGACAGACCAACAAATTAACAACCATATGACCGATGGAAAAACATTTTCTTCATATCAAAACCCTACATTTAAAGTTTCGATGCTTTGATATTTTATTTATTTTTGACTTTTTACGGCCTTAGCGGTATGTTTGCATTTTATTGCATCTACTTAAAATTTCAACTAGAAAGTAGGCTAAAAACTAGAATAATTCCAATTAAAATTTAGAAACGTGTTTAAAAAGCACACACAATTTAAATGTTTAAAATAATATGTTAAAAAACAGTAGACTGCGACATTTAAAAAAATTTACAACTATAAAGTTTAAAAAAGTTTACAAATACCTTTGTGCGAAAGATGTAGAGAAAATTACAACGTTAAGAAGGCACAAATAAGCAGGGATACTGCAGACACGTGTTTCGGCATTACAAGGAACGCATTTTTCAATGCAAAAAATGTGAGATTATGGACGCACAGACATCCGACAAAAGCAACGGAAACAAAAGCGAACAGTTTAAAAAGCAAACATAGCATATCGAATTTGTAATTGAGTGAATTTAAATAAAATTAAAAAACTCTTATTTATTATATTAAGTATAATATTTTGAAGTAAAATCAAACTATAAATCAGTAACAGAACAAAACTTGGCCGAAACAGCACATAATATAGGGCATAATTTTTATTTTACCAAATAGCTACACACTGTAAAGTAATGAAACACAGATATTAAGAGATTTTACAAATTTTAGTTTGAAATATGTCGCGTTTTAAGTTTTGAACTTAGGAAATAAAAACTTAATATCATAGATTAATGTCAACTGTTAAGATTGAACATGTAAAGCAATAATTTTAGAGATAGTTCCAAAGTTAAATTTTGGAAGCTTCGATTGAATTATGCGTCGATGAAAACATGAAAACTCTCACTTTTAGTGATTATTACTAACAAGTCAGTGCACTATTTATGAGAATCCAATTTAAATTTTTTATTGAAATACCAAGTACTTTTTTTCTAATAAATGTCCTAACTTATTAAGAGATATGAAAATAAGATTTTAGGAAATGTGACATTTTTACGAATCTTAATAATTGTTTTCCAAATGCATACAAAAAATTATTTCATTTATAATATCCTTCAAGTTAAAAAGAGAGGGTTTAAAAAAGGTAGTTTAAAATAAAATCGCTGCAAAACAAAAAAGCGACAAAACAAATGCACTAAACCATACAAAGAATGTTGTATTGTACGTCCTCTCAATTATATTACAGTGCAAATCAAGAAATCAAGTTACAGAGACTATGTACTCAACTTATTACATTTACGTTCCCTAGCTCCATACACCTCTATTTCTCAATCATTCTATGTGAAGAAATGTTCCGAAACTGAATTTTAACGCATCCACGGGATCGATTCGCTAGAAAATATTTCAGCAAACATATCGTTGCATCATTACTAGTTTTCGAAAGAAAAATCCCCGGCGAATTCTTTGATCTCTGGAATTCATTCTCTGTAATATTTCCACCCGCTTTACTCTTAGAAGATTTCGTCTCAGTTAAACTTTTTTTTTTTTAAGTTGTGAAATTCTGATCCAAAATTTGATAATATTTCGTTATTTATGTAAGTGATCTCCATTTCCACCCGTTTTAGACTTTGAATTTTTAAATATGTCTTCTCATTTAAAATGTTTTTTGCTAAGTACGATATTTTGATTTGAAATTAGATATATAGTGGAACTTCGGTAACTCGACACTCGGATAACTCGACAACCTCAGTATTTCGACATTTATTTTCCCAACTAGCTGCCAGGGCAACTAGATTAGCTTCTCGCAGCATGTTGATGCATACCCCCCCCCCCCCCATTACCTTTCATCATTCTGATGTTATAGAATTTGATATAATTTAATGTTCATAAAATTTTAAGACATACTACATACTTGGCCCGTTAATGAGTTTCATGTTTGATTTAGTTAAGCCTTCATTCAAAATTGTTATTATCATTATAATTACTGTTTCATAGCAACCATGTTTTGTAGCAATGGATTTCATACTTAATCATTTAGGACAAATCGCTTTCAATTTGACTACTTATTAATTTATATCTTCGTTAATTAAAATCGTATAAGTATTTGAAATTAAAACTAATGAAGCCTGACAAATTACCAATCTATCGGTACCTGGTTCGACTTTCAGCTCATTGGCGTTCTGAAGAAAGAAGCGTGACATATTAGGTTGGTGCGTATGAAATGTCGGATTCTCTTTACAAGCGGACGTTAGTCTCCCTGATTTCGTTATACTTTTGTCTTTGGCATAACCTCATTCATAGTCGTATTGTCCATTGCCAGAGACTCATTTCAGCAAAATAGGTTTTCTCGAAGGTCCTCCCTTTTGTTATTTCTTTTGAGTTTATTGCCGATATGAATTCTGCCGACATTCACGTCATTTTCTTATATGAGTACAAAATTGGTAATAGTGCTGCAAAAGCTGCACGCAACATAAACCAAGCGTTTGGGGAGAATACGGTTAACGATCGGAAAGTGCAGCGTTGGTTCGAAAAATTTCGGACTGGCGATTTTTCACTGCAAAATGAGCCGCGCGGAAGACCACAAAACAATTGCGAAACTGAACGAACTGGAATATGAAGTTTTGCAGCATCCACCATATTAGCCGACCGATTTTCATTTTTTCAAGCATTTATAGCTGTTTTTAAGGGGCAAACACTATGAAAATGTAGACAGCCAAAAAAAAACTCGATATCAGAGTTTATTAATTCTAAAGACCAAAATTTTTTTGACACAGTCATCTACGCTTTAAAATCTCGTTGGGAGAAGTGTATTGAAGCGAATGGAGTATACTTTGATTGAATAAACAGCTTTTGAAGAAAGATATGCAGTTTTATACAATCACTTAAGAATCCGACATTTCATACGCACCAACCTAATAGATAGAAAGAAAAATAGAAAGATATTCAGTTTTTAATATAAGTAGATAGCTGATCCAATGTTAATTTATATAAAGGAAAACCTCTTTAACTTGACGCACTTTGCGGTAACCTCTATAAACCTCTTAAAAACGTTTTCTTTTTCCAAAGCAAGGAAAGGCGATGTATAAATAATTTATTTGAATATCATGTTTAAAACATTTTTGTTAGTTAAAAAAAGATTCTTAAATGTTAGGAATGTATTTTTAAAATATTTTCTGCTCAAAAACAAAACAGATTTCTGCAATATTTTAAAAAGTAAAATAAAAAAGCTAAAAACCGGGCGTTAACGTTTCTTTCTGTAACTGCTCTTGATGCGATTAGTAGTAAATGTATTGTAACGAGTCCGTAGCACCTTCAACTTTCTTTAAATGAACATTCCAATCTTGAGGAAGTAACTATAAATTTATTTACAAGTATGTACACTATTTACAAAAGGAGCAGGAAACAATTGCTAAACATCCAGCAATTAGGTAGCAAAACAGTACACTGTACTCTCAACAGTAATTCAGCACCACGTATCTAACGTGAACAGTAATTAAGCAATTACAAAAGCAAAACATCGCCCAAGCGAATAGCGAATAAAACGAGTCACCAGAATCAAATCTGAAAACAACTGACTGACTTGTGTTCAAGGCCAGCTATTTATACACGGAAAGAAATGTCCACAATATTCGAGAAAAACCTGGAATATTTTGTTTCATTCCAAATATTACGTAATCCATTCACAAATTCTAGCGATAAGAAAAAAACCACGCGAAAATGTCTTCACGCTTATTAAAGTTAGGGCAAGTGTAAAAACTACAAAGTGTTACAGGGCCGGTATACTAGTGATAAAGGTGATATCTTCAGATACTTTTGCAACATGACGTCAGATAAAACCAAAACTAATGAAAATGATGCAAGGCAGGAAAAACAACAACTATTTACAAGATCTGTAACATTGCCCCCTTCCCAAGGACTGCACGTCCCGGGCAGTACAATCCCCAGAAAGGAAGCAAGGGAAAACTTACAGATGCACACATTACATGATAACCAATCATAAACATGATAAACAATAACAGTGAAAACATGAAAGAAATAATAACATTGATAAAGTAATATTACAAACAATTAAAGGCAAAAGTTATTTACAAAATTTACAAACAAATTACCATGGTAGCTTTAGATTTACGTTACGAACTATGGCCATAGTATGGGGCTAGCCGATCATAATGCACAACTCTGGGTTTTGAATGTGATGACTTCTGGATCCTCACTACGACGTCGTTCAGCCGGTGAAGGACTGTGTAGGGTCCATCCCAATGCGACTGCAATTTGGGTGACAGACCTTTACGTCGGATGGGATTCCATAGCCACACCTTGTCACCTTCTTGAAAGTCATGGCCAGTGGACCTTGTGTCGTATCGGGTCTTCATTTTCTCCGTCGCGATGTTGATTCGCTCCCGTGCGAAGTGATGAACGTCCTCCAACCGGGCCTGGAGATCCTGGACGTACTCCTCAGGCGATGAAGGCGCATCTGGAGGGAGACCGAAGACGAGATCACAAGGCAGTCGAAGCTCTCGGCCGAAGAGCATCTGTGATGGGGAATATCCGGTGGTCTCGTGGACAGCACTGCGGTAGGCCAGCAGGAACAGAGGAAGTTTCTTGTCCCAATCCTGTTGATTTTTGGAGACCATAAGCGAGAGATTATTAAGGATTGTCCTGTTGAATCTCTCCACCATGCCGTCCGATTGTGGGTGTAGTGGTGTCGTTCGAGTTTTCTCATTTTTGAGGATTTTACATAGGCCCTTAAACACAGCAGAGATGAAGTTTCTCCCCTGATCGGAGTGGATCTGCAAAGGTGTCCCATATCTCGAGATCCAATGCTGGACTAGAGTCTCTGCTACAGTGGTAGCTTCTTGAT